>VXBQ01015758.1:28548-42571 GCA_013400175.1 Phainopepla nitens | reverse complement strand
GACTGGCCAGCAGCCCCTGCCCAAAAGGTAAGTCCGTGGTTTCCATAGTGATACGGCAGCTTTTCCTTACGTTCTAAGAGAGTAGTGAAAAAGAATGATCTTCATACCCTGCTTCTCTTTCCAGCCTAAATGACTCTGTGATTCTATGATTCTGTAGCACATTGCTCTGTTTTATCCAGCTGTCTAACATATAACTGAGGTGCCCTTTATGAATCAGGGTACCTTTATGATTCAGGGCCACAACTGAGTACCGAGTACTGAAGAACTTGTGCTTCAGAGCACAGAGTACTGAGTTCTGGTGCAGCTGTTTGCAAGGATTTCTACAGCAACCCCAAATTTGTTACACCATTTCTAAAATTTAAGGATTGCATCTGGAAAAACACGCTCGAGGAACTTATCTAGGGCATCATCCTCTTAAAAGTTAACTTTGCTGTGTCCAATGAATGAAATACTGAACAGCAGGCATATTATTTTTAAAAGGGATATAAAACAATAGCGAAGCACTGCCTGATTATATTACAGCATCTATCTTCTCATGTATCAGCAAAAACTAGCACTGAAGTATACCTAATTATCATATTTACAGTGGTACAGGTAGTAAAACAGTTATGTTTTGCATTGCTCAGGATGTTCAGGTCTGAAATAGATAAACTATGTGGGAGATTAGTAATAGGTAATTATTCTCTACTTACGTATTCAGCTTCATATTTCTAAATTAAGGTAAGTGGAAAAAGCTTATAAAATATTCAGGGCTCTTTTATCTTTCCTCCTCCCTCTTATTAGAAACTGTGCATGAATTTGCATAGAATAAACTGAGCCCATAAATCATAGCAGAAACTGCAAGAACGCTCTTTGTAAGTTATAATTTAAGGTTAACTGTAGCACATTTTGCTTACTGTATTATTAATGACTTTAGTTCACTCATGACAAGATTACATATTAAAAATTGTTGGTAGACAAAACTCCAGTTCATAATCAATTTGCTTCTTAACCTTAGAAAGCCACTCACCGTGTTTCCATACTTCCAAAGAAGAACCATCAGGAATAAAATCTATCAAGCAGTATGTTATATTGGCCCTGTTGTTCAGTAGCTCTGATGCGCTGGTGAGAAGTTTAGGTGCAGAACCTCACATAGAGCTTGAACTGTGTGGCCATGACCCATGGCAGGTTGGAAATAACCTATTGTCTCCTGTGTTCTGAAACTTGTGGCTGTGCCCGAAAGGAAAAGTCCAGCAGAAACACCTAGAGAACTTCAGAACAGGGTGTTTAGTGTGCTATCTCTATTTGCCATCCCAAACTTCTCTGTTGAAGAGGCATTAACCAGATATTTTCAGGACCACATCAGTTTACCTTACAAGTATTCTGACTCTAAATTCTCTTCTACCTGCTAAGAGAAACCACTGCTACCTAGACAAAATAATTCAATATTCACTACTATCTTACCACCAAATATCCTGATGAAATCTAGGAACTGCCCTTCAACACTTCTTGTGCTTGAATATTAGTGATGATTGTCAGATATTTACAAGTCTTGGACCACCATGACCATATGCATCTGAGTCGGAAGCCTACATAGCCACCTGCACTTCCTTTCTTATATTGTGGAACCATGTTAAAGAAATTCTGTAACATTAATTGGCTAGTTTAGCTTCTTGGCTTTCATCAGCTGATTACTTTGCTTGTAACTGATGACTCTAAAAACACTGCATTTGACTTTCAGGGAATCAAAGACATAGTTTCTAATGAGTACCTCCATGGTTTTCCAAGATCCACAATGAAATAGCAAGCTACAAGAAGACTAAAATAAAAAATCTAATGAATATGAAAAATAGTTTCATACCTATATAATCCTGTTATTCTTGTATAGGACTAGTTTTCAGTTCATAGGATCCTTGACATAGCATAAGCTCTCTCACATTTTTTGTGGGGTTTGTTATGGTTGTTATTTTATCACATTACTGTTGTATTGTTGTTATTTACTATGCCTTGTTAAGTAAACCATTTGCAGTGACTTAATACTTCAGTCATGACAATAGCCTAACCAGGCTTTGAGAAACACGATGATTTGTCCTTGATTCCATCCAAAACAAGAGCTTCCTGACATCAATCAAAATGCTACTCTTGTCCTTTGAATTTTACAGGAACTATCCAATTTGTTTGATAAAAGCAAAGGATAAATGCCATTCTTCCTTTGAAGAGAGTTTTAATATAAAATTAATATTAACATTTTATGTCCTAGAAATCAAATAGTCTTCTTGTCACATTTCTTTCAAATATAATATCAGAGGGTTTTCTAGGAAAATGCACACTCTAATAATGATTTACGTGATATTTACAATACTAGTTTTTCGTACAGTCCTAAAAAAATGGGAATGAGTGTTTAAACTTTCTCCTGTTCTTTTGATTCTCTTTTACTTCTTTTTGGTAAAGAACAGTTAACACTCAGGTGAAATTTCTTTGCTGCGTGCATTTTTGAAAACAAATGTTTCAAATATTGCATTTTGATGTTGCCGAACTGGAAATTTCCTATAAGAAATTGTTTTTATTCAAAATCAGGTGAAATATGGCAAAAAAGTACTGAAGGTCAAGACAAAATATTAATGTGCAAATTGATAGACATAAGACTTTTTTGTCTGCATATTTTAAGTTCGGAAAAGACCTCTCCAAATGCTGACTAGTTAACTTTACTCAAGACAGGAAAGATTTCAATATTTTTCAATCTTCATTTTTTATATAACACAAAAATATATTGATCATCTATTATTTATCCAGACTAATTCTTCCTTCCAAAAATTGGTTTGTATAATTTGGTTGGTTGAGTTTCCCAATGGCATTAATCATATATTCCCACAAAATCTCTACATTTTTCTGATATAAAAAAAAAGCAAAGTAACAAATATGTCAGTTGTCTTTAAAATTTATAGTCCTTTAAAGCAAACATAACATTTTAGTTCATACACTGAAGTTTCAAGAAAATAAATAAATAAGTGAAAGCTTTAATCAATTACACAGTAAAACATAATATAACCTCCCACTAAAATGAAAATCATCACTGACCTGCAGACAAGTTGTTTAATGTTTGTAACACAGAAACTGGACATCAAAGAATCAATTACACTACAAGTAGATTGGAAATTGTAATATCTTTAATGTCTACATTCAGAGGCAAAAAAAAAATGGCCTCATGAATAAGATAAGTGTCCTTCATACTATACAAATTGCATGGCAATTTTTTTTTGTTTATTTGTTTTGTTTGTTTTGTTTGTTTTGGTGCCTTTTTCTTCCAGAAAACAGATTTATTTTACAGGCGTGTGCTTGGTTTGCTTAATAAGACAACATAGCTCTATACCTTTTTATTTTTCTTTTTTAACACTGAAAGTGTGATGAAAGGCAAAATTCAAAAGCATCCTGGTGGTAAATCATCACTCTTGCAAAGTGATAAATTTTACTTGCTCCTGATGAGCTTCATTGTACCTCATATTAATGGTAACCTCTTCTGCAATCCCTGCTCTGTAAAGTCAAGACAAATAAATAATCTTTCATATTACTAATTAGATTGGGATATTTTTTAAATGTTCCAGCTCTAATATACAGGCAAACACTGGTGCATCTTGAATTGCACATTAACCTCAGGATGTGGTGGGTTGTTTATTGGGAGATGCTGGCCTTTGAGGTAGAATTTGAACAAAATTAACATAAAATGGGAATAAGACAAACAGCATTCTTTACATACAAAGTGTAACCCATTTCTAAAGAGTAAACGGAGGTAGGTTTGCATTTATGATGGAATATGTACACAAGAGTAACGTTGATCCATGTCAAATAAAAACACAGAAAATGGTAGAAATTAGCTTTCCAGAACTGTTTATTAAATTACTCCATAAACTAAACTCTCCTGCATCTACTCAAGATGGCAAGATTATGAAAGAAGAAATACATTGATAAAGCTTTCTTAATACTGTGAAGCACAAAAGATTTCCTTCTTTTTTTTCCCTTCTTCTGTCCATAGAAAAATTCCCACCTTGGTCAAAATTTTCAGTATTTTAAGTAAAAATCTAAAAGTAATAATATAATGTAATTTTCTGTGATCTTGCAGTTCTTTCAAATGCAAATAATTGTTTAAGATATTTTTACTGAAAAATGTTGATAAGGGGATAATAAAAAAATAATTTCTAATGTACAAATAATATTTTGAAACAGGTGTGTTCAGAACTTCATTTCTCTCTATTCCACACAAACGTCGCTATGATTAATTGTACGATAACAATGCATAATAATATAAGCACAAATCACACAGTGAGTAACAAAGGTGCTATATTATTGAATAGCTCATCTAAACACTTACAGTCTGGTGAAGAAGCAAGAGCTGCCTTCTCTTTTCCTTAATAAAGTGTTCAGTGATTGAGGTTCCGGGCTCCAGCCTAGGTAGAGAGACATGTAGAGTGAGCTGACAGAGCTTTAGCAGTCCAAAAAGGCCACCCTGTTTTATTCTTGTATTAATAATTGCAAGTGGACCTGCGGGTTAATAAGCTGAGGGAACTTTGGAACTAGGCATAGCTAAAATGGTTGGTCAATATAAGAAATATTTCAACCTTTCCTCCAGCACAGAATGCAGCCTGCAATCAGTCTCTTGGTTCTGAGGTGTGTCTTCCCACTATTTTCCTGAGTATGGGCCTCTGTGGGTTCTAGTTTACTGGGGAAAAAAACCCTCAGAAACCTGAAATGTGGTAACAGAGCAATTTGTCAGGAATCTTACCAGAATGAATGACACATTGCCACACACACTTTTTGGAAAGTCCATGGCAGAAAACCAGTAGACTATGAACATAACCAGCAGTTTCCCTATACATGGAGAATATTTATTAAATCTATATTTCATGTACGTACACTTGCCTCCTTGTTTGTCAAGGTGGATTTATGAGTGATGGTTTATTCAGTCTGGAGAATTTAGGCTTTGGAGAGGAAAATGAGTTGAAAAACCTCTTCAGCATTACAGGAACATATAAATTTAGGACCCTCAGAGCAATTGCAGTGGCATATATCCTGCCTTTGGTCTTCTTTTCTCAAGTAAATTTACTGTGGCCCATTACGTGACAGTTGTAGCAACTAAATTACAGTAGCTCTCCATTAAATAACAAAGATATGATTGGTAGTGTACTTTACATTCTCAAGGCAGTTTTCTAACCCCCTAAGTGGATAATTGTCAGTTATTGCTTTTAAATTGTGAGCCTTGCATGACTTTATTAAAAGTTTCTGAGATCCAAAGCCTTACGAAGCTAATAGTAATATATATATATAGGAGGGGGGTGTGTGCCACTCTGTTATAGGGAGGGACAAAATATAGGAAAGGTTGGGAACACATGTCATACATGTGCTTTCTTCCTCAAACGCCTCAGCCTTCAGATATATGTGGAAGGAGCAGAATTTCACCTGTAAAATCTTATTGATATTATTCCTCTTTCCTCACCAGGTTCCTCCAAAAAGTTTGCCAACCAGCAAGTAACACTTACCTATTCTTAAGCAGCTGATTTGAATTTAACATACATATAATTAATTGAACATAAGAGACCTGAGGATGGAAACAAGGAGGACAATTTATCGGATAACTTCATCCTGAGAAGGTAAAATATCAGTGATATGTCCACAGATATAATTATAAACAGAACGTGGTGAAATGCAGGAGCCCTTAATGCTGCAAACTGATTCTAAGCCATTCTCTAGCTTTGACTACATAGCCCATTGTGTGATCTCCAAATCCATTGAGGGAATGAGTATTTTCTAGCAGTCATAAAGGAGTTCTTATATTTTTCCTTTTTCTTATTTAAGATATTAACTAAAATACATTCATTTTCTCTTTCTTTCTTTCTTTCTTTCTTTCTTTCTTTCTTTCTTTCTTTCTTTCTTTCTTTCTTTCTTTCTTTCTTTCTTTCTTTTCTATATGTTACTGTTTCTGTACTAGAATCAATTCACTTTGCAATCCCATTTTGTTCTCTCTTTTCTGCCTTTTGCAATTATTTTACTGGCAGATGTTTTAGCCATTGCAACTATCTTGCAAAGTGGCTTTCCAAACCACAGTCCCTTACAAGAACAGAGCTGACACTGTTGTAGGTGTTAGCCGTTCAGGGGTTCAGTAAAACCAGAAGGAAATAATTTACTGATGTAAAGTTGGCAATTTAGATTGAAGGAGATTTCATGTGAGCTGTTCATATCACGACCACTCTAAGTTATCCCTCTGTGAATCACAAAATCCCAGAATGGGTTGGGTTGAAAAGGACCACAGTGGGTCATCTGGTCCCACTTCCCTGTTTAAACAGGGCCATCCCAGAGCATGTGACACAGGATTGTGTCCAGAGGGTTCTGGCATATCCATGGTGAAGGATACTCCACACTCTCTGGACAATCTGCTCAAGTGAACTGAACAATAAAGTTTTTTCTCATGCTCAGGTGAACCTTCTTGTATATCAATTTCCAATGTTCCCTTCTATCCCATTGCTGGGCTCCACAGAGCAGAGCTTGCTCCATCCTCTAACCCCTTTCTGCAGACCCTGACAGACAATGATGAGGTTCCCTCTTCTTGAGGGTCTCTTCTTGAGGCTGAACAGCCCTGGCTCCCTCAGCCTTTCTTCCTAAGAGAGATGCCCCAGCCCCCTTCATTATCTTTGATACCCTCCAGTGGACCCACTCCAAGAGTTCCACATCTGTCTTGTCCTGAGGAGCCTGGAACTAGACACAGTGTCTATGTGTTATGTGTCTTAACACACTCATTTGAATAAAACAAGCTGTTTTTCCCCTCAATCCCTTGCAGGGCTTTCTTTGAAATCCATGTTAAATTCTAATTACCCAAGTGTATGCTTTTCTTCTCCCAGATGTAATGAGAAGATGGGGTCATCTTCATTCCTCTCACTTTTTTTCTTTTTTTTTTTTTTTTGTAAGAAGCATCTTTTATGTATCATATAAATCATTATTCCTCAACTACAAGAAATTGTCACCCCCTGCTGTTACATAAGAATATGTGGAACTCATTTACTGCTCAGCTGTGGTCAGAAGTCGCATCAGGGAGACACGCACAGTCATAAAATTGTACAATCATGGAGCTTGGAGATTACCTGAGCAGTTCAGCTCAATGCAAGCCCAGTCAAAATAGAGTATTCCAGGAATTGTTTGTCAAAGTTTTAAGTATCTCCAAGGATGTAGCTCAGTGAACATTTCTTTTCGGTAGGAGTCGGGTTAGAATTTATCCTTACGTCTGCTCAGAATTCCCTATGCTCCTGCTTCTGTCCATTAACTTCCCACCTTTCCATGTGCACCTTCAAGAACAATCTGGCTCCATTTTCCTTACAGCCTCCCACCATGCATCTCTAGATGACCATGTCAACAGATCTCCCTTTAACTTTCTCTCAAATCTGAGAAAGCACAGGCCTACAAGACTTCCATCCTCATAGGTAAGTAACTATTATCAGTAAAATTGGAATAGACATAAGAGGGAGTCAGCCAGAGAGGCTGAAGAAAGGCATTTTTTTTTTTAATCCAAGTTTCTTCCATCTAAAACAGTCCTAAAAAGAAGTGACAATACATAACATTTGGGTTGCAGAGTTTTAATCAATACTTGACTGCACAGGAATGTGACAAGGGAAAAAATGCAATTATTTTTGAGTACTATATAACAAATTTGAACAGTATGACTACTTTCACTATTGCAATATCCTCTGTACCAGAAATTTTTATTCAATAGAACAGTTTTGGCATGGTGAGATCATATAATGTTAGACATGGATCAAGAAACAGTGACTTCAGAATATCCAGTTTCAGAAACTACTTTTTACAGACTTGCAAAGAACATGCTCCATTTCAGGAAAACAGCAGGTCTACTGAATTGACAGAGAATTCATTTCTCTCTCAAAATTACTATCTTATCTCTTAAAAGTCCAGACTTTGTCAGTGTCTCTTCGGCAATTTTTCTGGAGAAAGATATTTTTCTATATAGGTATTTTCAAAGTTATTTGTCTGACAGCTGAAAGAACATAAGACAGGATAACAAGTGGATGCAAATATTGTCGTGTTAGCAACCAGAAAATAATGATTCAGCATTTCACACAATGTAAAAATGAAACAATGGAATAATTATGAAGCCACTGAAAACAATTTTTAAAAGCATGTCATTCTGTTATGAAATTCACTGCCATGTTAGAGGGTTGTAGCTAAAGCCAAAAATATATACAAAAATTTGAGAAGGATAAAGACATTACTCTCCATCAATTTAGTCTGCTTGGGAAGTTTATCAGAAGAATGCTAGAAACGTAACTGCTGTATAAGGAAAATATTAATTCTTTACTTTTCCTGTCTTTAACACTCTTTTTATTTTGACTTTTTTTCTGCTGGTCATTTTCAGAGATCCAATACCAGACAAGAAGAGCCCTCGACCTTTTGTGGGGATGACAATTACTCCATAGTAATAACTATAAAATGACTAATTGAAAGACTACCACCTCTGGAGTTTACCAGGACAATGTTGCAGTCTGGCTTGCAGTTGTGACCATGCAGGCCATTTGTTGCAGACTCCTCAGGATGATGAGGCATGGTGATGAGCAGCAGTGCACACTGGCAGGAAACACCACACCACACCACAGGAATATTCTACTAACAACCACTTACAGACTTGGACAAGCACGTGCCATATTCTCTCCCAGTCATCATGACATAAGGGGATTCTTCTCTAAAACAGCCTTACACAACAGTGAAAAGCATTAAACAATATTCTATGATGTGGGTTCTGTATGTCCAGATTAAGACAGGGACAAAAGGGGGGGAAATGCAGAGTTCACCTTACACTGACATCAGAAAAACAGGACTTCTTTTACTCATTTAATTCACTTAGCTTGGTGTGTATTTGCTTGCTGATTCTAAGCCTTATGCATGTACAAAACTCTTGCATGTGTGAAACCCTGCTAAGTCTGATGAAACCACAGAAAACTCTGGAAAGTTAAATGTCTGAGAGAGAACATGGTGCTGATAATATGCTCTCACCCAGGTCACAGCCTCAATCTCCATACAGGCCACTCACTTAAAAGTTGGACTTAATGATGGTTATGGGCTCCTTACAACTCAGAATATTCTACAAAATCTGTGAAGTTTCTATCCCTGTTAGCCACAAAAAAATGTGGCCTCAGTTCTCTTCATAGTAGGCAAGATCAAAATAAGTACTACTTGGATTTGAATACTATGAGTTTCCTATCTAAAATGTGGATTTAAAAAAAAAAATTAACCTTGCCAAGCATCATTACATGGCAGAGTTACCAAGAAACTCTCCAGAGTCCAACATTCATGATTTATGAATCTATCTGAGTTCAGACACCTGGAAAATAAAAAGCATCGTGGTTAGGTCTTGTACAGTTTGCTAGTACATTAGTTATAATATTGTTGTCATTGAGAACCACATGTGTAGTTATGCAATGGAAATAATACTTATTTCTACCAGCAAATTTAATTCAGATCCTATACATCAGTAAAATCCCATGAGTTATATTAAAGAAAAAAGTGGGACAAAATTCTGGCTAAGGAATGTTACTTTTAAATATATGAAGTTTAGTTTGATAGCAATCAAAAGTCTACCAAACCCAGAACACTGGTTATTTCCTATCCACTTTTTTTTCTCATACAATCATTATCACAGATGTATCTAAGAACCTTCCAGTAAGAAAAGAACTGAATATGCTTTATCAACTTAAGTTTCTCATTTTAATGTGTACAAAATTTATAGTAAAGTACATTCTATTCATCAATGGTGTCGTTTCTCGGTGCATAATACTGTCATTTATAATATATTTAAGAGAGAGATGAATTTTAACTTCTAGAAAACAATGGAGCATTTTAAACAAACAAACAAACAAAAAGTTATCTATAAGTACTGGGAATAGATCAGACTTTTACAGGTCTGAAGGATCTAGCAGGAATATTGAACTACTGACTAACCTTACATGACTGTCTGCCAAAGGAGACTTTCCTGGGACCACTTCTCTCTTCAAAGTACTTGGTTCTGATGCCTACATGTCTTCTAACCTTCAGTCATCAGAATAGCTGCATTTCAAACAGTGACCACAATGAACTCCAGTAGAGAAAAAATGTTCAAGTCAGCTTTTATAAATCACTTCAGTACTTTAACTTCTGTGAGAGATCCAAATGGAGAATGAAAACAATGTACTATAATAAAGTGTTTGCATTTTTTTTCTATAAAATAAAATAATAAAAATACTTTGAAAAGGAATATGTACAGAAGTCACATCTGGATATTATTTGAAACAATTTATTTTTTCAAGTTTTTAATCCATTTACATTTGGATGTAATTCATTCTACATTCTCTTTTGTGAAAATATACCATAGAAAAATTATTCTGATGCAGATGAACTTCACTGAAAGTCTTCATTTTCTTTAGGTTTATATTTTGTTTAGGTTTTTTATTGATTTATTTTTGTACCCATCTTCACTTTCCCTATAGATTTTCAACCATTGTCTCTGGTGATGCTTGCTGTGTTTCCTGAGGAGTTCAAACTGGAACACTAGCTGACAAAGAAATATTGTCCTTGATTTCTCTGGTGGAGAAGGGTTTGTACAAATCTAAATAAGTACCCTTTTTTGCTATGCAGAAATTTCAGAAATTGCATGAGATGTAAATTTGGAAATGTTACTCATTTGCAGACTAGCACCTGCTGTGTTTTCAATACACAGGTCATGAGTTCGCAGCAAACCTCACAGAATTACTGAGTACTCAAGCTTTTGAATCTCATCAGAGCACACAAGCACATAAGTGATCATTGTTGCTTTAAAGAGTTGTTCACAAAACATTGCAAAGATGATACACATTTTTGAAAAAGCAGCAGTTTTGTTGATTATCCATCATTTGCATCACAATCGTGGACAAATTTCACACCTCCATTCATCGTTGACTTTTAGTTTAATATTTTGCACCAGTTATTTAAATTCTGGGAACATTATCTGTGAAATGAATTTGACCTATGAGCAATGGTTGCAAAGAAAGGAAAAACAGAGTTGATAACAGCAGTCATGATTTTCTGAAACAATTTTCGACCTTATATTTGTGGAAACCAATAGGAGCTGTGACTGCTCATAGTATGTTAAACTGTGTTCAAACAAAATTTATGTTCAGAGGACTCACAGTACTTTTGAGATTGTGTGCTACAGACCTCCTTGTGTGCTCAGCTTGCAGATGCTCTGAGCTTATTTCAGTCCTAACAAAAGAACCCTGAAACTGTGCTCAAGCTATAGAAGTTTACACTTTTAGCTTGACGATATCTAGTTCAATCCTTAAATGTCAGCCAAGATGGCAGCTATTACGTAAGCAGGGATTGAAACAAAGACCTTTTAGAGTCAAAAGCATAGTCTCTGCAATGCTGAGAAAATCAAGCTTTTTGGTGAACATTGAATGTACATAATTATACAGTGATCTATATTATCATTTGGCAACATGCTGGAGGGGAAAAGTTCCCAATTGCAAGTTTGTCCCTTTATAACAAGGTAGAGATAAAACTTTGTAAAAAATTCTCCACTCGTTTCCTTTTCTTCATTGCAGCTATAGCCTTTATGATTGACCTTGGCTATGGCTCCCCACTTTTTCTACAAATTATCCCTAGAGAATCCTCAGTAATTTCATATAATACCCTTCCTTTTCCAATATAGAAAATTTTATCTATGTATTTTCTATTCCAAATAGAATAGCACTCAATGAATTTTACTTATGAAAAATGACTCAGATGTATTTGCTAGTGTTAGAAATATAACATTAAACTAATAGAAGCTTGTACTGTGATAAGTCCCTTGCACAAAAGAGATCAGTTCTCAATAGAACAGGGCTCTAGATGAGATGATCCATTTAAGCTAGGTGTTAACAGAGCAACATAAGCCTATGCAGACTGATTAATTTCCAATCAAATTACAAATCTCAGTCTCCATTTGTAACAAGGTTCAATTAATTAATTTATTTTGTGTATATTATCACTTCTAACCTAGTTTTCCATGAGTCATTCAGTTTCCTTTCAGATGTAAAAATTATTTACTTTTTTAAAAATTATTTGGTATAGTCTCTATCACAGAGAGATATTTTGGGTAGCATCACAATCCACATATGCAGGGCTTTTTCCCCTGCATAATACTATGTTTAGATCTAACTCTAATTTCTTTACATATATAGACAAATCAAAAGACATCATAAGTGTGTAGAACAGGGAAGAGGCTGGAAGAGGCCTTAAAGACCATCTCATTCCAACCCTCTGACATGGGCAGGAAGAGCCCATCCAGCTTGGCCTTGAATACTTCCAGGGATGGAGCAGGAACAGTTCTGGGCCGCACACAGTTACCTCATCACCCTCACAGTAAAAATCTTGTTAATATCTTATCTTAACCTAGTCCTTTTCAGTTTAAAGTCACTGTTCTTTCACTCAGCGCCCTTGCAGAAAGTCTCTCTCCAGCTGAGTTATAGCCCCTTTTAGGAACTGGATGCTGATGTAAGGTCTCACCAGAGCCTTCTCTTCTCCAGGCTGATCATGATCTGTCATCCTGTCTCCATAGCACCTCCACAGAGGTGCTCAAGCCCTTGAGCCCTCTTTGTGGGCTCACTTCCAGAGCTTCACATCACACTCCCTCTAGAACAAAAACCAACCAGCTGCCTGATATCATCTGCAAACTTGCTGAGAGGGTGCTCAACCTCACTGTCCTTGTCTTCGACAGAGATGTAAAGTAATACTAGTCCAGTCATCGAGCCCTGAGTGCTGCCCCTGAAACTATTGTCTTCCTCTTTGTGGGAGGGAAAATTCTGTCCAGACCCACTACACCCTTTAACAGCTCAACAATAATTCTTTACTAGTGGAAGTAGATTTGTTTAATTTTTTGATGACCTAAACCAGTAGAAAAACAAATCTCTTTCCTATTTCTTTTTACACATTAGCTGGAGATTAGGAAATCTTTGCAGGCATTTGAATATCAGCCTCTCCCTTAAACACCCTGAATAATTCCAAAAGGCCTCTCTTTCATCATCTATTCTCATAGTTCCATTGCATTAAGGGTTCTTAAATATCCACAGCAAAATGGAAGACGAGATTTTTCAAGGAACCCAGTTATTCACACAGTTCTTCCAGCTTGATCTTAGTTTTCTGTAGTTACTTCTTCATTGCTAGGAAACATGGTGAGTTACCAGCAGAGAGAAATATTTACCCAATACTAATCATGAGTGTGGGTCAATGACTAAGGTCCCCAAATAAATCAATAGTGCTGGAATAGGCAAGCACCCCCTTCTGGGCCACAGATACTTCAGGACAGTGAAAGTAAGAAGCCTTTATTGGCTACCTTTCCAGCATGAAAAATCTAATGCAATTTGTCCAGATTAGTGGGCTTAGTCTCTTTCTGATTATCTGGTGCCACAAATATGTGACCCATGCCTATGCCTCTGATTTTTAATAAACACATTTGCTGGGTCCAATAGTTTGGCAATTTGTACAGAAAATTAGATGTAATTTGCCCTGAATGCCACTGGTTTCTCAGATAGTTCAAAAAAATGCCAGGCAGTTCAGTAAATAACTACAACATTTCTGCAACTGAATCAGGCTGGAGACCAGGTTTCCTTGATGAAGCTTTCTGTTGTCTGCTCCAAATCCAGGCTCTCCCCTGCTTTCAATCTCCATAACCTTCTATATATACTCTCCAGCCTTCCTCCACATTCCTTTTCCGAATCCTTTTAATTTCTACCTTTCCTTAGAAATATCCAGTATGAAGTGTCTGATGCAATGACAAGAGAAATGGTTTTTCTCATCGAAATAAAGGACGTTGGGGCAGACTCTCCCACAAGTGTTACTATGAAGGGCTACATTTCCTCTCTCAGACTTGTGCCTACCCTTCCTTGTCTCTGCCCTAACATTTGCAGAGGTACCAATGGATGTAGGATACTTGTGGCATTTAGTAATCTGTCCTGAAAGCCTAATAAAGAGATAGAAGTTGCTCTTTTTTCTTTTTTTTTTT
>VXBQ01015758.1:4505-28087 GCA_013400175.1 Phainopepla nitens | reverse complement strand
CAATACAAATATCTCCCCACCCACTCCAAGAGCACTGTTGTGCAAAATGGGTTTTGTTTCTCTGGGCAGTGTTGTAGCAGTTTTTTGCTGCAGTTTAAACATAAATTACAAATATAATATAAACATTTAGGCTTAAAACTAAATAGAGTATCTCACAGAATAGGTATATTTTAATTTGAAATAATAATAAGGATAAAGTCTCCTTAAAGTGATGCTTTATGGAATAGGAACTGAATAGATGGGGAAGAAATAAAAAAGACATCCCACCCCTTTTCTAGGTTGTTTTTTTTGTTTCCTATAATTACCAATAACCCACTATTAGGCTTCAAGGACAAAAATAACTCTTAGACTGTCTAGGTATCACATCAGAACTAGTCTTTTCCCCCCTGGCAGCAGTTTGGAAAGATGATTCCTCACGGCACCTGAAGTCTATAATTGTCAGATCACTCATTCCCATGGAGAAGTCCAGGCAGGTGGTATCTGCTCTGTGATTATTTCTCTTCTTTTTTTTTTTCCTTTACCTGATTTCTTCACTGTCCTCAGATGTCAGATGTGTTACAGAGGAATATCCATATTTTGGGGAGGGAAAGAGAAGGATATTGGAATGGGTTAACTCTATCTAAGCTGGTGCAAACAATGCCAACTTCGACGTTTAAATTCTCATTTCCAAATGGAGGCTTTTGTGGGTTTTGTGATGTGTAGAGGCTCCAGGTGGGAGATGGGTCTCCATGTGTGAGGTGCTGTACAAACACATTAAATTCCCTGACTAGAAAATCTTACAGTGTAAGTAAAGAAGACCAGGGAGAGGCTGGAGGGTAGAGGCTGAATGAGCACAATCTTTGTTTTACAGCAAACAGCTAAATTAAATGGTGTCCCCAGTGGGCTGAAAGAAATCTGACGTAGAAATGGACATTGAACATCGATTACCTGCACCTCACTGTTTTGCTCATAAAGTAGTTTAGTCTTCAGGCAAAATCTGGCCTCCGGTTTGATCTTTCAATAACATTCTTTACTTTCTTATAATTTTCAGAAGCAATGGGTTTTTACAGTGATGCATTGTAAGACAGACCAGGCACAAAGGAAGAGCAATTCGCTGCCCATTCATATGCAGCCATCTCTTGTGCAGAGCACAGCGGGTATATAACAGCTACCTAACCACAGTACAGAGAATAAAGAAGACAGTGTTTAGCAGATACCTGGGTAGAATGACTAGCAGGTGGGGTCTAACCTTCATTCTTGAACAGAAGTGTTATCAGATTTTTAATGATCACAGAGCAAGCAAAGGACATACACAGATTCCCTCTCTTTTTCTCTGCGTGCATCTGTGTGTGGGTATAAGATCACATCTGTCTCTTGCAGTTGGGCCATGCCTAGGAGAGTAGAATAAGTCATCTTCTAATAGAGGATAGCAAAAACCTCCTTAAGATCAAAAGATAACAGTCTGTGCCTTTTCTTTCTCCCTCTCTCTATTTTTTTTTTTTTAAGCAGAAAAAAGGAGGGGGTTCTATTCTCAGCTTTGCTGTTCAAGATGGGTGATTTGTCTCGTAATTGTGTTCGCTGACTGCAGCAGATGGATTCATTACTAGGGCTGGTCAGAAATCTTTCAATACAATGTGTTTTTGTGTGTGTGTGAAAATGATGAATCATCAAAACTGAAACTGTTCATGAAGATATGGCAATGCAGAGGAAACTTTTCTCACAGAAGTTTTCTCAGCTCCCCACTGGGGCTTGTGATTAAAACCAGAGAAAGCAAAAGCTTCTCATCTTAGGATAGCCCAGAAGCTAGGATATGTGGGCACTGAGGTTTTGAGTTTCTCTTCTGATTTTTCTGAACTGTTTCTTTTCTCATGTGTGTTAGTTACTTTACCATCAAATTATTCAGCACATTTCCTTATATATATGTGTATATCTAAAGGAACATAAACGAAGTATTAGAATTTTAACAAGCAAACTTGAGGGAAAGATGATGGTCTGCTGAACATGGTAAAGTGAATGCAGGTCATGTCCCCTACTAAAGCCACCATATGCCTTTTATTGAAACAGAAAAGCATTTGAAATCTTTAGCGGGAGCAGCTTGCTCATTACAGGCCCTTCTTCTCAAATCCACCAGATCCTGTTCATTTCTGTTTCAGTAGAAATTACCAAAATAATCCAGAGGGACTAATGCTCAAGGAAAAGTCTTGAAGGCAAAGTCATTTAGCTCATGACCACAGCTGAGGAGTACCATTTTACAATGAAAGGAGGTCATGAGCCTAGTTATCTACTCATGTTTATACCCTGTAAAGACTTTTCCCCTCTGAGTGTTTTTTTAGCTTGTATATAAACTATTGCTGATTGTACTGCTACCTTTGGGACCCAATCTTATGCATGACTTACCCTGTGCATAAAGAAGTTTGTCTTGGACCTCCTTAGCAAATGTTCAGTCTAGACTCTAATCAGCACAGAGAGAGAGAGAGAGACACTTTCAACAGGAGCTACAGCCAGCAAGAGGCCTATTTGGAAGACAGACAGGACACCAAATGCATCTTTTAAATAGGGCAAGGCAGCTTGCTAATGGGCAGGAATTTGGCCCTGAGGTTTCAGTGTATGACAGACATGTAAATGACAATCCCACTGAAGCAACAGGAAGAGAAAATCAGTAACACTGGTCTATCAGTGGGAACAGTAATAGCGAACAAATAAAGGACCACTGTGCAGCAAAACATTATACTGGGATTTATCTGAAACAGAGCAGGAAGGAAGAGAAGGGAAATATGTCAAAATTTATTTCCTAAAAATAACATGGAAGTCAATAAAAAGGCATCTCAGCAAAGGAATAAGAGCAAGAAGATGGCAACGAAGTTGTCACCAAAGGTGAGATAAAGCTCAGCAAAGAAAAACATAGTCCCGATTATTGCAAAGGTCCCTTCTATCCATCCATTAGCAGCTCTGCCTGCTCCCTTGAGCTTTTCTTCCAGACCAGTCTATAGCGGTTGAGCATTTTCCATTTCTAGACTCTTTTTGCAGTGATTTTCTTCTTAAAAATATTTTTACCATAAGAAAAAGGAACCATGAAACTTATAGGCATGTAATCTTCTTGCAGGACATCTGACATGTCCCATTCTTTTCCTCTGGACAATTCATAATGTATAAGGAGCAGCAAATCCATTGTTTAAGTTGGTTAGTACATTGCAGTTCACAAATGTCCACCAGTCTATTACTGTGTCTATGGTGTCTAAAATTTGTTATTTTAAATTGCAAATAAGATTTTACCCCCATCCAGTTAACATCTGCTACTTTGTATTGGTTTCTTGAGATTTGAAGAAAGGTATTTTCACTACATCATGGAAGCTGTAGTACCTTTTGTTAGTCCCTTAGACCAGCTTTTTCAAACTCTTTTAGATTCAAATAACATCTTAAAAAATATATGAGATATTTTATAGACTTCTCAAGATGGTTTTCATCTTAAAAAAAAAGAAAAGTTAAATTGTGACTGTATAATTATGACTCCCTCACAACACCTTGTTTGTTCTCTCACCTACCTGCATGTACATGTTCATGTGGTGTAATGATAAACAATGTGAAATTTTCTTGGGCCATAGAAGTTTTATGAATCAGATGAGATCATAGATAGATCAATACCTACCTACTGCTTATCTTTTGCTCTAAAGTCAGCACAGGACTCATCACCCTCATTTTTCCCCCAAGGTATATTCTCATAGCCATATCCAAATGTAAATGTCATGAGGTATTTGGCTTTCATCCATGTTATCTTAGTGCTTGCCCATTTACAGTTAAGGGAGCCATCTAAAGCTTGATTCTCTTCCATCATTTTATGCATTTATTTTGGCAGAAACTTATTAGTATACTCTGTCAGGACAAAACTTTGCAATATTTGATCACTCCTTATTTGCATTTTTAATAGTTCCCATTAGACAGCCTCCAAACTAATTAGCCAAGCATCTGTAATAGAAAACTTCTGTTTCCTATTTTCAGAACTAGGAAACTAATAGCTGAAGCCCTACTACAACAATTAAGTAATAAGAAAAATACTGTATTAAGGCTGGCAATAGAGTAGCTGCCATAAATCACTGCAATAATGACTTTCAGCTCACAGTGTTTAAGTAGATAAAAAGTTAACCCACACACTATTTCTGCGGTCTACAAAATAGATATGTCCCAGATTAAAAAAAATTAAAAGAAGAAAAAAATGTACATAATGTATACGGAATTATTCAGGTTTTTTCACTGGGAGGGAGAGAGGGATATTTGCTCTTTAACGTGGCAAAACTTATTGATTTTCTTTGTGTTTATATAACTTTAAAAGTTATTACTTAAATATCAGTGATAATTTTTATATGTAGACTTTTTAGCTTAATCTTTAAAAAACCCGGAAGCGCTTTGTTCCCTTTGATTTCAACAGAAACATTTAGTGCCTAAATCAATTAAAAGTCACAGATCTTAGGACTGTGATTCAGTTGCCCAAACATTGATCTTTTGCATTAAATATCATAAATTATCCCACCCCCATTCAGCTATTGCTGGAAAATGGATTAAGGGCATTAGGCATCCATATTCAGGCAAGTGCTTTTCGCCTGAAGTAATTTCCACTGCTATGGAAAACTTTATTTAGCTCTTAATTTTTCCTATCATCCAGAATAACAGAAGCTGTAAAAAAAGTGGAGTTTTGTTTGTTTAAGTATCACTATCAACTTTTTCTTCCACAGGTAAAATGTGCAACACATCATTTTGCCAAAACAGGCTCTTGCAAACTCAACCATTTTGAGACACTACTTCAGAAAGGCAATCACTAGAATGGAGAGGTTCCATATAATGGATTGAATCATTAACGATGGCAAGCAGCAGAAAGAAAAGTCAAAGAAATTTTGTTGTGGGTTTTCAAATAACTTTCCTTCCCCTAGCAGAATTTCAAAATTCCCAAAAATTAACCAAAATAAAACCAACTTTTACAATTGAACAATAACAGATGTTCAAAATTCTCCGTCAGCGTTGGTTTCTTCATTGAGAGGGTCATCAGTCACTGGAGCAGGTTCCCAGGGTAGTTGTCACATCACCAAGCCTGTCACAGTTCCAGAAGCATCTGATTCTTGTTTTGCAATCCAGACTCCTCAAAAGAGCTGTTGGTACTTTAAAATGTCTGCTTTTTTCCACTATATTTATGTCCTCCAAAATTCTTTACAATTACCTAGGAAAGTCAAATACTTAATTTATAATATCAAATTTATATCAAAGGTCATACTTTCTGGTTTTATTTTTAGAAAATAAATTGAAAAAATCTTAAATAATATGTCCTCTGCAAAAATAAATGGAGCAAAATAGTATTTTCTAAAAATCTATAACAATCTTTTAGTTTTTATTTTTAACTTCTACTAACTGAGTTATTGATTTACCCAAGTGGTCTAAGATTAGATTTTTGTACAATAAACACGAGAATGGTAAACTTTAGTTCCTGAAAAGACACAGTATCTTGCTTTACTTACATCCCTTACTACTTTGAATTAGTTAACATCGTAATGAAACCAGTAATATGCTTAAAGCAATGGAACTAAATAATGATGTATTTATAAAAATAATGAAACTACCCGATTACTTAAAGGTAAGAATATGTATATTTAAAAGTGTGCTCCTATTATGTAGCTAAGTGCCAGCAAGAGACAAAAAATCTTTAAATATCTTTTACTCTAGGAATAGTATCACCATATTAACTACAGCTCTGCATTGACTTACCATTAAAAAGTACCTTAGGACTTATTTTTCACCTTCATTTTCTTTAATTTGTTTTTCTTCCTTGATCTCTCTGTAAATTACAAGATTCCTCAAAAGAAACAGCATGAAACATCATTTAAAGAAGTTCAGGTTTCAGGATACAGGATAACATTTTTAATCCCCTGATCTTCAAAAACAATGCCTGAAGGAATTTTGAACACAGTTCTGTACTACAGTTAAAAAAAAAAAAAAAAGAAGAGAGAATTCTTTTGTTTATTTGTTTGTTTTTGTAATTAGGAAAGGCTTTTGTTTCCGTCTTAGCTGCTCATTTTGAAAGCCATATTGGAAAAATAATACAACTTCAGTCCTGGTTTACAGCTCTAGGCTAAGCCAGGACTGCACCCTTGCATATGTGTTGGGGTTTATACCCAAAACCTGTCTGTTAGACTCTGTTTTAATCCCATTCTTGCCTCATCAAACACACACTGCTCTTATAACACCTCTGGTCAGGCTTTCAGCATTAAGTTATTGTGAGACTCTTTTTGGGTATGTCTGCAGCAACCTGAAGCAAACTCCACCTTCTTGTGCCAGTCTCCGTGGCACTGAAACGAGTATATGGATGTACTAAAGTAATTCTGAAGAGTGACTAGAGCCAAAATTTGAGCTTGCTTTTGGAGAGGAAAGGCTGGTGAACTAGCACATTGTGACTGCCCATTACACCGCCTGCTAGGAGACAATAACTTTCCCAAAACTTGACTGATGCAGCCAAAAAAACAATGACACAGAAACAGACGTATTTGTTTCTTATCAGCAGGGATCCTATTGCTGCAAGCTCCACAGTGTTTTGGACTCTAACTCTACATGTCAAACCATTGCTCTTGCTCCATCGCCAAGCAGCTCACAGAAGGCAATTAAGTATTGCATAGGCATTTGACTGTAAACAATTATGGAACTTAATATCCTGTAGCTCAGAGGGGGGAAAAATGCCTCCTGCACTGGCTGAGCTGGTAATCAATGACTTTGACAGTGGAGAGCTCTGTCTCTGAAAGACAAATTAAGCTATTTCAACAATCACCCCATCACCATATTCCACCACAAACAGTCTTCAATTGGGAGATTATTTCTTTTACAGGGTCTGGCAGTAAACAGGATCTAAATGCCAGGAAAGAACTGGCACAGACTTTTGACTGTTCAGCTTGACCACTGAAGCCTATGCACATTCAGAAAGCCGTGTCATGCTGTGTGCTTTTTTGAAGCGGACGATGAGAGCTGAGCCACGGTGGGAGGCCAGCGGGTGAGTGATGCTGTATTATTTGGAGAGCCCATGCAGCTGAATTGTGCTACACAGCATGCCAGAGATGGGATCCAGGCAGGCAAGCTTTGGGCAACACGGAAGCCTGATATCAAGAAGCAGGAGCCTCAGAAAGCAGACCAGCAATCTGAAAAGTTTTGGTAACAGCACCAAGTTCACGCTGAGAGCTTTGTGGGGGAAAGCAGTGATGTGTCATTTGACACAAGGTATGCAGTCAAAACATTAAAAAAAATAAAAAAATCTCTTCATTAAATGTCAAGATGGTTTTGAAGCTCACAGAAGAGGTTTCTTTGCTGTGACAAATGATCTCCTGGGTCAGAGCAGTTGAGTTATTTAGTTTCCAAAAACCTAATATCTAACATTATATAACATAACTATAAATGTTATAGCTACCAGATAGGAATTTCTGTAAATATTTCTTGCAGCATTTCAAAATGTTATTCTTATCACTTGTCCACAGATACCCATCTTTCATATTAACTGAATGATCAAGAGTAATCTCTGGGGTGAAAAGAAAGCTCCGTCCTCACCTTAAGGGTGCAAAATCCTGTGTTGCTTTTACGTAGAAATAATAAATAAAGCTTTTATACTGGATGGATGGTGTTATTCCTTCCTTCAGATGAGTAAAGGGATCCATGGTGATATCTCAGACATTCATGTAGGTCCAGATTTACCTTTAACTAGATCTAAATTCCCATGGCCAATATGATAATCTCTCTACAGGGTGATCCAACCCATCCTAAGCCAGATGTGTTCCTAAAGTTTAATGAGTCACATTTTTGCAATTTATTCTCATAATCTATAAAATAATTAATTAATAAACAAACAAACAAACAGATAAACTAAGAGACCAGATTCCTCTGAGCTGAGGGAGGTGAATAACTTGACAGTGATTAATAAAAGGCCCTGAGAGATCATTGAACAAACAAACATTAACAACTGTGGGTCTGTGGATTGGCAGAAAGTAAAGTCAATGCCAGTGCCTAAGCAGAAGCTTTGGGATGAGATATAGGTTCTTGAAGACATCTGTGCTCCCCAAAAATCAGCAACACTGACATTCATTCCAGGAAGGACAACTTTTCATGCAGACCTCTCATCTTCCTGACCTAACCTATTAGAAGCTAAACAGATATTCACAGCAAATCAAGCAAGAGTAAAATACAATTTCTTGGGGTCAGAATTCAGGGTCATTTAGGAGCAAGGGCCAAGAATCAGCGCAGGGTGGTCACATGAGATGTGGCACAGATGATGGGCCCTGAAGGCTCTGACCCAAGCTGTGGGGAGACACTCTGATCTCCAATATGTAGTGGCGAGCATCTCCAGCCTCTTCCACCTCTTCCCTCTCTTGTGAAACATATTCCCTCAATGTCTCCTTCCTCTCTACAGCCACTAAATGTCCCTTCCACAGCCCTTCTTGTTAGACAGCAAGACAAGGATAGTTTTGGGGAAATGCCTCAGGAGCACTTTACCAGGTTCTTAAAGCTTTTTATTGTTTGTTCCACTTTCTTGCCTCTTTCTAGTGAGTGTGCTGTGTCACCAGGCAGGACTCAACGACTTACAGACAGAACAGACAGGAGGAATGCCTGTACCTGAAAAATTTGCCTGGTGAGATTCCCTGCCTCTACCTCCAGCTCCTTGCTGGAACTCAGCCCAGTCTGGCAGTGTCAGGGTACAGACTCCTGACACTGGCTCCTGTGGAAAATTAAGAGTTCTTTGGCTGTCAACTCCTTCTCCAAACACCACAGGAATCCCTCTTCTGAGCTATGCTTTAGCTCTCCTTGTCTCCCCTGCCCTGATAGCTGCTCAGATCTGGCAGTCTGGCAAGCTCTGAAGGAGCTGCACATGGAAAACCCACAAACAGATTCTGTAAACTGTCCCTGCAGCTGCAGAAATGGTCTCATAGGACAGTTTTCTGTAGATAAGATTGTTAGAAGAAATGTGTAGAGGACAAGGAGTGATGGCTCTTGAATGGGCCACAGTTGTCACATAGTGAAATGTTGTGTGTCATGCTCCCCTCCTGAGTAGCTAATGACAGGACAAGTTGAAAATGGGCAGAAGTTGCACCAGAGAAGTGTTAGATTGAATTAGGAAAAATTTCTTCACCAAAGGTGTTGTCAAGCAATGGAACAGGCTGCTCATGGAAGTGGTGGAGTCACCAGCTCCAGAGATGTTTATTAGACATGTAGGTGTGGCACAATGTTTATTGTTGGACATAGCACTGCAGGGTTAATGTTTGGACCCTTGAAGGTCTTTTCCAGCCTAAATATTTCTATAATTCTATAGCGGAAGAGGTCAGATGGATATGGGAACATTTAACAGTAACAAATGGAAACAAATGGTGCACATTATGTTGCTTTAACATCTTATTTAAAAAACTAATTACAAAATGCATTTTTTCCCAGTCAATTTGTGCTTTCAGATGAGATGCACAAAGTGCTAAAAATTGTTTTAAAAGTACTAGCCATTTCAGAACCCATTTTGCCTCTTATAGCAGTGGTCCAAACTGTGTGTATTGCTTTTGGGATGAACTTAACAGCATTTTATAATTGGAAAACAATTATACACCCACCAGGTTTGACTGCAATGGTTCATCCACACCTGGATGCAGACTTTCTGAGAATCACTAACAAGTTAAGAGAAAGAGTGGGATTTCTGCATGACAAGAGAAAAAAATACTTTTCTGGGAATTGGTAGAAAAATATCACTGTGACATTCTTGATTCTGGATGGTTGTGGCTTGTTCATGGGCTGCAGAGAGGCTTAAGAAAAAAAGACGATGCACTGAAAGTTTAATGGAGCAATAATAAAAGCAAGAAGAAACATGCTGTCTTCATTATTCCTTTATTATGGTTTACCTAGTACACCTGATAACATTAAATAGCTGCCAATAAGATGTGAATTAGCATCCACATCTCTGGAAACCATAGTGTCTCCTTTAAGTGCTCTCTGTTCAAAATGGAGGAAGAATCACACATGTCGTTTTCAGAAAGATATAAATCTTTTAAAGCAGTTGTACAAGACAGGCTAGTACTCGGATTAATTCCTGGCTCAGATCATCATGAGTTTGTAGTCACAATCTCCTAATTGATTTAGCTCAGCAATCAAGTTGTGAAATGGGAAGATATCATCATTAAAAAAATTGAAGCTTGAGAGATATCATGAGAGTCTACATGGATATGTAACAGAATCTTTGGTGGCCTCTATAATATTGAAACCACACAAACTATTCTTCCCAGTCCTGTGGTGAGGCCCTATCATTCCCCAAACAATTTACAATTAAACCAGTCTTACCGTAAGTGTGATTTTTATTTGTGGAGTGCAACATTTCTGGAAATTACTCATTAGGCGGGCATTTTAAAAATTATTTTTATTAACTTCTTTTTTCTTTTTTTTAGATGGACAAATTGTAAAGCAAAGAAGGGCTACAAGACAAAAGGAAATGAGGAGTAGGAAAATCTCTCTTTGTTGATGAAGGGCAGTCTGCTTTGAAAGGTTGTCATAAATATGAAGGTCACATGCAGTTTTCAAACAGGAAAGAATTAGAATAAAAAAGGGAATAGGACCAGCATGGTCAGAATTGAAGCAGTTTCCAAGATGATCATGGCTGGCTCCCAATGGTAAAAGTTGAAAATACAGTTTAGATGTTCAGAAGGAATGATTTTAGGACCACATTAAGGTTAGTTTTAATTCCTGGTGTAAAATTAAGCAAAGGACTTTATCAAGTTCATATAGCAAGTTCTTGAAATAAAATCCTTGCTCAGATCCTGGTCTAACATAAAACGCCGTGGAACAGAATTATACTGACCTCAGTCAGCTACATTTATGCCCCAAGATTAGAAAATCAAAGTTGCTGGATGGAAAATTCTATCTTGAGGACTGTGATCTTGTAAAAGACTTGAGAGAGAAAATGAAAATCAGTCATAGCTCATCAGCAGAATATAGGATCCAACGAGATGTTATGTTGTAGAGGACCAATATGATCCTTAAATACATAAATGAAAATATATCAGATGGGAAAAAGGAATCTTTTTATTAGTTTGTCCTTGGCATTGATGTGACCATTATAGGAAAACTGTCCAGGCTTTGTACCTGAAGCTGAGAAAAGATATTGAAAAAAGATTGGAAAGGGTTCAGAAAAGTTCCACAGGAATTATTACAGGTTTGAAAACACTGTGCAATGAAGTACTGCATGCTCTATTTAATTTTTCAAAAGGAAGATAAAGGCATAACTAGACATGGTCTATAAATATACCCTGAAAGAATAAAAATGTGATAATAGAAGTTTCTTCAGTCTTAGAAGGAAAAACTTGAGAAGATCCAGTGGTTGGAGATTGAAACTTGACAAACTGATTCTGAAAAGAAATATCTATTTTTAACAAAAATTACAAAAAAGTAGTAGAATGACTAGCAAAAAACTGTAGTAGGTTTTTCATCACTTAGCACTTTCAAATAAGGAAATTAAAAGTTTTTGTTTGCATGTAGAATGTACTATAGAAGCATAGACCACAGAAATAAAATTGGAATTTCTTCATGGAAGTAATGTCTTTTTCTGGAGTTAAAATTTCAAATTCAACCAACTTATTTTAATATCAAATAGAAATTGTATGTTCTATCTTAAGATGGCTATGCAAAAAGACTTTCCTCCACATCCAGTGGATAAAGACTAACACCTTCATATGGCTGTTCGCTTTTTCTAGACAGGGATCTTTGGTTAGATGAATCACCCTCAAAATGTACCTCTATCTGCTGGTTGTAGGGGAAGGGTCTGAAAGAACATAGGTGTCTACACTTAGTCTTATCATTGGCCCACCTTCGATTCAAAACCAGAACTAGATATTAGTTATTAGCAATTATATACTAATTAGTTAGGTATTTCTAATGCATAACTCAGCTCATCCTAAGGAGAACTAAGCAGGGCCTAGGAACTTTTCCCTAAAAATACCTATTTCTTGAACTAAATTGAAAGTGATATTATTCCAGTTGCAGGTCCTGTAGTCTTTACAGTCGCATGAGATGAACCCCATCCTCAGTTAATATAATTTCCCATGGCCTTTAGGCTGAAAGGAAATCCTGTGAATAATTAAACATTCAGATATAACTATGATAGTCAATTTTACAATATTCTTGAAGATTTCTTTCTAGCTAAAACTTGAAGAAACAGGGTTGGTCTCTCTGCCTCATTTAAGTTTTGTTGAGTAACTGACATTTTCCTTCAGCAGCTCTATTTTGTCATTGAGAGGAGCCTTATTTTAAAGGACCAGGTCATGACTTTGGGTTATATTACTGTATGGTAGGCAATCTCAGTTCTACCCAGAATACTTTATGTGTCTGAGGTCAGACTTGTAGGTACCTCATCAGCATCTTCTTAATGTAAAGATGTAAAAACCCCACAGATAAAGTCAGACTTGGCGTGGGCGAAAGGTGGAAAATCAGGAAACTTAATAAAGATTTGGCAATCAGGCTATTGTCTCACACCTTTCATTCTACTAACCTAGGAACAGCCTTTGATACCATAAATTATATACCTATTTTTGACTGAAAGGAACTACATGAGGAGTTGTTAGACTTAGAAAAATCTAGTCAACATTAGAGGAAGTGTCTGAATGATAGACAGAGAGACAAAGTCTAATCTCTGTAATTCTCTGATGAAACATACACTGAAGCTTAACCTAATCCCTGAAGGAATGACAGCAAAAATAAGGTGAAAGACCAATTAGCCTTCTCCCATACTAATCCTGGTTAGACCAGCTTATTCTTTTTTTTACACTTGTGGAAACATTCCTTGTACCATGGAAAATCAAAATTGTGCTGGCCATACCTTTTCTTCAGAATAATTTCACTGCCATGGAATATCACTCCTTGTTATCTACAGGTTTGTTACATGCCAGAATTAAAAGATTTCTGATCCCAGTGAAAGATTTGGTAGAGATAAGTCAAGAAGATAAGCCAGGCATGAAAATTAACCCTGGATAGAATGATTTTAAGTTGATTCTATTCAAATTAAATGAAAGGATGAAAGCGAGTCTGTAACTAACGTTTTGAGTGGTAAAGGACAAAAGGAAATTAGGCAGAAAAGTCAGCTGGGTGGAACTGATCCAGAGCATGAATATAAAGAAGGTCTGTATATTTTCTTTTTCCAACATAGGAAAACTACTGAGAATTTCTACCACAAGAAAAAATTACACTTGAATAAAAATGTAACTAGGCTGTACTGAATGAAAAATTGTAACAGAATAATCAGTTAGAAAAAAGAAAAAATTAATAAGCAATAGAACAAAACAAAAATGTTTAGAGACATAGCAAAATTATTTTGGACACCAAAAGGCCAATATTCTTGAACTTGTGCTTAACTAACAGATTAGCAAGAAAACAATATATATATAAAATGAAAGAGATAAAGATTAAGGTAAAAAATTACTATGATTCCATAATGAATATATACTTTAGTTGTCAAGGGAAATTAAAATATTCAAGCAGCATTAAAGGAAAGAAGTAGAAAAAATATAAAATCATGACTGTTTAAATATATTTCAGCCATACATTTTACCAATTCAACTTAACTCCATGGAGAGAATAATATTTGCTGATTTCAAATATGGCATCGGATAAAAATGGCATGATGGCATACGGTAAAAATCAACTTAACAAACACAAAATATCCAGTTCTATAGACCACAACAGAACAAAAACATGCAGAAAAGAGAACTTCCAACCATATGTATCTGAATCTTCAAAATATTATGACAGATTTGTGGTTTATTTATGATTATAACAAAGTCTGACATAAGCAATTTTAATATGAATGCTTTGCTTACTTTCCAGACAAAAGAAATTGCAACATTTACATCTTTTCTTGAGGTCTGCCAGCCGCCTTTTTTTAAACTTGATATTTCCCATACAAGTTCTTGTAATGGAAGCTTAAAAAATAAAAATCTGTTTTAAATAGAAAAGTTCTTTGACATTGAATATTAGGAAACTTTAACTTCTGCACTGTTTGATGAGAAACAACAATCCACAAAGGATTCTTTTTAATCTTTTGCATGTGCTGAATACTGACTAAATAACAAAGTTAGAGCTGCCTTTATCAATGCAATATATTTCAGTTAATAAACCCATCTAAATGAATTATATTGTCCTAACTCTATAATCCATTATTCCTCACTGGAAAAGGTAAACCTACCACAAAGCCTACCACAAAGTGTCCTTTATTTGTGAGAAGAATCAGTGCATCATGGCATTCGTATGATCACAAGAACATCTTGAAGCCGGGGACAGACCAGGAAAGAATGCAAGCGTGGGGCACTCAAACAACAGTGCCTGTAGGAGTAAAAATAGCATCACAGGCTTGGATTATTTATGGTTTGAAATTAAAATACCTCAATGAAATGGCATTTTTAACATATATATTATAAATTAATAAAAAATTGTATAATTAAGATACTTGAACACTTTCTAGTAGAGCGGTTTGTTGTTCTTTTTTTCAAATAGAAAATCAATATTATTTTGGAGCTGGAAAGGGAATAGAAAGCTCATCCTCCCTAGACAAGATGCCTGGAACTGATAGGACAAGTCATGTCTCAAAATGTGCATCTCAGTCACTACTAAACTCTAAGTCTAGAGGACTGGTGTGCACTTACAGAATGGCAAAGACAGTTTAGCTGAATGCCCTTCCCTTCTCCCGATTTTGAACAGTAAAGCTCTGAGCAAACTTTTAAAATGTTAAATTAAATAACCATTGAAAGAATAAGGACACAAGAAAAGTAAACAAGCTGTCTTGTAAAGCATGTTGTTCTAAGTTACTGTGTTTGAAAGATTTAACTCGGGCCTGGCAAAAGTCCTACATTTATTTGTGATACCAAAGTAGCGTGAATAGAGCATCTTTCTGGTGCCCTGACCTTACTACTGCAGCAAATCAAAAGATCTTAGAGATTTATATAATAAAAATATCTATGATGAAAATTTCTTTCAGATTTGCTTCTTTAGGTTTCAACAGCATACTTGAGCACACATTTGACACACACAGGCATTGTGGCAGACTTAAGATACCGTTTGCGGTCTTGTCTCACTGGTTCCTTAGATGGCAGTTTCAGAAAAGTTTCAGGAAGTAAAATTATCAGAGACAAATTTAAAGCTTTCCAAAATCCACATCTGAAGACACCTTCACTGCTATTGTTCCCTACACCAAGAAACTCAATCCCCTGTGAGAGTTTTAATAGTTTGCCTCTGTTTTCCCACTAGTAATTTCCACTAGATCAGAGTAACAAAACTGAGATGGCAATGAGAACATCAGTGGAGATAAGATGGAAGTCAGGATATTTATTGATAGCAGAAAATCATGTTGATGAAATTGTGATAACTGTGTATAGGATTGCTGACACTGGTAAGAGTAGACTGGTGTGGAACCACAGAGCAGAAATCTGTGTCTGTTGGGAAAAACCTCTGGGAGAACCTTGCTCCACCTCTCTGCTCAAAGTCAAACCAACATAGATCAGGTTTCTCTACATCTTGTCCAGCAAATATTTGAATATCTACAAGGATAGAATTCCAAAATTTTATTGAGCATGCAGTGAGAAGCCATGAGGGAGAAAAAAGACCATTAAAATTCTCACTCTCTTTATTGCAGATCTTGATTCCACTATGATTCTTGGTTTAACATGACATATTATTTGAAATATGCAAGACATGTCCAGAGATTCACTCCCCAGTGTGTATTTACCAGGTTTTCTCTCACTGTATATATGTTCTATAGAGAAAACAGGTCACACACCAAAACTTATGGTGGTGTGCCGAGTCTGGCAGGAGTGGACCATAATTTTCATCGTAGGAGTCCGTATGATGACGTGCTATGAATTTGTGACCAGAACAGTATTGATAACCCACTAACAATTTGTGTATTGACAACAGTGCTTGCACAGCTACAAGGCTTTTTGGTTTTTTCTGCCATGCTAGAGGTGGGCAAGGAGTTGCAGAGGGAAACAGGCAAGACAGTTGACTTGAATGGGCCAAAAGGATTTAATGTCCTTCTTCATAATTCAAAGCTAAAGCATGAGAAGTATCTGCCAAGGTCACTCTTGCCCAGAAAAAATGGGAGGTGATGATTGCTCGCCTTTACATCACTGCTGCTTGAGTTTGATTCCCCTCTTTTCTTCACTTATTACAATATCTTTAGCTCAAACAATGAATTTTCTCACTTTTGTTCTTCCTGTGTTCTCCCCTGTCCCAGCACAGGGGTAGGACTGAGTAAGCAGCTACGTGGGTGCTTAGATTCTCTTAGAATCCTCCACAAATGGCCAGGAGAGAACAGCAACATGGGGAAAAAAAAAAAAATCTGTTTTTCCCCTTCCCCTTCTATATAAATATTTTTAACAATCATAGCCCTACTTGCTCAGCTGAGTTTTACCACTTCCTCCATATAATATTATTCATTTTCATTTTTTGACAGATGCCTTAATTGTGTAAATGATCTCATAGTGATACACTTTTCTATTCATGTGTACTATTCGAGTTTATAATTTTGCTTCTTTGTGCTTAAGTTTTTGCACAGTAATTTATTTGAGGAAAAAGTGAAGAACTGATGTTATATATGAAAGAGACAGGTAGTGTTTCACTCAAGGGAGCACCTCCTGTAACAATTATAATTCATAAAACAAAAACCCTGAGTTTGACACTAGCCAATTTAGTCTGATATAAAACAGGGTCCATGTTTTCTTTCATTTATATTTTTATGATATGTAATGTCTTTATAATTTTTACTACTCACATCAAAGCTGCCAACTGCTGAGTGTCTAAATAAGTAGCATGTGAAGAAAATGAGTGAATTGCTAAATGTCCCATTACGTCCATGGAGAATATCCTCGCATTTGGAGTCAGGAATCTTAAAATTGAGACAACAAATGAATGGTTTTCACTCCAATGGAGTGAGGGTTTTGGCAGTAGCAATTCTATTATTCTCTGTTTCTGAATAGAAAGCAAAAACAGAGACAGAGAAAGGAATGAAAAACAAACCCATGGAAACCTATTGCAATACCTCAACTCTAGGACTGAATGACAATTACATCCAAAGAAAGAGAGAAAAATAAATCTGGTAGAACCTGAAATGTCCAGAAATAGATTGTCTCAAAGGTCTGGAATTTTTTTGGATGTACTTAGGTGGACGAAGGAGTGGGGAAGTAGGCAGATGAGAATTTTCGTACTGTTTCTGTTATCCAAATGAGGGATATTTATCTGTTAGCACCTGCACATGGATGTATTCTTAGGCACTTTACTATGATTGTTAAAGGAAATAATGCTCAAAAGGACCCTCATCTGACCAGATTAGGACTGTCTCTGGTCCAGTCTTAGTTCATAGCAACTAACACATATCCAAAACCAGGAAGTATTTTAGGAGTTAGGACTGCCCACTCCCAGTAACTACTCCAGGTATACTTTCCCTTTTTAGAGGCTTAGTGAATTCCCCAGCACAGACCCAAATATATTTTGCTGCTTGACCCTAATGACCAGAAATGTTCCTGGTCCCATTTAATTTCTCAGTATAGATATATTCTTAATGATTGTCATAAATTAGATGCTAAGAATAAAGTAAAATTGCCTAGACATAATTATCTACTGTCATTTGAGATGCCCTTGAGTGTCCCTTTTGTTGCCATTTCAAAAGAATAGAAGCATTTTGCCTACCTATAGATAGGGTCACATCTGCCATCTGTCCCACAGCATCTCCAGTGATCTTACACACTTAGATGTTTAGGCAACTAGACTTAGTAATAAGGGTAAGTTTCAACTCCAGATTCATATGTACGCATATGGCACCAATTACACTTTTGTTCTTGTTGCAGTCAATGAAAATTCAGTCAATGAGCTGAAAAATTGTAGGGGGAGAAATAATTTGTTTACAAAAAAAAAAACCAAACCCAAACCAAATTCCATTCTGCAGAAGGGCATCCATAATGATCACAATCCCTTATGTGCTAACAGAATGCGGCCAGTAATGCCAAGGGCCAAACAGGTAGTGGAAGAAATAGTTTTCATAGAAGGGAAACAAGACCAGATCTCCACCTAAGCTCTCAAAACAGTTCCATCTTTTGTTCCAGTTGGATAGACTTTCCTCTCTATGAGATGAAGTCAGCATTAAGTTGTCAAACTGTGATTGAAGTGATTTAGTCCTGTTACACAGCAGCACTGTTGGGATGAATGCTACCAAATGAAGGCAAGAAGAAAGAACTGCTTTTTCTCCTAGCACATAAGTGAGTATCTCACCACAAAACCTGGAGAAAACCCATGGGCGTATTATATTATAACAAGAAACTATCCAATGGTTGAAAAAATTAGGTCCTAAATTATAATTCATGAGGTAAAACTAGGAAGACATGTTGTGTTCGGATACTGTGGTATATTATGTCTTGTACAGTGTATCTTAATGTGAATTGACACAAGAAAACACTCATTGATTTATGACATTAATTTTAGGACATGATGTTTTTTGGTTTTGCTACTGTTCTTGTTTTTACTATTATTGTTACTGTTATTGTTATACTATCCTTGATCTATTACTGCCTTTTTTCACACCATGATTTGACAGGTGGATAATGAATATTGTCTATTGTGCCATTACTGTGATTAGACGTGGATCACAGTTGTTATGCTATTGACTCATTTCTGCTATTGACAAGCTAATTCTGAAATTTTTTTAGCTTATCAAGATGTATTGTCAGCTGGTGTGTGTGTGTCTTGTGGTTAGCAAGCTGATCTTTTACTAAAACTGTAGGATCCAGACCATTAGTTCATCAGTCAATGCATATGGCACTTTTTATTCAGTGAAATTATGCACTATGTTAGCATTCTAAGCCATCAGTTGTTATCAAGGATGAGTGAACCCCATGCAAAGAAAACATCTTGGAATAATCATGCCATCTTCAACTAACTGCTAGTCTCCATAGCCAAAGTGAAATCAAGCCATGCCATATCACCATTTTTAGCCATGTGTTCATCACCTAATCCAGGCTAATCTTCTGGGTTCCCTCCATAGTGCCTCCAGAGAGCATTTCTGCCCATTTGTAACAGCTATTTGTCTTTTGCTGATGCGATCTAATTTTCTGTAACAGTCTGTGTCTCTCCAATGAATGCAGAAAGAGCCTGTTTAGAAATTTCAGGGTGATCGTAGGAGAGNAGGGTGATCGTAGGAGAGCACTAGTTGGGAGGGACCTCAAGTGTCCATCCTATGGGAATTCTTGTTCAAAGAAGAGTCAGACCAGTTTTCTTAGGGCTTCCACAGAAATCTTTGATGAGGACTGCACAACTTCTCTGCACAACCAAGTCTCCTGTCCTGTTAACCTCAAGACTGCTCTTAATGTCACAGAGCATGATAGATACGCACGAGGAAGTATCTCTTGGCATTTACATCTGAATGTTATATCTAAAATAAGGCGTTTTTGAAACTCAAGTTTCATTGGTATGGGTATTATTTGTGATTTTTTTTTTCAGTTATAGGGTGTTTTTTTTCAGTACTGGCTATGTTAACAGAGGATATACTACTGTTGAAGTTCCAGCTTCTATGTAAAGTACATTTAGGGCAAAAAAAGTCTTATTAAAGTGCATAGTAAAATATATAGTGAGCCAAGAGTTTTCAGTTTACAGGGCAAATTATTGTCCCTGTAAATGAAAAAGTAACCTCCAGTGGGCAATAATGCCTGAAGCTGAATTATATCCACTTTTTCATCCCATAAGTCAATAGCTTTCCACTATAAACATCAGCTCTAGTCAATATGATATGCTGCATACTGATATATTGACTAATGGTACTATTAAAAGCTCACAAAATGTCAGCAGCTGGGAATTTCTCACGCATATAGTTCTGCATTTCAGTAGATAAGGGTGCTCTGTGTAACTTATAAATCCATGCCCAGTTGGGAACAGTCTTTGTAATACTTCCTTTGTGTTATCCTAAAGGATGCAGAACTTCCCCAGTGTCTCCATTCCCACCATATTTTTTTTGCCTTATTTTTTTTTGTAAAATAGACTTTCTGATTCTGTCAAAGAAGCCATCCAGAAAATTCTCTGTTGCAAGATAACCAAAAGAGGTAACATATAATTATTGTTTTGTTTTTGTTTTTTTTTTTTCTTTTACATATAAAACATGACATAGCATGAGGTTTTTCTTTTTTTTTTTTCTCTTACAGTGAAGACCCTGACTCATATTTCCTTTGCTGAGTGTCTCTGAAGAATGAATTTGGATGGCAGGTAACTGAAAGGTAACCTCCTAAGTTTGCAAGTTGCATTTGTGTTAAGCTGTAATGCTCAAGGCCAAAGGTGTCTTTTGGGTTTGTGAAGACCTTCCAGGAGCTGTTGGCCCAGAGAACATCTGGAAATCATTACCATCAACCATTCATTAATCCCTAATACATGCCTTGTGTCAAGGTGATCTGTCTGACTCAGGCAGAACAGAAATTAAATTTATGGTCAAATAATTTACATTTACCTTGATCTGAAAATGTCTAGAGAACTAAAATGTTTTCTGCATTTTTTTATCTTGGTTGGGTTTCAAAGGCTTTCCCAAGTTATGAAAAGGTATGGGTGCAGAGAGGCCAATAGAATTGACAAGAGAATCCTCACACACCCATGGATCAGGTGTTTACAGCACTTAAACTTTTTGTTAACATGTGAGGGTATTTTTTACAACTACAATTGCATTAACATTGTGCGTAAATTAGGAATGAAAATGCACATGCGTTTGTGAAACTGGTCTGAATCATCTGACAGTTTGTCAATCACTACTCCAACATGGTGCAGTCTCGTCAGTCAAACACATCATTTGGATTTTGTGCAGTCATAGAGATGCCACTTTTGATCTTGCTAGAGGCCATTCACCACGTGTGTCATATGACATCTTTTGTTGACTGTCTGAAAAGTCTTTCGGGATTAAGACTAACAACCAAAAGGATAGTGATGTAACACAATAGTGATGTTGGTTTGTTACTAACTAGATGTGTTTTTCAACTAGCTGAAAGGTGTAAACCAATAATGGCATTCTCATGTAAAAAAATGAGCTCATTTCTCATTTTTAGAATATATTTATTTTCTCAGATTGCTTCTATTGCAGGCTGGAAAGCATTTCTGTGTGTGGTTTTAGCTCTGTCACTTTTCCTGCAAGCAGGTAATTTTTTCCTTTCATGGAAAACATATTTTTCAATAGCATTTATTTGTTAGAGTACAAGATTTTCATGCAAGCCGTGGACCTAAGAGCATGTACAATTTCAGAAACCTACATACACCATGTCTATTCTGACAAACCTGTGTTAGAAGATTTTTATCCTGTGCTTCTTGTGCATTGACAAATTAACTTTAACAGACACCCAAGAGGGAATAGCAGTTCACCACAGAAGTTTTAAATTGGATGATGAGTGTCTTGGAATGTTTAACAGAAATAGCAGCAGTCAGGGAAAAAAGGTTTTATCCCTATGACACATTCAGCATTTTTGGCACCCCACTTGCTGAGCATGGTTCAGCATGGAAATGCATAACCATAGAGGATTTTGGGAAACATCATTTACTCTCAGTACTTGGCTGACAGAGAATAATGAAAAGGTGGAGAATAAGAATGATAAATCCAACTAAGTGCTCTGCAGACTTTTCTTAAATTCAAATTCTTTCAGGTTCAGCTGAACATTTTTAAAGCACTGGGTTTTTTTACCTTTCTTTTTTTTTCTTTTTTTTTTTAATTGGAAATGCTTCTATTTAATTTTTGAAAAGTTAAAATATTTATGAAATAGAATATCTCAATTTCTTTAAAAAACATATTCATTATAAATCCAGCTTTTTATCAAAAGCGTATTAGATAGAAATTTTTCATTCTAACCTATAAATAGCCATGATTTATACTGATGCATTTAACCTCACTTTATTGGTTGGGAAAATAGGTGTAATGATAATTACTGCTGTTCTCACAGGAGCAGTGAGCATGAATGGACATTCTTTAAGTACACTAAGATGTGAAATGACAGATAATGGATATGTCCAAAGTATCTTTTCTTTGGGTTTTACCTGCCAAAGGCAAATGTAGCTATGGGAATTAATAGACACAATATCTCATTTTGGTATCAAACTTTTCTTATCAGTGTGGTTTATAAAATAATTATCATAGACTTTAATTTTATTACCCAAGAAATATATTAAAAATGTAGATCTTTTATAATTTCTTCAATTAACGGTAGACACTTCTTGATTACTTTCTAATTAAATAATTTCACTCCAAGACTTGGTAATTACAACAAGAAGTTATTAAAATTAGAAAACATTTGCTAGCTCAGTACTTTTGATTATTAAGCCTTTATCGCTTAATATCGCCAAATAGTCTATGAAGATATATGAGGTTGGAAAGTGAATTTAATGTATTCAGCTATGATAATTAACCACAGGTGTTCCAAACAGTGCAATGCCTCTTCCTTTTCATAGTTTCCTATGAAATCTATTGTTTCTGTCACTGAATTTATTTTTCATCTTATTAAGATAGCTGTCTATTGACAACGTATTATTGTTCCTATTACAGGGAAGAATACTCTTGATACTGTTCCATTCATCTGGAAGATATAGCAATGAATAGTATAATTTATATTAATCAGTTTCTATGTAGGATAAAACACTTTATACATATTTACATATAATATCCAAGAATGTTTGTCTCTGCATGTACAAGAAAAGGGGTCAAAGGTCAAAAAAACAATGTTCTTAATAAGAATAAGAGAGAATTTGACATGGGCTGAAGAGCTGAGGTGACCCAGAACTATCCCAAAGTGGAGGTCTCTCCTTGAAAATGGGGAGAAGAATTGGTTCTACAAAAATTGATATAATTTCCTACTGGAAACAGAACAAGGAAAACATCTTCAATTTTCACGGCTACTGACACCTTTCTAGATTAATTCTTCTCAATCAAACTGAGTTTATAAAAAGAAAACTCCTATTTTGACCATCACTCAAATTGTTTGCAATTAAACAATTGTATTGTTAAGCTGGTATTCTGATGGAAATATTGTATGAAGGATTCAGCCACACATAAAGAGTTAAGACTTGGATTAATCCCCCTAATTTGTGAAGCATCTGAGGGTTTAGTTGTAATAAAGTTCCCTTCAGCTCTCTGTCTAGTCAATGAAGAGAGATAAGTCCCCTCACCAGTTAACTGAGATCACAGGAAGGCTGAATTAACCTCTAGAGAAATTAAGCTCCTGCTTTTAGCATCACAGAGTATTTTGTATGATTATAGCCAGTCAGGTGTTATGGAACAATGAATCTAGGCATTTGTGAGTGTGCTCCAAAGAGTTTGGCTAGATGGTCTGGACAGGTCATTCATTTTTAATGTCTTGGGGTTTTTTCCCACTCTATAGAAAAAAAAAGATGAATCTGCTTACGATCGAAATTAAGAATCTTCCAGGATTTCAGGAAGCTCATTTTTTTTTTCCTTTCTATCATCTACTGTCTGATAAGGAAAGTAGCCACAGAAATTAAGTAGCAGCAAATCTGGAATCAGTAACCATTAAAAAAAAAAAAAAAAAAAAAAAGGGAAATTAAGAAATTTTTTT
>VXBQ01015757.1:717756-743016 GCA_013400175.1 Phainopepla nitens | reverse complement strand
CTCTGCATTCCCCGTGTGAGATCTTAACTCTTTCAATGCTCAGATAAAACTTACAGACCTTCAATCTTGCCTGGAGTGAGAGGAAGAAGAACAGAGAGAAGACACCAAGGCCAGTGAAGCAAGAGTCAGGTCCCAGCTGGAAGGAGAAAGAGGAGACGCCATGAGTTTAGGCTGAAAATTCCCTTTGTAAGCAATGGGGATGGACTGTAATACACTAAAGATCCCTTTAAACAGTGGAGAAAGACATGGGGGGTGGAGTGTTCAATTTGTGGATCATGAGCAAAGGCACTTGTTCTGACTAAACAGATGTTGAACTAGTTGTAATTTTATAAGAAGTATGAACAGAGAGAGAGAGGAGTGTGATGAAGACTCTTTGCCCCAAGGGAAGAAGAGGACCTCTGTTCCAGAGATTAAGATGACTTTAAAGATAAATGAGGAGAACCTTTGCTTTTGAACAGCTCATCCTTAAAAGTAATACCCCATGAGTTTGACATGGTCCAAAGGCACAGCTCTGGGAAGGCTGTGAAGATGGGAGGAGTTTCACGATTGCAGATTCCTGGGCAGCTGCTATTTGTGAGAAGTGAAGCCACGAGAGAACTGTTTTTTTTTCATTCTTGTGGAAAAGTCCCTATAGCCTGACAAGGGGAGGCTTCTCTCCCTGGAGTGAACTGAAAGACTACTAAGTTGGTAACTGACTGAAGTGTTTTTGTACATTGTCAGTGAGAAGGAGAAGAGGGTATGGGAGAGGGGAGGAGAGGTAGTCTGAAGGTTTTATTCTGAATCTTGTTTTTTTTTAGGCTTGTTAATAAAAGTTTTTCTCTATACCTTTTAAGTTGAGGTCTGCCTTGGTTCTTCTCCTAATCCTATCTCACAGCAAAAATTGAGGAAATTAAAATTGGCGAATCCAAACCACTACACAGTGTCTGCCACCAGCCTCATGTACTGTCTGTAAAAGAGCTTGGGTTGTTGGGACCTCAGTGCATTTGGCACAGCCTTAATCTTACAGACTGACAGAAATGACTGAACTAAAATGCCCCAACTGCATGCAATTTTAAAACTGCTGATCAGCATTGGTCTCGTCAATGCAAGAGCGGTAGCAGCAGCAGAGCAGTTTGCAATAGAGGGCAGTGGCTCTGTGCTAATGCCTTGTCACTTCCCTTATCACTGACACAGCAGGACTCCAATGGTGAATGTGCTTCAGAATCTCAAATGATAACGACTCTGTCTTGTTGGAAGGAGGGAAAAATAATCGGTATTATTTGTTTACTTACGTTCTGTTTTTCATTAAAAGATCACCTCGTTCACTACTGAAACGAGGGCATATCCGAAGGAAACTTGGCAAGCATTCTGCTGACTCTAGTACCACTACCAGATTTTTTAGGATTAGCAATGAATAAAATTATTCTTGTCAGCTCTAGTAAAAAGCAGATTCATGTGGATAAATTTTGCAGACCTTTTGCTTTCTCACTATCCATTATCAAAAAAACCCGACATTTTTTATTAAAGTTTTCCTGAAACCATTTGGCAGCCTGAGACATACCTGTAGCACTCAGGAGCAGAGCAAGTGCTTTCTGCTTCAACAGACCCAGATCCATAAATTACAGTTTGAAAAAGCAATGTTAAAGAACAGATTAAGTACTAAGTGTTTCAGATAGTCAAGATGGAAACCTACTTAGAAATCTAATTTTCTGATGAGAAAATCAATATAATCCATCAGATCATAGAGAAGGGGAAAGAATTCCAACCCCAAATATCCTGCAGAAAACAGACTGAGATTGTCTGTCTCAGTAGCTGTGAGCAGTGCCAGCTCAGGTTCAGTACACTGATTTATGGACTTTACTGTTGTATCAGGCTGGTTACCTTTTCAGGGCAGCTGCCTAAATAAGTGTGCAGCGCTGAGGAATTCCAAATCATTTAAGAAGGTCAGTACTTCAGTCTAGAGACAGGAATGCCCTACAAATAACTGAAAAAAAAGGCTACTGTGAAAACACTGCTGACAAGCCAAAATTAACCTTTTCTTTTTGCATCCTTTAACATTTACTCTCAGTGTTCAATTAAAATCTAGAGTAAATGTGAAACTCAGAAAACAGTGACTTATCCCTGCAAAGTTTAATGTGCAGGCCTAATTCTTAGCATAAAGTTTTGTGTGGAGAAAGAAGACTAAATGCAGACAGATATTTGTCTCAGCCTTTCAATTTGGTGAGTAAAATACATGTACTTTTCATAGAATACATTAAACACTTGGGTGAAGAGAGAGGTGACCTAGCAGGCAAGGCAGGGCATTCAAGAACAGGTGAATTTAAGTCCAAAGACAGTAGCTTACACCACACCAGCAGTTTTGAAGCCAGGGGCTCAAAAGTTATTTGAAATGGCTGATGAGTGCTTCAGCTCCTGCATCATGGGCTAAATTTAGTGGAGACAATATCAGGTGCTCTCAGCGTGCAGGGGCCAACTCTGTCACACTCTGCAAGGATGCAGACTTGGACTGGAGCACACAGCTGAGGAGAGGTGGAATCACTTCATGATGTAATCATGTATTAACCTGAGCTTTAATAATCATGTTGCCGGAGCAGCAACAAAGCAGATGCAAAGAACACACTCCAAAGATAAGTGAGGTAAGATTCACTAAAAGCTGGCTGCTGCATATTATCTTATTAACCCCAAAAGGCCTGGGAATGTTCTGTAGCCCTTACATACTTCCTCCTCCTCACAAGATCCACCTGTACTCCCCTCCCTGAACTGCCTGTGCCTCACACACAGCCTGAGAGGAGCTTGCTCACAGACAAACCTCCGTGTTTTACAAGGAACCTCGCAGCATCTGCCCAGAATCACACACTGATTATGTTCATCTGAAGTGAGGAAAGATATCTTAGAAGGTATTTTTTAAATTTTACATTAATTGATTATACTCCCTGGTCATTTCCTGATGTAGAAATAATGCACTAATTTTTTTTCGTAAACAGTGAACAAACTTTGGAAAGTGTGCAAATAAAGAGGCCCACAAACAAGACATTTATCTGTTTTAGAGGAAGAAGATGAATAAGCTTTTGCACTTTAATTTTGCAGCAGCCAGGGAAGAGCCGTAAATCAACTAAAATTTAGAAGTATTTACATACAGAATGTCATTAGTCTATCCTGACACCTAAGTTCCAAGTTTTACTTGCTTTTTGATAAATACATTTCCATATCTTTAGCCTGAATGTTGGCCTGGTTCTGGTCAGAAACAGTCTGATATTTCAAAGTGGGTCTCAGTGAACATTTCAAATATTTGTTCTGCCCTTGTCTTCCTACTATACAAAGTAGAAATGACACAGAAGAAGACAGACCTGTATTAATCTCTGTCTGTATTGCCTCTGCAGTAAGTTTTCAGTAAAATAAGTAATGTGTTGGAAGTACATTAATTGAATTTTGAAAGATATATTTCTGAAGTTAACCTGAAGTTAACCTTTGTACCAACAGATAAAATTTTGTTAAGGAGCAAGACTCATCTGTTACTCTTGAGTTCTCCACTCAAGAGTTCCATAAGTTTTTCCATTAAGATTCTTTCTCTTACAGAGCAGCCTCATGTTCACTTATTATTTTTAATGCACTTTTGGAAACAATAGAGTTTTCCTGCAATTCTATTTTTCATAAGTAGTTTAAGATGTTTTCAGTTTATTTTTAGGGACTCTTAGAAAATTCAAACTAACCAGCTAAATATGTGTAAGCTCACAGCACATAAATACATTTTCTTTTTTTTTTTTTTTCCCCTCACATGTCTACAAAGCACAAAAGATGTAGTTTTCTGTGTACTTTAGCTTGCATATGGTCTGGCCAGCTACAGTACTTTATGCCTGAATTGGCTATCCATGTAAGTTTCTCATGGATTTAAATGTACGAACATTTGCATCACATTTTCCACTGGTGTTTTCTATTGTTTTTAAGTGCCCCTTTATAAAATAATTTCTGGCAGAGGGAGCACAAGTGCATTGTGAGATATTGACACACAAGCAGGAATTTTGTCATGGAGTCCAGCTGATACTATGACATAACTGCTGACAACTGGATTATAATGGATAAAAACAGTAGCTATATCCCTATACTGTAACACCATTAAGTAAAAATAATAAAATACCTGGAGAAATCAAGTCTTTGAGTAAAGAATAATTTGTTTGTATAGTATATGTGGATCAAAACCAGAGAACAATGAAGTCTATTGCAGTTTCTGCTGAGTTACTGGTTAGCACATACATAGCAGAGACACTTTACTCATCACTCAGTTAGAGAGTTACATCAGAATTACAAAATGCTAGAGTGGAAACAAACAGCTTGTGCTGGTGAGGAGGAATCCAGGCTGGTCAGCGTTGTCAAAAAAAAAGGAAGATGCAATAGGTTCACTACGAGCAAAACCATTGCTGGTTAAGCTCTGGGTGAAGTGACATGGTAATTCTCTTGCTCCTGACTAAACATCAGAGGAACAAGAGGAAGCAGAAGGCAAGGGAGGGCAGAAGGGAGTGTGGATGAGTGCCCACTAAGCAGGTATCCATCAGCACACATCACGGAGCACCCTATCTTCTTTCTCCAGTCCATAAAAACTGGGGGAAAAGGCATTGCTAAGATTGCTTCAACAGGACAGCCATTGGCTTAATTCTTAAATTCTGCCACAGTTCTGTTCTTCCACTGGGAACTGATTATAGTCAAGGCAGCTACTACAGCTCCTGTTCCCTTCTCCTCTAGTAGCAATTAGACAAAGGGTGCTATAAGCTCAGGTTTTGTATTTAAAAAGTATCAATCTTTCAAATGCTGTTCTTGCACTGGCTTCTCAAACAATGAATGCCACTTTCAGAGACGTCCTTCTTTCTGACAAATTATTTTCCTTGCTAAGCAAGCTAGCTCCATAAAATGAGAGGAAAATTAACATAGTAATGATTTGCTATCCTGGAAGCAAAGAAGCCTGTTATTTTAATAATGTCTGGAGCCTATTTTGGAGTGAAAAATACTTTGCTGATTAGTGAAACAGCAAAATCTTTTCCAGATTAAAAAAATACAATCAAAACTCAACCCCAAAACAACATACAGGGATCTTCCTGCTACCATTTGTTTCTAAAATCAGTACCCTGAAAAAGGAAAGAATCAAAAACTACATAAAAGAGTAAACAGTGTGAATATGATACTGATCTAAAAATGATCCCATGCTGAAATGGTATCTTTTCTTCTGTTTATATCCCTTGCACATAAAAGTCTATGATTAATTTATCTTACTCGGTTTTGAGCTTAATCTTGGCCATAACAATGTGAGGTTCATCCAGAGTTTGGATAGTCTTGCCCTGGAAATTGAGGTGCTGGAGGCAGAAGCCTAGAAGCCCCAGTGAGGTATCTGGCAAGGGTTGTGTCACAAACCCAAGAAGGCATTTCAGCTCCTCTGCATTTCACAATCACTGGGCTCAGAGCATGTGGTCATTTGTGATGGAAACATTCTGAGGAGTTAATCACAGCCTGGGACTCTGCTCAGACTCAGAGCTGCTCCCGGAGCACATCCTCAGACTGGTGAACAGAAAACAGTGTGGGCACTGTCAGTGCAAAGAGGGTGGTGGTACATTGCCATCGACACGTCCCAGGAAACACTCAGTTTATGCCAAAAGATGTTGTGGTAAATGTATTTTAGATTTGGTGTAAAAGCACTCAAATCTTTAGGAAAAGAAGGAGAACCTTTAATCACGGTGCCAGCCCTCATTGATATGTTTGTATCTGCTTTCCACCAAGTTAATATTAGCATAAATAATTACCTTTGCTTCAGTTTCCTGGAGGTACCAATAGGCCAGGAAGTTTGTGGACATGAGCTCTGGGAATCAGTCAGAGCAGGCAGCCAGTGACATGTTTACCTTGTCCAGTATTGGTACCATGTCTAAACAGAGAATTATCCCTTCCAGCTCCAACACCTGTCCTGTGCTCAGGGCTACTCCCATGCCCAGCACCGCCCTTCCTGCAGGCCTTGCTGTTCCAAGGCTGGGAGCACAGGCATCAGAAAGATGCTAGAAAAACATGTACATATTATACAAAATAATGAAAAAATAACCACCCACCCCAATGAACAAGTCATCAGGATTCTGGGTATTTCCACTCAGCTCACTGAGAATGCTTTTAGAAAGAGCTTCATTGTGCTGGGGATTTTTTACCCCTGGGGGGTGAAAAGGCAATTTACTATATCAATATAGGAGGGAATTTGACTCTCACTTTCTTTTTTGCCTATATTTTTACTCTCTACCAAAAGAGCCTACAGTATTTTGTTTTAGTAGCTTACTCCTCAGACTGTGTCTATGACATGACAGTAAAACAGGTCAGGTTAAAATTCATTTCAGATTCCAGATCTGGATTATGCTTGCAGTCTAAATATTGCAAGTTATCAAAGTACTTTGAAATAATGTGGCATACATCCTAAAATTAGTTGTGAAATCAGTCATGTGTACACTATTCAGTGAAGTATAATATCAACAAATCTTAAATTTTACAAAATAATTTAGGCAAAATATGGAAGCACAGGTGGGAAATATTTAGCAAAACTGACTGAGAAGAAAAATTTTAAAGGAATTTAAAAATGAGAAGGCACAAGGTATGCTCCTCCGACCACATCACCTGGCTGCTGCTTTTTGCATTCAGATAATAAACAGTAAGCTGACCTCAAAAAACAAAGCCAGGCTGCAGCATTTTCGAAGTGCTTGTGTTGCACGTAAGCCTACCCCGAGTACATGACAGAAGCTGAGTGACTGCTCTCAGTCTAACTGCATCCAGCCACCAAAAATCGCGGCCCGGTGGAACGAGAGAGCAGCAGCAGTTTTCTCCATGCTCCAAGAACGCTGCAGCACCAAACTCTGCAGGTGTTCTGGAAGGGAAGGTTTCCGGCGAGGCCCCGCGCTGCCGCAGGAACGCGCTGCTCGGCTCCTGCGTGTGCTTCCCGCCCTGGAGGCATCCCGGAGTGCCGCGGCTGCTGCAGTGCTCTCGGCTGATCTCTGCTGATCCTCGCCACCGATCCCTTCCTGCGCAGCAGGTTATCCAAACCACTGCAGCCCATGTGTGGTCAGAGTGAGTAATCGAAAACTGTTTGAACAAAGCTTCTGTGATGCACTGCGCTGGAGGTGGTGCCCCGAGGCCATTTGTCTTTGTATGTCTTAAATATCAGTGATTAAAAAAAAAAAAAAATTCAAGAACGAACAATGAACCTAACACACATCCACTTACACGCAGCCAGGCAAGGCTTAAAGATGCGTGCATCTTTACATGTTTCAATTTAGAGTTCACAGCCAGGCTTAAACAATATTTCTTTTAGTGAATGAATGAATGAATGAGGAGTTTGCTCCGTAGCACTAACCAGTTTCCTTGGTTGTGTATAGTGAGCAGATGTTTTCTTGCAGAAAACATTAATTTCATCCTCCTCTCTAACTTCATTAGAAATAATTCAGTGTAAGAGAGCCTGTAACCTATCCCCATTCGCCAAATCAATTAAATTCATAGAGTCATGATCACGGGCCAGGCAGTATCAGCATGGTGACTGCATTACACAATTACCACAACACAAGCACATGTGTGACCTGCAGCATCCTTCTGGGAGTTGGTTTCAGTGTCCTGGTTCACTGCTAACCAAGTGCTCTGGACTGTTTTAATGGCACTGTTTCATTGTGAGATTTGCTTCATGATGATGAATCACCATTTCCAGCTGTTGCCCAGGAGAGAAAGTGTTTACTACCAGTACAGACCAAAGGCTGAACCACAAACCTACCCAGAAACTGAACCACGAGAAGTCTTCTGTTCCTCTAGAAGTAGAAAACAGAAAGCCCATTCAATACTTCCTGGAACTGAGACATAACTGTGCCCATAACTTACCTGGCTGACAAACGTGCTGCTTTGTTTCATTGTTTTTACTTTGAATTATACTTTTTTATTGAACAGAAATGAATGTGTTTACAATGTGCTCCCAGCTTAAAGTAGCATTAATTAGTAAGAGGCCAACATCCTCTCAAGTCCCAACACAGATCCACAGCAGAGCAGGCTTTGGCTCCTTTGTAGGCATCAAGGCGTAGCATGGGAAACAGGGCTGTGCTGACAGGGGGTGTAACATCAACACAGGAAAGGAGCACCCTGCTGAGCAGGGAGACCTCTCAGAGCACTGGGGATTCTTTGTCTCACAGCCTCGGTACATCCCCACAGGCTGCTGGCTTTGGTCAGCAGTGAAGGGGCACAGTGGGAGCAAATGGGTAAGACTGATGGGCTTGTAAACCTCTCTGACACACATCTACTCACCAGTGCTGGCTGGGAGCTGGACCTCACCTTTGCAATGGACAGGTGAACACACAATATAAAATAATCAAGTCCTGACAACAGCACATGCTACTCAATCTCTGCTTCTGAGCAGCAGAAGACCCAAATCCTTAGTGTTCTCAGGGAAAAGGAAGGATGTAGGCTTAGTATATAATGCATATTTAATGTCATTAAGTCTCTTTCTGTAACCAGTAAAATTGTAGACAAGAAATAAAACAGTGTTTCCAACAATGCTCTTTTATGGTAAGCAGTTCCTCTGCAAAGCAAATAGTACCAAACTGCACTAAATTACCCACATAAATATTTCCTCTAAATCACAGCTGACTTACAGTGATTATCTGATTAAGAAGCAATCACTGCATAATTAAATTATAAGGAGAAATTTACTGCCATTATCTTCACTTCCATTCTGTGTTCTCTCCATACCAAACCAGATTTCTTCCCCTACAGTCTATAATCAGTCAAGGCTTCTTTTTGGTTGAAAGCTCTCTCAAGCATCTCTGTGAGAACTTACCCTGGACACAAAGGGCTCAGTACAATGTGGAAATGTGGCTTCAAATGTTCAGTCATGTTCAGACTGCCACTCCATAGCCCAAGGTGATTCATCTACTGCAGAACTGCTTTGCTGTAAGGGCTGAGTGGGTTTGGACAGTGCTAGCCAGGAGATCTTTCCCCCTGCTCCTCTATACAGTGTCAACAAGCCTGTAAAGATTTTGACTGGGATGCAGGCTCTTGGCATCCTTAACTCTTTGGGTTTTGTCTATAAATAATCTTTCAGCAGCAGGATTCAAACCACACACATCCTTAGCATATCTGGTACAACTTAGTGTGTAGACAAGAACTAAACAGCAGCATAATTTAAATCACATTATGCCATTTTTAATGGTTGTTGAAATTCAAGTTGCATTGATTTTAGTAGACTGGCTGAGAAACTACATTAGTTCAATTTGACCTCTTCCACTCTAAAGCTACCTACAGGAAAAGCTTGAATGGGTTCTTCACACTGTAATGCATCCGATCAGTGAAGGTAATATAATATGCAATAGGCCAGGAAATATAAACATCTTCCCCCTTCTTCTGGAGCATTTATTTAGCAGCTACATTTACTGTGGCAGCAGATAATTTGTCACTTCTGGTACCACCACACAATCAATTAGGTAGGCAAGTTAGCCAGTATAATCATTTTATTAAAGAAACTCCAACAAATGGAACAAAATAAGATGGCCTTAAAATATTAATACACAACTCCAGTTTTATACTCCTTCTGAGTTTTGCTTTCCATATCCTCTCTGAAGATCTCTTCCACAAAACTGTCAGCAGCATTAGGATCTATATGAGTCTGGTCATCAGGATTTCATATATCCAAAATACCAAATACGTTTTTATTGAGGTCAAAAATGCAGAGTGTTACTTCTCTCTTCTTCTTCCCACAACTGCCAGTCATATTGTTGATGTTCTCTAGGGTCCTGTCTTAAAAAGAGTGATACTAAGATACTAAGAAGTGTTTTAGGCTTAACATATATGCAAGTTTTCTAACAGTCTAAATGATTTCTAATATTTTACCCAAATGTTTATATAAGTACAGTGTTTACTAGACATAGTTATATTGACAGATAATTAGCACATCTTGTCCTTCCTGAAATTCATATGAATATACTCTACTACAGCTCCCTAATCCAGACCAGGTTCTGTTGGATGCTTTTGCTGATCCAAATTCTTGAATGCTATGTTCATCAGATCACTAATTAGAAATTGTCATCCTGACAGGGTATTTGAAATTTGGACACTTTTTCCTATGAGAATTTTTGGTTGAGCTCACAGCTTAAAATGTATTTTCTTAGAGATAAAATTCTGAGAAAGTAAAACCATTTGCTACTTCACTTTCTAAGGATTTTTTTCTCTTAAATAATTTATTTCTCTCATAGTTTAAAGGAAGAAGAATTCAGCCTTATAGCTCAGCTGCAATAGAGAAAAAAATATCAAACGAGCCACTTCTTTGAAACATGTAAATGTTATCTGAGTTGCTGTTTATTTTAAAGGAAGTGCTGATGTTGGCACTTGTTCCCTGTGTGTGCTGCCAGCTTTATAGTTGAAGGGATTAGACAGAAAACAAATTAATAAAATCTAATTTTTCTGTAGTTAAACAACTGTGACTGTCCCAAAAGCAGTTAAAAGTGGTTTCTGGAAAAATCAATCTTTCTTACAGTCTGTAGTGCATGGAGAAATTAACAGAAGCACAGTTCTGTTGGTAGGAAGAGTTTACCAGCTCAGCAATATGCAAGAGGATTTGCCACATCTCCACTGATAAACTGCTGGAAGCACTGTGGCCAATATCTGCTCTTGATTTCAGAGCTCCATATTCAGGGGGTTTTCTGACAAGTGATCCTGATTACCATGCTTCTGTGCCAAATCTAGATTCTTCAGCACATCCTGCCCCACAAGTTTAGGCTATCACGAGCTACACCAGCACTGGCTGCTACCATCCATACCAAATGTATTCTACAGGTGTTCAAACCTACAGAGAATGCACAATGAGAGGCTGCAAGTGAAGATAGCAAGGAGATCTGTCATAGCAGAGTGGCTTAATCCACTCTTGAAGTCAGCATGAGTGAGAAATCCTCACTTCTCACAGGGGCTTTGAAAGCTTGGCAGAGGTTTCATACTGACTCAGTCCAAGCCAGCTGTACAAACCCTGCCTGAAAGTGTGACCTGTCTGCTTTAAAAACAGAACTGTGGTGAGGGTCTGCTGAAGTTATGTGAGCAGCCTGTCCCCTTTTCTCAGGCCACGGAAGCTGACACTGTAGTTAGCATCATAGAGGCTTTACAGAGATGTCTGCAAGAAGCCTCTGATACTCTGCAGCTGCTGATCCTCCCCAGATCAACACTAGAAGATGATTCCTGGGAGGCAAACTCCCTCTTCATGGACAAGAAGTGTCAATGTGTGTGAAGTGTTCCCCAGCTCCCCATGGCTCACCAGCTACACTTGAACAGTAACCTTTGATTCCTCAGTGCATGCTGTACAATTGCAAAGGCTGCAGATATCTCCTGATGGAGATCATTAATTACTGTGTTTTCTCAAATAATGAAGTCCTATGGACTACTGAAAACTAACACTGAGTTTCTTTCCTTTAAATAACCTCATATTCTCAGCTGTAATGCTACTAATTCAAAAAGAATTAGTAGATTTATTTTAAGAGAATAAGACCATGACAGAATACAGGAACAGATGTTCTTAAAGTGCTCTGAAATTGTCCTTCAGTCAGTCAGTCAAGACTGTTCAGCTTTCTGGTTTTCTGTGGAGCTCTACCTTGTGGGGGAGACAGAAGAAGGATGGAATGGGCTCTGAGATGTGACTTTTCTGGATGGCAGCTGAAACATATTAACAGTGCAGTAATCATAGTAAAGGATTAGAGGAAGAGCTAGTTAGTAAAGCATCCTGGCTGTTTTGTACAAAATAGAATAAAAAAGTTTTACTATTATTTGTATTTCTTCCTGGATTTACTCACTCATTTACAGAGTAAGTGGCACACTACAATTCTAGTAATTGAGCAGTTTCCTACTACCTCAGGGTCCCCTCCACATGCCACATGTAGGAACGCACAGAATGCATTTTGCACTGGGCAGAAGCCAAATCCAAAACAATGATAGATTTGAAAGTCTGAATAAACTGGCTCTGTTCCTTATCTTTTGTTTTGTGTGGGTGGTGGCTTAATCAGGCTACCAACATAAGAGCCCTTGCAGGGCCAGCTGGGCTGCACGGTGTGGACGTGTCCCTGCGGCCGGGCCGCCTTGTCACAGCGGGGCTGACACGCAGATCCTCCCTGCAGTAAAAGAGCCCTTTCTCCCGGCTGTTGGGCCAAACCATTCACACAGCAACAAAGTTTCTAAAGATTTTAAATAACAGGAAACCATTTTGGAACACAGAATTGGAAAGTGACATTCAGGCTTCCTTCTGGTACTCATTAAACCCATCTCTCACAGACCACACTGCATCTTGATTTTTCCCAGGACGATGCCACAGTCAGGTGGCACGTGGCTGTGGAGAGGGCAGGCTGCTCCATCCAGCACTGTAATGCTAAGTGGTGGCTTTCTGGCATGAAGTTTTCTGAATGTAGGGAAAGTTCCAGAAGTAACTGAGTTTTGTATTGCAATACTTGACTGCAGAGCAATTCAAGGGGCCCTGGTGATGAGTTGCTGGATACAGGAGGAGCTCTGTTTCTGCAGACTTCACAGTGATCTGCTTTGAATTACCAGTCCTACCTTGCTGTTTCTTGCTCAGAAACACTTCACAACAAACTTCTATCACAGAACCCCCCTTGGGACGTGACTTTTGGGAGGAGTGAGGAATCTCACTGTTTTGTTTCCCAGCAGGGAAGATTGTTTCCACTGGTAATATTTTTCTCCCTCTCTATGCCTTTGTATGGCGGTAAGGGAGATTTTATCACTTGCTTCTGTTACTACCAAACTGTGGAATAAAGTACTTTATTTGCATTTCATATACTATTTTTACTGTGTATGAAGAATAATATTTGTGTTGAGCTGTTAAATATTGACAATAGTCCCACCCTATTTATCAAATACTGACAGCTGACCAAGCAAAGGAGTAAAAACTATTTGGAAATTTGGATCTTATTGAAGCCTTTAAATATATTTCTGGAAGTTGGAGGCTTTCCCAGTTCACACAGCTACTCTAATAGCTACACATATTTTCTCCCTTCCTTATGCCAAGAACTCAATTAAGAAATATATAGCAGAAGGGAGGCACTTCTAAGGGACCTCACTTTTTTTTCCATTCTGAAGAAAAAAGAAGGAAGAAAATATATTTGTCTGAAGACAATCAACAGAAGTGAAGAGCCAGCCTGAATTTGAAAATTTGGGAACTTTGGGATGGAGATGGTAGGGCTTAACAAGAATTCTGAATGTTACAAATTCCAGCTCCTTCCTGACTGTGTCTTTGTTCAGCAAAGTTCTCTCCAAGATCTTAACTCTGCTTTTGGGTGGAGACCTCACTTGGTACACTGTCAGTGCAAACAACACTGAAGTGTTTGCTCACAGTGTGAATTCCTACTCAGAGTGGCTGCCTAAGCCCAGGGAGCCACGGCAGCTTGTGCTGCTTGGACAGCATCACTTGGAGTACAGGAATTCCCCGAGAGTCACCCACCAGCAGCAAGAACAAATCTTCACTAAGCACTGCAAAAACAGCACTCTACAAAAATCATCTTCTTCCCTAAATATAACTGAGCAGAAGATATGAAGTGTATTATCCTAGTGAAAACCTTCAGTGGAAAAAGTGCTTGTGTCTTTTCTAAGTGGTATCCACACATGCAGAACATTTCTGCATGTTTGTTGATAGCATACATCCTCTTTTAAAAAATAAATGACTTTCCTTAGGCTATCAAAAAGGAGGAGACTTTCATGGACTTTGGCAATAAAGCTATATAAATCCCAAAAGACTACAAAACATTCACTATTTGCTCCTTAGAAGCCCAGATAGATGGATAATGCAGACATATCTTGTTCTGCCACTGATTTACTGAGTAAACAAATTTACACTCAGCCTCCAGAATGCAGTTAATCCCAGCTGTGATAGGAATACGTCAAAGGAAACACATTTTTAACAATCATAAAGATACTCACACAGATAAACCTGAGAACTCTTATAAAACTCCCCAAGAGAATGTAACTTTTTTTTTCCCATAGATATCTCTCCTTGTGAACTAGATCATTAATTATTGTACTCATATGGAGCCACAGATATCAAGAAACCAGATCTACTGCATTTCCATGTATAAACCCAGAAATTTAATGTGCAATTCCATAATACTTGAAAGATAAGATCTGTTTTATAGCAAATAAAGTAATGTAGAAAAGACCAAAACCTGTCTCTGCGTGCTTGAAACAATGAGATAATTTTAGCTCCAGACAAGCCATTTCCTAACATTATCTAAACTATAGCTCATAAAAGTTTATGGACTCAAATTCCAAATAGAGTAAGAAAACAATAGCTCTCAGTATCTTCACTAATGATAACAGCAGTTGGGTGCAATAACATTACTGATTGCTGTGAAGGCAGTTTATTTTACCCAACTCTGCTAGTAGCACTTTTTAAAAAAAATTTAAATAACAGCAAAACAGCAGAATTTGTACAGGTGGTGTGCCAGTCAATCAATATTTGTGAGGGTGCTTGTATTACAGGACTTTTCAAAGACCTTCCTCCTCCCATGTGTCAGCTTGGAAGTTTTTAACCAGAAGATACTGCTCATTCCCTAATGTAAAACCCTAAATATTAGCTACTTGGAAAAATAATAGTCTCTCAGAAGACCCATTTCTGATACCATATTGAGTCCAAGCTTTTCAAACCCATGTCCTCGGGCTTTTCAAATTTGAATTTGAATCTAGAGATAATCTGAACTCTTACACATCCCCAATCCATGACACTACCTTTGTCTCAAAATATGAGCAAGGCTTATTTTTGTGCAGCAGAAACACACAAAAAGCTCGATGAGATCTACACTCTACATGGACATAATGTCACTATCATTAATCAGAACATGCTCTAATGATACTCTCTCTCTTAAAAATGTACAGGATCAGCCCTGGAGCCCCTGGAGCAGTTAATGAACCAGGGGTAGGATGGTTAAGACAACATAGCCACTGACCAAAAAGGACTTTCTGGGATTTCCCCCCACCCATAACATCACAGACATGAATTTAAAGCATCATGATCATGCATTTCCTAATACAAAAGAACTCCAGGCAGCTCTTGGAAACAATGGCAAAGTGCATCTAAACTGTGCTCTGCAGAGATGAGATTTCCAATCCCTGTACCCTTGAATAGGAGACCTGTGTGCCTGATGACTGAGTTTTTAACCACAAGCAGCTCTGATAACTGCTCCTCACTGCACACAAGGGTTTTGGCACATTTTTATTCATCATTGCAATGCAAAGTGTACAGGAAAGCCATTCTGCAGAAGAGGCTCAGGAGACCTCAGCACAGTAAAGGTAAATGCACCAGTGACAAACACAAGCAAATCAGAACGACTCTGGACCTGGATTCTGACACCAAAGCAGTAGTTTAAAAAGGACTATGACATTTTCAGCTTCGTTCTGCAGCCCCAAATTCTTTTAAAAAGGAGACCCATCCCAAGTGGATTACAGGCTTCACTTTCAAATGAAGGGATTAAAGTAAAGGCACAGCCAATTCCAACAATGAAAAACAAATAACCAATAACAAATCACCAATGCTTTACTGTGCAATAAAGAATTTGAATTTATAGAGGATATAAAACAGAAAATCTTTTTTTCTGATACAAATTGCCTTGAAGTATTAAAGAATGGGAGAAATTTCAGTATCACTGTATTATGATCCCACATCATGTAAGAACATGCCTGCTCAAGTCATAAAATAACTGCTGGCACTACCAGTTCAGATCTGTTCCCTGGCCTCAGGGCTGCTGAAAACCATGCTGTAAACCAAACCTTCTATTAAAACTTAGTCAGGAGAATAAGATACAGGTCAGACTGGTCCAAGTATTATTTGATGAAGGAAAGACCCTCCTAAGTATTTAGACTTTATAGCTCTAGGTTTTTTTTCAGCTGGAATCTATAAATGTTTATCCAGTCTTCCTATGATGTCCTTTGATCTCTTAGGGGTTTTTATTTTTAAAAACACAGATAACATTCCTGTAGGCATATTGGACAAATAAGTAAAGGAGATGACACAGTGATCTGAACCTTTGTTTGGATTTTCTCTCAGTATTTATAAACACCAAGGCAATCCATCATTGGCTGCCAATGCAAAGAAATTCAAACTTATACAAAATACCCATGCTTATGTAGTGTATTTAATACAAGGTAGACCTATGGTGTACAAGAGAGACTTCCCATCAGTTGTTTGTAGGGTTTTTGTTGTGTAGTGCTTTTTATTTTTTTAAAGGCATTTGCTACTGTAAGACTGTCACCAAACCCTCCAATATCAAATGGAATTTTTAAAGTGGAAAAGATTGAAGTGAAATATGTCTAAATAAACAAGACAGAGGTTGTCTTCTTGTGAGAAATTTCTTAGTGTTATGAAACAAATATTCATAAGAGAACTCAGCTCGAGAAAACCAGGCTGTAGACTAACAAAAGATGGTGGTGAAAATAATCTCCACAGAGGCCAACAGGCAAAGCGTGGTCAGGAAGGTGGTGGGAGGGACCCCGAGTGTCAGTGGGTCCCTACTCTGCAGGGTCTAAAGGAGCATCACAGTTTCCACAGCCAGAGGAGCTGGGACAGCAGGAGCAGGGAGCTGCAGTGCTGCTGGGGGGTCCTGAGCAGAAGAGACAGACACAAGGACCACACTCCTGAGCAGAAGAGACAGACACAAGGACCACACTCCTGAGCAGAAGAGACCGACACAAGGACCACACTCCTGAGCAGAAGAGACCGACACAAGGACCACACTTTTGGTCACGAGAGCACAGGCACCCTGTAAGAGCCCCTGCAGAGCACTCCTCGTGGCCTGTGCATCCTGCTTTGGGCCCTTGCTCTGGCAGGCAAGAAGGAAAAGATTGAACAGGCAGCTGATGGGGCAGGGCTCGGGCTCAACATCCAGGAACTGGTGTTCTGTGCTGTAGTTAAAGCACCGTAGGAGGAAGAGTGACATTGTTTTAAGATCTCAAGTTCAAAAACAAACATGCAACAAAGACAGGAGTGTATTCATCCCCTCCTATCACATCTGTGCCCTGCAGGCAATGTTCTGAGAGGAGTCTGTGAAACTCGTACTTGCAGCGATCTCAGACAGCTCCACCTATAACTGTCTCAGCCGCGGCTCTCCCGGAGCCTGACTCGCTGCCAGGGCTGTGTACGTGATCCCCTCGTGCTCCTACGCAGTCCCAGCCGTGTTTAACTCGCAAGCATGTGCAAATATGCCGTGCAGGAAAACAAGGTAAACACGAACACGGGCTCGGGAGGGCGATTTGCATCCCCTGTGCTCGTCTGCGTGTACCGCGGAGGCGCAGGGCTCCGAGCACGCTGTGCCCCGGGCTCGGGAAGGACGGAGCTGAACCCAGCCCTCTGGCCAGGCACTTTGCCATGCTGCTGCACTGCAGATGCTGCTGCGGCTCCAGCCCGCGGACTGAGCTGCTTAAGTGGGAACCAGCGACTCTGTACACGCTGTACAGCCAGAGCTGAGCTCCATGCTGCTGAGTCTGCTGCGTTACCTCCATCAGTTGCTGAACTGGCTGTGGAAATGGCAGTTGCCTGTTCTAACACGTCTCCGCAAGCTCTGCTCCGTGCCGCTCTCCGTGCACCCTGCCCTGCCCCCTCTCCTTGGGAGCGCTTCTCATCCCGCGGCTCCTCCTTTCTGCTCGCTCAGGCTCTGTGTCCCCGCTTCACCTTTCTCATTTAAGGCTGAGCACAACCCCTGCCAGGCCCCTCCCTCCTGACATCCCAGACACTAAAGAAAGGGCACTCCCATGCCTCTGTTTCTCGTAGGAGAAGACGTACCAAACAGATTGGGGACAAAGCTGTCCCATGCCAGTGTCACAAATGCTGCCTGCATAACACAGTCTCTCAAGGCTTGCACAGACCTACTCCTATGAAAAGTCCCAAGGCATGTTTGCCTTTCCATCTGAAGTTTGTAACTTAGAAAGTGTCACTACAAGCTATGTGGGCTTAGGGATGCTACAGAAATTCATTGACACAAAACCCACGTTCAAAACAAGGGAGTTTATAATTAACTACAAATGGATGCCCTGTACCAAAATTATCAAATATTTCTCCCTCTTCCAGATCCTTAAAGCTGAACTTATTCCTTTAGTCTATTGGAAAAAAGGGAAGAGTTCATCTGTGCAAGTACATACTGCAGAATTAGTTTTGTGCCTTGGACTGAGCACAAATGAATTGAATTGCATAATAAAATTATCAGTATATATATTTGTCCTCATGGCTGTTAGTCTGAGCAGAGAGACTATAGTTTTACAGCTAGATAGGGGAATGCCTTTTAAAAATGTACTCTGAATGCTTCATTAAGGATTTTTGGCATAGCTGAGGTTTCCTGTGTTCTGAACACTGCACAGACAAGAAGTGCCTAAGCAAACAATGGCACTTTACTAAAGGCATAACTCCTTACAAAAGAAAAACTTGGAAACAACATGGCCTAGCAGAGAAGTTGTGTCAAGGGGAGACTGCTGAGGGGGTTTAGCTTGTTTGTTAACCTGCAAGTGAAGTATAAAGCTCTGCTGCTAAACAGGTCATCCAGATATGGGTGGGAAAATATCAGTTTTTTTCCTCATCTGCAGTTTGTACAGGAAAGTTGATAGTCTTGCTAAGCAGACAGCACTAAATGATACATTTTTTTGTATCCAAACTGGAAGCACTTATGCAAAAAATCTTCTACCTGGTTCTCCCCTGGGGCAGATAAATCAGAGCTGTGCATTGGTGAGCACAAGTTCCATACATAAACATTTAGGCACTGCGATTTATTACTTGTAGATAGCTCCAGCATGTTGATGTTCATTTATCTTCCATATTTCAAGAGCAGCAGAAGAACTATTCTCAGTATAACAACATTTATAAGAGAGTTTACGCAGCCAGATTTGCCTACTTAAGGCCCTCACTTTGTATTTAGAGCTGTTGCAGCCATGCAGAGTCCTCTGGCACGAGGCACCAAGCCTGCTGGCAAGGATGTTTGACATCTTGACCAAAGCAGAGGCAAGACTCTCTCACTGGGGAACATTCAAGCTGCAGCGAAGGGAAGGGAGAGAACTGATGAGATGGTGACAGACTTGTTTTTCTGAGCTCTGCAATATACAGGGCTTTAGAGGAAATTTCCCCCCTTTTATCCTCTTCCCCACAGCATCAGCACCCACCCCAGTACATGCTGGAACTTTCCTAGAACTGCTCTACACATTACCCTTACAGCTTTGCTTTTTTGATTTAGAAGAACAGAACCTGGAAGTTTTTCATTAAACAGCATGGAGTCTGGAGTAGCCTGAGAGAGGGCCAAGTCTGCCATTGTATCTGCCTCCCATAGTTTCAATTTTTGCAATTTTCTTACTGACACTTAAGTGGACTCAAACTCTGAACTGCCCATTCACAGCTTTCCATATCATCCTCCTGCAAACTCCCTTTATCTCTGGTGCTAGGACCGACTACTGGGACCTACTCATTTTACAGTGGGAAAATATATTTGGAGTCACAGATCAAGTAGTTTCACTGCCCAGTGAAAACACACTCTTTCTCCATCACTGACGTGCAGCCATGCATTAACTTTGCTGTACCCTGGCATATGGACCTGCCAGAGCCAGCAGGGACTGCCAGCCAGAGCACAGGAAGTGTTGAGAAGGCTTTTAGGAGAGAAGGAAATGGGTACACTGCTACCTTTCAAGGACAAGTGGTGGGAAAGAAACAGATTCTTACAAAGTGGGAAGAGTAATTGGGAACAAGTTGCACAGGATGGGGGGAAACAGGACAGTGGCAAAGCAGGGACAGGGAAGGATGCTCAGAGGAGATACAGGAATCAGCATCATTTTATCATATACACAAGAGAACTAGAGAATCATAGAATATCAGGTTGCAAGGGAACCTCAAGGGTCATCTGTTCCAACCTTGTCATGCAATAGTTACCATCCAAATACTTTCTTGCACAAGGCATTTCCTTCCTGCCTGATGAACTCAGCAATGGCAGCTGAAGCAAACTGTGACCTTTGCTTTTCAACTTGTCTCAGTAATGAAGTGAAAGAATGACAGTGAACAGCATTAGTTACAGCATCAATATACCGATTTTTCAGTCCTAGGCACTGACAGTGAAATATTCCAGACCTGCAGTTCACTCTGTGGTACAGAGATATGCTAAGCATGCTCACTGCAAACCCATATTATTTTATGCTTTATTATGTCCACCCTGATACCTCACTTGCCTCCTTCTGTACAGCAAACAGCAGACCATGGCCTTAGCCCATGATTCTTTGTCTTGAGGTGCTTTACAGTTCTTTCCCAGGCCACTACAAAAGAACCTAATTTCTCCTTTGGAAAGATGTATGAAAAATATGTTGAGAGGGGAACCAGCATTTGATTTGGTTTTGCACACTTCACAGCAAAGCAGTCAGGCTGTACCAAACCTCTATGTTCAGTCTGTTTGAATTTAAAGCACTTCCAAGGCATGCTGAAGCTGAGGATCTGGATAATATAATGGGTCAATCATACAAAGTACAAATTTTAAAAAGGAACATATATCCTTTCCTTGTGGGCAGAATGAGATGACAGTAATGGCTCATCAGCGAGAATCACTCATGCACAAGCTTATTGCAGACTCTCTTGCTGGCTGCTGAATATTCATTCTGAGTGTAATAGGCTGGAGTACCATGATGGGGACACATTTTTGTGATGGAAAGTCCTGTTCTAGTATTGTGAAAGGCCTTCAGCACCAAACCTATGAACAAGCCTATACAGGAATGAGGTGGGTTTTTTGCTTGTTGGTTTGTTTAATTGTCCTCCACTTTCACTAATGACAGTCATGATTAGTCAATTGCTTCTTTAATTGTTCCTTTACCCACTGGAGCCTTCAATCTTTGTGATTTATGTGCTATAGTTATCAGTAGTTCAAATGCTGAAGTAGTTTGTCACAGGCAGAAAATGTGACAATTCTTTCTTCAGAAAAAAGCACAGTCTGGCATTTTACCAGGTAGGGAGGTTTAAAATGCCTGACTCTCTTGGCATTTCTATTTGCTCTGCGTATTTCTCATATAACACATCATTACCAAATCAAAATCATCAAACTTCTATTTGTTATTTCTTGCAAAATTAGAAGAAATGAATCTCTTCTACAAGTATTCTGCATTCTTCTCTTGTGTAACATTTTTCTTGTTAGAAATGTCAGGGTGTAAAGAGAAAACAAAGTAGCAGCTTGTTTCCATTTTTGCTTCCCAGAGTGCACTGAACAAGTGCCCTCTTACATACTGGGGACAGGAGTAAAAAGTGATACAAGTAATAAAAACGACAATTCTATTATTTTCAGACTTCTCACATACAGAACATTCTGCAACATTAGCAACCTATAACCCATGTATTTAAAAAATAAAATCCTTCAGAGTCTGAAAAAGCTTTAAGCAATGTTCTCCATCTCTCTAGAACTAAAGATGCCAAATTTTTCAATACAATACTACGCAAACTAATCTTTCCCCTAAAATGCCTTGTACTTGCCAAGATTTTTTTCCTGCTTCTTAAAAAACAAACAAAAGCTTGTTTTGAAAGAAATATGAAAAGAACCAAAGGAATTGTATTGAGCCAAAAGTCCTGCTTTCTCCACCCTCACTGTACTCATCTGGAAAGCATCTGGCAAACAAATCCATTGACAGTTTAGAAAAGTCTTTTATCTGTCCTCACAGACTTAAAAGGAAAGTGGAGAGCACACAGGTTCTGAACTAATTGCACATCCTCTTTGTACTATTGCCATTTTGAAAAGATGAAAGTACAGCACAATATACACACATAAAAAGAAAAAGCCTTCTCTAGTAAGGCTGCATGAAACTCAGGTTAGTAAAATTTGCAGGAGAGAGGGCCAGCTACATTAACAATGAGTTGTCCAAATAAACACAGATGAAGGGCAGCATATAAATCCTGCCTCCATACTCTGAGTGATGCCAGAGCAGGCAACATTCCCTCCTTAAACAAAATTGCACAGTGTACATCTCTCTCCTGGTACATAAATCTAAAGCATGTGAGACACAGGGGAGGAAATGATGGTGCCTTTCATGCATATTTATGTAAATGCTATGATTACACTAAGTAATCAAACCAACAGCATGCAAATTTGAACATGTATCATCAAAGACATGCAAATATTTATATAACAGTTTAAGTGGGAAACATTTAGGACAGTCCTTTGCTAGCAAAAGATTAATTTTCAAATAGCTAACTATTGTAAAGTTGGAAACTGGCTGTTTATTAGAATTTGAGCATTTAGCAAACTTCTGAGGACCTAATTCCCTTCTGTGCTTACAGGTATCCTCAGGAATCAAATTCCCCTCAGAATGAAAACTTAACCTAAACAAGGATAAATTGCCTAATTACTATGGTGTATATATCAAAATCCCAATTTTCTGTTTTTAGTCTTTTTAGTATTCGGCTTCCTGCAGCTTCCTGGATTGAAAAATACAAGGGCTCCATTGCCATTTCCTCCAAAGTGACCACAGTATTGCTTTCACACCCCTTCCTCAAACAGGTAAGATGTACATGCAAGATAAGAAAAAAAAATCAACCTTTCTTAAAAGAACATATTATATGCACCATTGCACTATATTCTTTGGTAGATGAGTAGTCTCAAGCATTATTTTAAATCTGTTAAAGAAGTTAAAACAGATTGGCAAATGACTCAGACTAAGCAGAGCTCTTGGGAATGCTTTCTTGGCTGTCTCGCAATCCAGAACTAAGAAGAGATGGGGGAGGAAGCATTAGGGGGCTTTTTTTTGTAGGTAGTTTCATGTTTTTAGCACTATCAAACTGGATTTCACAGGCTGTTGTGCTGTCTCCTCCTGTCTTGGAAACTTGGGTGGCTCAGCTGTGCAGCGAGCAGTGTACTGACTGAGAGGGAAGGTCACACTGCTGCGGAAAGCAAAGCAGTCCTCGAAGTACTGTGAGCCACAGAATGTCTGGAGTGATTTATCCACATTTTTACTTCTGATCTATACCGAGGGCTAAAGTTTGTTTTGAAGGATCTGTTTTGGAATGCAGTGCAGATCTGTGGAGGCTGCCGTGCTGATGACTTTACAGGATGCCTGGCAGTCCTCGCTGTCTTGCCACACGCTCCTCCCAGCTGCAATTCCATTTCAGCCATTCCTCCGAGCTCTCTAATGGACTACCAGAGCCTGAGGATACAGACGTTAACAGCTCCCATCAGTTAGAAACAAAAGCAATTACAACTAGAAATCAGTTTTCCTGAACGGCTGACTCTCTTGCTAGCGACGGTCACTGGGTGAGACCGAGTTACCATTGTAATGCCAGGCTGTTGCTTCTGAATTTCTAAGTGACCCTCACACAGCACAAGTGTCTCACTGCCTGTCCAACAATCACACAGAAGGGTGCTGTGTTCTTTCACCTACTTTTATTTCCTTCTTCTCACTACCTATTTTATCTCCCCATCTTTGCATTCTATTCTGATTAGAGTTTAGCTTCAAATGGACAACAGCATTGCTACCAGATTACTTTTGCATGGTGGGATTTGGGTCCTTTTTCAAGTTAAGTAAACTGGACAAAAACTTTAGTGGCAGAAAGATATCTAACATTGCACAGAGAAATTCCAAGAGCTGTTTGTCATCTGCTGGCTAGGGGAACAGACAACCCCCAGACATATTTAAAAAAGAAATCTCTTTCAGTAGAAAAAACCTAGGATTTATAGGATTTAGACTGAGCTAATATACAATGCAATATTATGCCTGTCAATCCTCACTCACTCTTTACTAGGCTTATGTACCTTTTAATAATTACGATAGCATCCCACTTCTCTTCTGGAATATTGTATAAAGTGTGTTTCATTGAGGATTTTAAATGTTTTGTTATTTCTGCCACTTAATTCTGTCTAAAACTAGGGGGACAGAAATCAGCCCACTACAAAAACACCAGTAAAATCATATTATCCCATTGGATTCCTGTAGTACTCTTCCAGATTTTTAAGCCAAGGAAAAGGTGATCTGACTCTATGCTATAATTATCATTCAAAATATACTGTTCAAAAAATCACTGGCCAAGGTTCACCTATAAAGTGAATGAGAATCTTCTAAACAAAAGGTATTTCATATGGCTTGTTCAGAAAACAACAAGCAAGCTGTAGTACTATTAGTCCAGAGACTGGATCACAGCCTCTTGAGACAAAAACTTTCCACTCTTCTGCTAAAGCCTTTTAGCAAAACTAGAAATTTAACCTAGCTTTTGCTATTTAACACCTTTTATTGTTCTTTGTAAGTTTGCCAAAATACAAGCCAAACCATCAATTTCACATTTAACTGATTAGTATTTGTGCAATTTTATTAGAGACCATGGAGCCCTATACCTTGTGGTAGTTAATACATCAGCATTTCATAGAGAACTGAAGCCTGTCCTTCCCCTTCCTGGTTCACACTGTCTACATTCTGTTTGTTTTGGAATGTTTTTGTAGGTCCTAAGCCTAACTGGGCTCTGTTGATATTAACCCACAAAGCTGAAAGTATTAATGGCAAAGGTTACAAGAAGAGTATCTCGTCATTCTTACCCAGAGAGGATCTTGAGGTTAGACTCAAGTTCATGTCTATTACACCATGGATACCATTACCTTTTTGTCCAGTATTACAACTAGTTACTTACTTTTAGAAAAGACTTACAACTAAACTAAGATTAGTTAACTAAAATGTTATGTATTTCACACCTTCCACTAACTAGGATCCTGTTCTACTCCTAAAAAACCCCAAATCCTCCTGAAGTTTTACTCATTTTTGAAAGAAAAGGTCTCTTCCAACCTTGATGATTGTATCATTGTATGATTCTTAGAGAGCTCTTCCTGTTAACTGTTACCAAAGCATCAAATTAAATTAAACTAGATATTAATTTTGTTAAATTTATACCTAGTTTAATCTGATGCTTTAGTCATGAAAAGAAAAGCAGAAAGGACAACTATTTTACTTACACCAAGAAAACTAGAACTGAAAATAAAAAGGAAATACACAGGGCATTAAAAGCTTACAAAAATGAAAAGAAAAATAAAAAAGTACTCCTAAAGGGATTCTGTGCTTGGGGCTGCCCTCAGACCAAAGCAGAGCTCCCAGTCAGGCCAGCCCGAGGTCAGGGCCCAGCCGTGACTCAGGGCTGAGTGAGCAGCAGCGAGAACCTGGCACCGTTCCACCCTCCCCAGGGCTGGGCTGCTGCAGCCCTGTGCCTGCAGCCCTGTGCCTGTCCTGTGCCTGCAGCCCTGTGCCTGCAGCCCTGTGCCTGCAGCCCTGTGCCTGTCCTGTGCCTGC
>VXBQ01015757.1:688637-711741 GCA_013400175.1 Phainopepla nitens | reverse complement strand
CAGCAGTTTTATACTGAATGAACCTGTCAAGAGACACAAAGATTAATTAATAATTTGAGCTACTGATCTTCTAACCATTAAAAAATCTTTAGTTACATACTAAAAATCTAACCAGATTCTTGTGGATACATAGCAGTTTCCACCTTGGATAGTCCAAACACAGTGGATGCACATTAGTGGGTGGATTTTAAAGTTTTATTTGAGAAGCACTTTAGCTACTGGCTGTAATATGAGAATTGTCTGCTCCAGCTCCACGCTAGGAGACAGACAGCAGCCAGACATCATTTCCTCAGTGGAGGTGGAACAGGACTGATGAAAGAAATGGCTGAGGAGTCCATGGGGGGAGAGCATGTAAAGAAAGGGGTGGATCACTGTTCTGATAAGGAAAAGAACATTCTTGCTTGCTCAATGAAAATGATTACACTTAATGTATGCCACTAATCCTCCCACATGCCCTGAAGACCTAAGTGAGCCCATGCACATTGTTCTCTGATGTTTTTGATGGCAACTAATTAATCTTCATGAGAGGGAGTGCTGACTTTAGGGGTTTTATCTCACTGCACTGAAATTTATTTTCATTGGCAACTGGTTGACTTTTCCTTTACAACATGCAGCTTATGAATGTCTCAGTTATTTTGTCAATGCAATCACAAAGATTGATACATTTATGTCTAAAGCAGTAAGTTTTTTAAAATTGCAGTTCAGAGTCCCATTTAAGTACCAAGCCCACAGTGATTTATTTAAGGGTTTATTATGTTCTCAATTACAAGTTCAGTTTCTTTTGGAGCTGTTTCTCTGGCCTCCACTCTCAGTTCCTAGTTGGATAACCTTGCACATCCTCCCCTCGCTATTCCCTGAAGGCTTTGGGATCCAAACCACTGCTGCTTTCTTTTTTCTTGCTCAACAACAGCAACAGGGAGTCAGTGGCAAAGGAATATGGCAGAGAAATGAGGCACCACTAAGTAGTTCATTAAACTACATATCATATGGAAGAAGTTACTGTATATTAAATATGTTGACTGATTCCACTAATCAAATAATAAAATTGTACTTGAATGATAAAATTTGCAAGATAAGTAAAGAAATACAGAAATAAAAAAGTAATTTGTTATGTTGATGAAAGCAAACCCATACGTTCCTTTCTTAGCGCCTAGATTTAAGTGTTGCGTTAAAACCAAATTTTTAATTTGAGTGTTTAAAAGTAAAAATAACGTATGGAAGCAGTTTGGAAAAATTTAGAGATTTTTTTTTTATAGGAGAAGAAAGCATGGTGTGTGTGACAGAAGTAACATATCTTAAGAAGCTATCACAGGACCTGGACTGTGCATTTTGCAGAGACAATACAATATCTGGGTAATTTTTGGGAGCAACAGCATTTATTTTAACTACATTTAGTTCCATCATAGCCTCTTTCTACTGAAGACTATAAAATTATTTACATTTAAATTTCCTGTTTAAGTCAGATAAAAAATGTAAATGTTTTGGTAGCAACCGTGGTACTTCTGGAGACATTTCCCATGGGGAGTATTATAGGCTTCCATATTTCTGCCTATGCAGCAAAGTGGGGGCTGTCCAAACAGAAGACAATGCTAAAAAGACAAACTTCTTTCACCAGGTTGGAAAGCAGGAAAGACTTGTCTGACACCTCTGTAGTGGGGACACCTGCTTAGACAACTGCTGGGTCAGAGCACATCCAGCGTGTTTCCGTGTGTCCATGAAACCATCCCCTCAAAAACCCACCAAAACCCACCAAAACCCACCAAACAGCCAAACAACAACAACAAACCAGCCCCCTCAGCCAAATTCTTGTTTGATTTTCAAGGCTGCTCTGCAATGGAGACTTGTTAATGCTAATGTATCTTTTATTTCCCTCCATTTCTTACATTGATCCTCCATACTGAACATTAATCATTGGTTTAATGTTAACTTACTGAAATCTGTTAATGATCTCAACTGGCCCAGTCTGAGCACTCTGAATAACCCAGCCCAGGTCACAGCATTGCCATAAACAGAAATATGGATTGAGATCCAGCATTAGCAGTGCTGTTGGAACCTGAATGCATTCAAGTTCTACAACAGGCTACCAATAATTTTTTATAGCTCTTTGTCACTGATGCACTCTTGAAAAATGATGAAATTTTAGAATTACTCAGGCCCTGGTTTGAAACACATCATCAAGAGTTTCTCAACACATCTCATACATCAGCATAATGAACTGAAAACTATTCACTGGCTGGTCAACTTACATCAATAAACAGAAACAGGAATCCAAGTTCAAAACCTCAGTTACTTTGCTCTTATTTCGTTAAGTACACATGAAGACAGACAGATTTTATTACAGCATTTCAGATGTGTTCTTAAAAGCCATGAGCTACTTGCATTTTAAACTGCAGAGCTTGAAGAAACTTGTGTTTTAGGAACTTTACTAATTAAAAAATTCAGAACAGAAGAATTGTGAAAATTCCCAAACTTACCTAGGCACATTGTCCAGATGTATTGCAAGGTAAAAGAATTAAAAACTCCTTAAGTTCCTTTTCTGCTCTAGTCCATTCTAGATTTACCTAACATTCAGAAGATCTTCCTGCTGCTTTCCACGAGACACTCAGAAAGGCAAATGAGAGCATTGAGTACCTTGGGAAAGCATGGTGCTAGATTCATCATCTTTACTTGATTAATTTCAATCATTAACAAGCATACACATCTTATTTGTGATTTATGGAAATCTCATTTATAACACACATTTCTACACAGGCTTTCTTGCTTTAGCAAACTTAGACAGCTTCACCTGTTATAAGATTTCTGACATATTATAAAGAGAACTCCCCCACCCAACACATCCTGCCAGTGTTTTTAACAATGCAAGATAAAACCCCAAAAGGTATGAAAATCGCTGACTTCATCAATGCTCGAGCTTACTTCTATCCCTGTACTTGCTCATGTTCCTCTAAATGTGAAGGACATTATTTCATGACTCACTGGCACTGTGACAGAAAGTTATCAAAATTAAAATTAACTTCCCACAGAAATTCTATCTGTAAGGGGAGAGGCAAGCAAGCAACCGGGTTAAAACCTGAGGAGAACTGCCACAGCTTCCCACCAACCATGGAAGGTCTCATGAGATTTCAGCTACATTTACCCACCTCTAGTACCATAAATACACTGTCAAGGCATGTGAAACAGACCAAATTCTTGTGTGGGATTATGTGATTATATGACTTCTCCCATTATTTGCCATTTTTCTCCTTTTACTCTACTTATGATTGTTTGAACAAAGTTGCACTTTTGCAGAAAAACTTCAACTGACAGAAGGCTGCACTTATGGCTAAAATATCAGAATAAAGAGTGGGAGTTACTTCCCACCCCACTGTACTATTCAGTGCCTGGACTCTGTGTATCATTACCTGACACACTGGAAAATAACCTCCTTCACAGAGGGATTGATTTCTAATCATTAAGAGTCTCCACTGAACTCTGCTTTATTCACAGATGTTTCTCAGTGGTATCATGTGACAATCATACAGATGCATTTCTGTTATTTAGATTTCTCCCCCTCTTTTTTTCCCTCTCAGCAATACTGGCTTGGCTTCCCCTGCTCCAGAGGGCTGGCTGGAGAAGGAACTGGGATAGGCTGTTTTTAACAAGCAGCACATTCTGTTTTAAAGCCTTTTGCACGGAATACCAATCCTTGAATGTTTTCCAGAAAAGTGAAGTGTGTTGACTTCTGTACTCAGAATAATAAACACAACTGTGCTTGTCTAACTAAAAAGAAGTGGAAGTGCAGTTCTGTGACCCGTTCAGGACAGAGTAGTCAAAATACATTCACCCTGTCCACACTCTCAGTATCACAACTGGGTTTCTCTGGGTGGGAGTGGTGGGGGTTTGGAGGGGGCGTTGTTGTTTGATTCATACTTATTTTTATTAAGTAGTTCCTTGGAGTAGCAGCCAAGATTTCAAATAGTTCCCATAATGTAGCTGACTAATAATCAAGGTGCTGTTCAGTTTCTGCCATTGAATTGGGCAATTCCTTGAGCAGGGCATTCCTATGCTATCAACAAACTGAGTATTCCACTTTGCATCAGCCTGGAAAAATATTGCTGGACTAGCATTGCAATTCNAAAAAAAAAAAAAAGCCTTCACAGTCTAAAGCCTCTAGGGATGTTAAGTTTAGCTAAAAATCTAAATGTAAAATTCTACCCAACTGGAATGCATAGCAGCATCTCAAATTAAGATGCTGTGACTACGGATATGGTAATGCTATAAGGAAAAAAATAACTTACAAAAAAAAAATTAAAGCACAGCTGTGCCCACGTTAGGCAGTGTAAAGTCAACTGTGATATCATAGAAAGTGAGCAATGCCAACTCAGAGGGAGGAATTACCCACTGCACCTTATTCTGCTCTTTTAGGTTGATGTTGTGGCAATACTGATGCTCGAGCCAATACATGAAGATAATAAAGTTAAGTTCTAACATCAATGCCATAATTGAAAAAATTAAACTGTCAAATTGTTCAGGTCACAGCCCAGGTGGGGCAACAGGAGATCAGCCAAGGACATGGATTGTGGCAGCTCCCTCTGAAATCAGCATGAGGTCTTATTATAACCATTTTTTATCAAAGCATCAGCCAGAGGAAAAAACCAAATGTGGTCAGAGGAAAGAGATGCATTCTAGATACTGGCACTGCCTCCTTTTGTTTATGCCCAATTCTGCTGTGACAGGCAAGGAATATTTGTCTTTTGTTGAACATGTTAGTCTAGTTTTTCAACTGTATTTCTGCTGTTCACAAGTGGGAGAGCAAATATCTGGTTTTCAGATTAAAACATTTTCCAGCCTTATTTGATATGAAACCTTAAGTTCTTTATAAATTACAAGCGTTTTTGTGTCTATACTAATTTATTAACAACTAGAGAAGCTTTGGGTTTTTATACTACAACAGAGTAAGATATGGCAGGGACTGAACAACAATGACTCCTCTATCATCATCAAAGAGCCATAGAGCTTTGAGATAAAAAAACCTGCTGTTTGCAGAATGAATTTTCAAATAGCAAGCAATTTTCTTCCAGAAAATTCCCCTTCCCAGTTTCATACAGGAAACCACAAGGATTTTAAGCAGGGCATTAATCTGAGACTATACATTGCAGTTGCTTTCCTGCTCAGTATGATCTACTGGCTTTCTCACTGCTTCCCTTATTAGCTGAACTGGAACAAATAGAAGTCTGTCAAAACTTTTAATTCCTTAATTGGCATATCTGAGTTAATGAATGAGATTTTCAAAAGGCAAAAAACTGGTTCAGACAAGAGCAGAACAGGGTTATATGCTTTTGGGAAAGGGAAACGTATAACATTAATGCACAGCTGTAAGTTCATAAAATTATAAAATCAATACACGAATGTAGCCTCATAGGACCATTCACTTCAATTTTTGGGCATTAACAGCTCTGCTAAGTGTTGATTTTTCAGAGGACCGTGAGGGGAAGTTTCTTACAAATGACCAGATTCTGATCTGCTTGTGAAATATTCATGTACAGTTGCTAACAGACACAGGCAATTAATTTTCCTACAGGTTTACTTCATTTGAAGTCAGAATTAAACTGTTCCCTTCCTTGGGAAGCATGGCCTCTCTTTTCAGACACTGCTGCTCAAACTGCTCATGGCAAAGTTCCAGCTCCTCACAGGTTCCCTGTTTAATGCCTGCCACTGCCTCAAAGAGTCAGCTCCACTCCAACTTAGCTCTACCACCTTCATGTCTGCACATTAGGTGAACTTTCCCTTTAAAATCCTTAAAAATAGTCAAGCCCTACAACTGTTGAGAATATTCTGTCAGTATTTTGCTTTCACTTAAAACAGCAGAACGAAAAGGAAAAGGCCACAAAGCCCAACACACCATCAGGAATTAAATGGACAGAGAACTTTCATCTGAAAGGAAGAAAGGGAAAAACCTATTTTCTAGCTTTCAAGTTTGTCTGACAACCTGGTAACCTTTCAAATCATAAGGTTCCTGTTAGGTTCCCATTAAGACATTTCAGTTATACCCCACCAGGTGAAATCCTCGCTGCAGCCTTCAGCACAAAGCCACCTAAGAATAGCTTGTATGTTGTGCTGCTGGTGATGCAAGGCCAGTGAGATACAGGACACATCAGTCATTACCCCGGACTCTCTTGGAAGGCTGCCTAACTTGCCCTTGCAGTTTAGTTTTGTTTTGATTCTCCCCGGGCCAAAACACATAGCTCTGATTGTGTTTGTCAGTCTGGCATCCACAGACCTGCCCTGGATCTAAACCAACCGTGTGAGTACGTTCACTCTTTGTTGTGGTTGCCCCTTGAGAATTAAAGCAAAGCTCTGAGATGGGGTTTCAAGCAATCCCCTTCCAAAGCTCACTGGCTTTGCTGACTGTGGCAGGAGGCTGCCCTGGAGGGGTCTGCAGAAGGACCTAATGCAGACTGCAGCACCAAAACAAACCAGGTTGGCTAATGCAGAGTTGGGAAGACATTGCCATCAATATCTCCACCTCTGCTGCACTTTCAAAACTTTTTATTGCATAACCCAGGAGAGAAAAACAGAAAAGATGCCTGTGATGCAACACTAGCATTTTAACAAGGAGTCCCTTGAAATGTTCCTCCACCACTTGGTGAAAGAAACCACAGATCACAGAAGCATATTAACAGAGAAGAATGGGAGGAACTAGATCAGATCACCTGCTCTTCTGTACAAGCCATGACTCTCCACTAGAACAGTAAGTAAAATCAGAGTAGGATAACTCACAATTATTAGCAGCAAAGGTGTTGCTTCTTTCAAAATGCTTCAGATTCCACTCAACAACCTTGGTTTTCAAAGCCATCAGTTGTTGATCAGTGCCAGGAAGCACTCTGAAATATTTCTTCCATTGACAACATTTGCTCAGAATCACCAGCTACAGGGCCATGGATGCCTTAATATATGTTATGTACTTCAAAAAATAACTTAGGCTACCATAAACTTAGAGCTACCTGAATGCCCTTCCACTCCAGGGCTTCCAAAATTATACAGTAAGAGGCTGAATTATAGCTAATAATATAAACCCCTTACGATGATGTGAGTGAAATACCAAGCTCATCTCAGTCAGAAACACTGTCCATGTCCTTCACTGAGAACAGCCAAAACATTAATCCCCTTTGAGAGTTACGCAGCTCAAAGTTCTGGAGACAGAATGTTCTTGATACAATTTGGAGCTTTGTTTCTACAGCACTTTGGTCCAACTAACAAAAATAACAGAAAATCCTTGTTGGTACTGTGAAGAGATTTGCCTCATATCCACTAGGAGTAAAAACAGTCTAGAGGGTGCCCAAATTTTCAAGTCATGATCTGATTTTCTTGAGAAACATGAGATATGCCCATGCATGTTGGTTATAACTGCTCACTTAATTTTCACCATGCCCTGTCAGTGATATTGGACCTTGGCACTGGAGCAGTCACAATCTCATTTTCCCCTCAAAGAAAGGACTCCAAGGCAGCATTATCTGAAGAAATCTTTGAGTAGTGCACTGTTTGTACAGCACAACATCCCCAGACACTGAGTATCAATACAATATAAATTATCCTCTCAGTTACAGCCTTTCATATAAATTGCTCCTTCAAGGATCCTGCTGGTCTTCTCCCCTTCCCATGGCTGGAATCAGCAGTCAAAGAGGGCACATGTGCACACCTGAACTCAAGACAGGCATTTTCACATTCCCTGGGTGGCCTCAGAAGTGTCTCTGTGTGTAAAGCTAGGCAGCACTAGACAAACAATTCTTAACTGTAAAAGAGCTTCAGCAGCTGATTTGGAAGGCAAAGCAGAATAAATACTATGTCAGTATAAATCCAGCCGTTGTGCCTCTTGCTTTCTGTCCTCCTGCCATTTCTATCTTTGGCTGAGAGTGTTTCCTTTGGGAATCTAGAAAAAACATGCAATTCCCAGCAGCTCCAGCTGCAGTGATGAACTTCCTCTAGGTTAGAGGTGCACAGAACTAAATGTCTGTTTTCCTAAGCCCGGTGAAAATCCAGGAAAACTTCTTTAGATTTCATTAGTTTATCTTTAGAGGGATTATAGTGAAAATAAAAATCCACTCCACATCTTCATTTATTTGTCATAACAAAGGTTCAGACTTGTGAGGACTATTCTTGCCAGTCAGGAGCCAAAACTCAACAGCAAGAACAGCCATTAGGCTGAGAGTTATAAATGACAACATTTTACTAAGACCCACAGCAAGTTTAAGCCCATTTCTTTTAAGAATTCTCAGACAGGATAAACCATTTACTGCTTGAATCTGTAATCTAATCCTTATTTCTACTCCTCCATGTCCCAAATCAAGTCTGTCATGCAGATTGACAGACATATTTTAACAGTTTTTGTCATAATATGAGCTACTTTATTCCATGAATAATTTTACAGTATTATCAATCCTCAATGAAAAATCCACTATGTCAAGCTGATATTTCCTGAGCAAGAGTAGTACCAGTTGCTGCCCTGTCCTACCTGTTCATCTCACTTTAAAAGCTAAACATGACAAAAATGAAATAATTTGTTGTGCATGGATAACTTCAAACTATTCTTGTCATTAACTCAGCAAAGAGGATTGAAACAGCCATCAGGTAAGTGCTTGTTTCATGTAAGAAGATATTCTGGCCCAGATTTCAAGAGAATCACCCTTAAAGCACTTTCTACAATGCAGAGGTAATGTTTATTTTCATTAACATTACGGACTCCAGATACAAGAACAGTAAAATTCTGGAAAACCAAGGAGTAATAGTCTACACTAGGTGGCACTGCTACACGTGGCTTAAGTTTCTTTGCTGTGGGTTCAAATTAAGTCTAATTTTTGAACAAATATCTGTATTAAGTTTGAGGGAGGTATTTTGGGGGTGCTTTGGCAAAGAGCAAGGAAGCATTCTTTGTTCTCCTGCAATCACAGACAACTTTCCCCGTGTAATTATTATCTAGAAACCAACCAGCAGGAGTCTCAATGCTAATGCTGCTCCTGCCTGCAGGAGTTCCACACCTGCTGTCCAAGCCAGTCCTTCAACAGTCACACACAATCAAAGCCACACTTTGCCTTTGCAACACAAACAGGAGCCCAGTCCTGTTCCCTTCCACTTAAAAACCCCCAACCAACCAACAACAACAACAACAACAGCGTTTCACTACATGGAACAAGCTTGATAAAGAGTTGTTGGTGGTTATCACTAGAAAACGTTTGATTTGCAGCCAGTAGGCATTAAAATGCAACAATTCCAGGCTGTGAACTGAACTTCTCCTAATCAGTGATTAGAGATGGGCAGAGCTGTCAGGATTTTTCCCAAAGCAAGCAAGGCCAACTGAATTTTAGACAGAAGGGTGAACATACCCTGCAGAAATACAAAGTTTCTGAAAGCAGAATCTGTTATGGCCAAAATAATCTTTTATTCTAAGTTTCAGAATTTTAAAATCCACTGTCAAAGAAAGTACTAAGACAGAAGAATTATTGATCCCTATTGACTCATACACCTAGAGAACAGTAAATGTTTGGTTTAATCCTATTCACGTGCCTTTAGGGGGTTATATTCCTGTCTTGCTGAGCATCACAAAACACAAACACATAAAAAAAAAAATCCTACAAGAAAGATTCCTATGACTTATGGGAGCAAAAAAAAAAAAAAAAACTCAAAACAACCATTCTGTAGAATTCTCACTCTTCTGTGATAAATATTAGCATTTCTTTAAAGTCTTCTCACAAGTCTTCTCTGATTACAAAGTTGTGCAGTAGGGAAATCTTACTAAACAAATCATTGCAATTTTAAATTTCAAATAATAATAAAGTAGGTCTTTTTACTTAAAGCTATTTTTTCAGCATAATCAGTCTCAGTAGGGCAGAATAATTTTTTTTTTTTCAGACTAACACCTTCATCATCTTTTCCCCAGGAAAAAGCAAACACTTAGTCTGTGAATTTTAGTGAGAACTACATGGTACAGACTCATTCTTTGTTTGATCCAAAACAGGAAAAGAGAAAAAGTAGAACAAGAACTATGATCTTGGCAACTGAAATGTCTCCTCTGTACTAAAAACCCTAAAAGACAGAGTTTATAATCATCCCTTCTTCAAAAGAAGAGTTAGCAGACATTACTACACCATACAGTGATTTGTGGGGTCGCTGTTATCTTTAAACCAAGTTTTAATCAAATTTCTTGAACAGAAGAGGAAGCAACAAACTGAAAGCAAACATTCCTGCTCCAGTCAGCTTTTAAAATTCCTTTGCTTTGGTTTCATTTCAAGTGTCTGACTTCTATTTATCTAAGAAAGGGGTGAAAAAATCAGCATCTTCTGGAAAAACTGCAAAATGGAAATGTTGAATTGTATAAACCAGTTTACTGGCAAAGTCCTCCTGACAGCAAGGCAAGTGGTTCCGAGAGACTGAATCCTTCTTGAAAGGCCAGAAAATACCAGGCAGTCCCAAATTATTGAACATATTCTACCACGTGACTTCAATTAAAACAGTACTTGCTACTACCTTTGTGAACTTGAAAACTAGCACTGTATGAAAAGGTTTGAATATTCAGGCCTCTGATGCTGGGATGGAGTCCAAAAGGGCAGAAATAAATTGACAGCATCCTGAAAGCATACTGCTACAACATGAGCATGGTATCATGGTATCATGCTCCTTGCAGAGAGGACAAGGGTCTCACGCCACATGATTTGAGTGCCCTGTTCTCCATGCAGATGGAACAGGTGTCACTAAGCTTTTTTTACTTTTTTCTTTTTTCTTTAATGGAAGACAGGAAAGAAAAATAAACATGCATACGCTGATCCAGCCTGGAGGAAAAACATCCTCAGAACAGGCTGCTCAGAGGAAGGATGCAATGAGAATTGGGTGGATCAGTCCAGAACAGGAGCCTTATCCTCAGCCTGTCTCTGTCCAACTCCCAGATGATTGGCAAACACTTCCCAGAGCAGATACCTGCCATATGCTGGGAGCAGCAGGGCAGGAATCTGAACCAGGGGAGTTGCTTAAGCAGATTACAAACACTCAGTCTCAGTTCTGTCCTGAAGCATTTCTAGCACAGATAAGAAATGAAACAACCTCAGTAGGTGAGAATAAAAACCTGACACACTTCAGTTACCAAGCAAGGCTGCCAGCAGAACTGTAAGCAGAGACTTAAAGACAGCCAAATTCAGTGGACAGGGGCACGCACATGCAGTGGATTTCTCATTCAACTGAGAAGCTGCTTCCCTGTCAAAAACCTCAAGAAAATTATTTGTTCCCACAAAATGATTTGAATTTTGACAAGTCAGTATTTTCCCTTATGTATTCCATGTAAAGCAGGCATTTTAGGTAAAGCCATTAGGAAAATTCCCCAGAAGAGTTCACATTAGTATTCCACTACGAGACCAAGATCTGTAAGGCAATACTGCATTCTGCAACATTTCAAAAGAAACAGGCTCCTGCAGTTCCTCACACTGTATAAAGTAATTTATAAGAATGTTTTATATGTCTTTGGATGAACATATAAGGCTGCTTTCCCTATGTTTCAGAAAAGAAAAATGAGATTGCTTTTCTTTCTCTTTTCCGAAATGAAAACTTTCATTCTAATGTATTCCTAACTTGCCATGAGAGATGAAATAAGGGACTGAGGGGGAGATGGGACACAACACAGAGAAGACAAAAAATAATTTCCTGTCATAGAATGGTTTAGGTTGGGAGACAACTTAAGATCATCTAGTTACAACACTTTCCATTAGACCAGGGTGCTCCAAGCACAATTCCAGGGATGAGACATCCACAACTTCTCTGGGCAACCTGTTCCAGTCAGTGCCTCACCACCTTCATAGGGAAGAACTTCTTCCTTATATTTAAATCCAACCCTTCCCCAGTGCAGTTTAAAGCCACAGAGGTGCTCTGAGCATCTTCACGGCCTGCTCTGGAATTGTTTCCACAGCTCCACATCCTTCTTGTGTTGGGGGCCCAGAGCTGGAGGCAGCTCTGCAGGGGGAGCCTCAGGAGAGAGGAACAGAGGGCACAGTCCCCTCCTTCTGCTGCAGCCAAGGACACATTTGGCTTTGTGGGCTGTGACTGCACATTGGGTCAGACTGAGCTCCTCTTCCACCAACACCCCACATCTTCTTCCTCAGAGATGGTATCAATGTCCTCAAGCCTATTAACACAACAAAACTTGGAAGTCTGTTTATATTAAAACTTAGTTTGTTTATGAAATAAAAATTTTGCATCCAATAACTACTGACATGCAAATATCCCGTTTAACAGTAAAGGTCCTGCAGTACTTTAGTACAGGATTTAATACAGTGGCATTGTGTTTCAGCTGGCTGTACTGCTAGTCATGGGCCTGGTAAATGTGGCCTTCAAGGCTAGTCTTAGCACTGTAGGATTTTTTAGATATACACAAAGACCCTCTAAACCCCACATCACTAATTATTCTAAAAATGCAGAAAACAGTAGGAAGTATAGGAAGTTCACAAAGTTACAATTCTGCTTTTGGAAGAGTGGAGAGCATTATTCACTCAGATGCTACTGGAGCCCATAATATTTACACACACCCATTAGGAGAAAAAAAAAAAAAAAGGTCTATTCCAAAGGGATAGATCTTTATTTTTTCATTATGGGTTTAATTATTCTGTAGTAGCTGATACACCTCCACTGCAGGAGATGGGACTCCTTTCACCACAGGTGGTCTTCTTTGAGCACAATGTCTAAGCCCAAAGTTCCCTACCACACGTTTGTAAAGGCAGGTTTCCCAGCAAAGATAAACAACTCAGCTCCCATGCAGCCACACCCTGCACCTGGCAGGGCTGCAGGCACTATCAAAGCAGGCAAAAAAAACCACACCAGAAAGCCTGTTTCTCACCTGTCAGGCTGGTTTTAGGTCATGTGAGGGAGGAGGGTGAGGGAATGACTCTCCAGCCCTGGTCTTCAGTGTTTTCAGCACAAGTGATTCAACATTTTAAGAGTTGTTTCATTATGCTGTGCTTTAATTTATGGCATATATTTGTGAATTCTCTGTTCGGACACAGCTACAAGAAGTTGGGAGTGGTTTGTCTGTTACAAACATAACCAAAGGAAGGAGGCAGAAGCTACTCACACAGAGTTTGAAAACCAGGCTTAGTTGTGATGCTGCTATTGCTTCCAGCACAGTTGAAAAAAAAATTAAAAAAAAACCCCTAAAAACTGCAACATCCAAAGGTTTGAATGAAAAATGTGAGCTTGCTGTAGTCCTCGGTTAGATGTCAGAAGAAATGAGAAGATGCACATCCACGTGGCCCCCTCCTTCCTCACAACACACCCATGGGATCTGGCTGCAATTCCACCCTCCTCAGGAATTCAGCAGCAATGCCAATCAGCCTTGGCTATCTATAAACTGTCCTGAGGATTTTGGAACAGCTGCCAGGAGCTTTATTGACAGTCAATTGCTTTAAACTTTTGTTTGGATGCAAATCAATGCTTTCATCCCATTTGCCAAACACTGAAAGGTTGAGGCAGATGAGAAGACCTTACACCACAGGAAGACACTTTTATCTTCTACAAATGTGACAGTCAAAACTTGCAGGGGATTAAAAATCTCAAAGATGATCTTGTTATCTCTAAGAAAACCCAAAGCAGAACACACAATCTCAAAAGGGCACAATTTCAGGATCACAAGCTAAGTGCTTTGAAGTCAAACTGTCTAAGTTAACATAGCATCAAATAATGTCCTGCGTTCTTGGAGTAGTTGTTACGATAAAGTTAAATTTATTATTAGATGCCACACTTAGATTGCAAAATAAAGTATCAAAAAGCCTTGCCTTCTCTCTCCTGAGAGGAACACTGCAGAAATCAGGATATTACAGCAAAGGTTGAACTACTCAGAATGGTTTATATACACAAGGGGATGAAGCATAGTGCAGCACTGGCTGACAATATACAACAGATTGCATACGTGCAACACTGAAGTAGCTGGAAAAAGTGAATCATCTTGCACAGAATGCAATGAGCAGTTTATGGCATTCAACATGCACATGAATATGGGTTCAGAACTTCTCAACACCCTCACTCAGAGCTAGACTCTTATTTATGGGTAAAAAAGTGTTTAATTTAAAGCTTTTTTTTTTTTAAATATAAGTGTACTTTTAACTTAGTGGGGGAACCAAAGAAATTTTTATTCTCAGGTGTTAGCGATGATTTGTAAGTGCACTTTTTTAGCACACAAGCAGCATGCTTTGGGCTGAAGACATTAAACTGACACTGTCCAGGACATTGTGGTTTGCAAAGGAGAGATAGGAGTCCTTGCTGTGCGTGTTTGGATTAAGTGTGTACCTGAAGCACACACAAAGTACGGCTACCTCCAAAGATGAAGCTGATTTTTAAAATGCTGATGGCTGTCCTAATAAGTAGAAGCTCCTTGCTTAGTGTACAGCTTCACTGGAGAAAGAGTAGTGTGTACCTTCAGTGGCCTCGTGTCGCCTGTTCCAGGGGCACAGGTCCTTTTCACCCCTTGTTTATCCTGCTCTGAGGACAAACTCAGCACCTGCTTGAGCCAGCAAGGCAGGGAGATGTTTGGGCATCCCCAGAGCCAGTGCCAGGATGTTCATGTGAGCTGCCTCAGCAGCTCTGACTCGCTCTGCTCCTCACCTGTGACTGGGACAATCAGTGCATGCAACCCTGAGAGGAGGGAGAGTTGGACAGAGACTCCACATTTAACACAAGAGGAAATGAATATATACTCTTGAAATGAAATGAGGATTGTTACATGTTGTTTTGGGAAGGTATTGATAAATTGGGCAGTAAGTCCCTAGGGTGGCAGTAAGCTTGTGCATAATAAAGGAATATGAGAAAAGATACAGAAACATTTCTTTCAACTGTAATTTAAGAGCCCGTGGAATAGGCTTTCAATTAGAGGAGAATAAATAGCTTGCTACGGTTTATTCAGAAGAATTCAGCAACAAAGAAGGCTCAAAGTTCTCAGATACTCCATATCTTCTTGAATTTCGCTGCTGTCTTGTAATGCATGATTAGAAAAAATTCTGCTCTTCTCATATAAGGGAAATGGGCTATCTTCTAAGAGAGAAGGAAAAACTTAATGCTACTCTAGGATCTTGCATATATGTACCCTTTTGGGGCTGAAATGGAAAGCTTTGCTTACCAGGTTGAGTCAAACTTGTTCATAGTGATGGCAGAATATCAGCTGCATTTAATTCTAAATAGACTAAAAAACCCAAACCAAAACAAAATAGCACAGCTTCTTTGAATTGAATGGGCAGCATTAGCTTCCTCCTAACCCCACTAACAGAGTTGAATGGTGGCTGGTCTTGTGGCTAAGAAAACAGGACGTGTGGATGCAAAGGGAGAGGAAACAACCCCCTTTGGGATGGTGACTGGAGGTGCCCTGCTGTGACAGCAGCCTCTCATGCAGAACAGGTACTGCAGCATCAGACACTGAGCAGTTCCACTGGGAGGAACTGACATTTAAAAATCCAGTCTCCACTCCATTCATACTGTGTTCAAACAGACAAAGCTTGCTAAAATACAAAAATATACCTAAAACCAGAAGTTTGCAAACTGAAGAGTCAATGCAGTACTTCCTCATGATGTGGTAACAACCTGCCCAGAACAACACCATCCCAGCCTGAAGGAAGAAACTCAAAATAACAAACATCAATGGATTAGACTAATGGGGAAGCTCAGATGAGACACACACTGGATAAATCCCAACAGACCTTACATATTCTTTCAGGAACAATTCAGAAATCCTGTACAGCTTTTGAACTCTGAGCAATTCAGTGCTGATGACAGAATGTTGCTAAATCCCACCAAACCCACAACCATTTGCACCTACAAAGTGTTGTCAGGTCTGTATTTTCACAACAGCTAAAGGCTGTTTGATCTGGTTACTACAACAGCGTCCACGCACATAAAAGGCTGCTAAGGACAAGAGTTTTACCTTCCACCACCTCCTGCAGAGCAGCACAGCAGTGAAACTGCAGCAGTCCTACAACGTTTTGGAAGTGAGGAACGAGCTGATTTGTCCTGTTTGCAGACAATTTTCCCCGAAAAACACTTGCTTCCAGAGGAGAATTCGACTCCCATCAGCAGGAGATTATGCCCTATATATTGATAATATGATAATTTAATTTTTTTACAACCTACAATCTGAGGAATTAAGAAACTGTTGAGATTATGCCCTTATTACTATTGATCTCCTCAGCTTTTGTAGGAGACTACTTGAAGCACCTTCAGTCATCTAAAATTTATTTGGACAGACCCCATCTCACCTCCTGAACATCTTAATGACACTTCCTCATAAATTAAAAATAAAAAATACAGCTTTAATAATTTTTACTTAAAATTGAGAATGCTTCTCCTTCCTTTAACAAAATCCTGCTCCTTGATCTAAATCCTAACACTGCTGAGATCATCCCAGTGATGCTGTTCAAACTGCCCAGCTAATCCACTGCTATAATGAAGAGCAGATGTCAATTCTGGACAACTGGCCAGCCTGGAGGAGTACACTCAGATTTCCTTCTGACTGAGCTGTGTGTGTTTCCTTCCTGTGGAAGCAGGAATTGGGCCAGAGGGAAAAGGGAGGAGGGCTGCACACAGGCAGCTCCACAAGCCCGGTACAGACTGATCCCAGTCTCCACAGTCTCTCCTCAGCCTCAGATCTTCCAGTCACTAACAGTCCTTTGTTCAAACTAATCAGGATCCCTTCTTCACTCCCTTTAGATCAACCAGATCTTTACAGTCTCCTGAAATGCTCTGGTCTTTGCTTCTTTCCCAAAGTCCCCAAACCAAAATACATATACAAATCCCAGCTATTATAATACAGATTCAGTTGCTTTGTGAAATTAATTCTTTTTTTATGAAGATCCTTATGATAACATTTTAGTATTGCCAAGTGCCTACATGCAAATAAATTGTGTCAGGCCACAACATATTTTATGATAAGATTAAAAAATTATAGGTTTCAAAAAATGAATTTTGAGCTTCCTTTAGATGACAAATAAATTTTCTTCCTTTTTTAATATGAGGGTAAAAGGTTTTCTCATATTTCTATGACTGCCTTTGAGAAAACAGTAAATGCCTGAGACTTGTAATAATGTTGCAAGAGTTACAACACACTGCTGTTTCCTGATACCCTTATGCACTGTTTACTTACCAGGATTTAAAATGCAAAATTTGCAAGAATCATTACTACTTAAAATTTATGGTTTTTATTAAAATTTTAATGCCCTAAGAGCTTAGATATTATTAATGATAGGGCTCATGTTGTGCACATTTAATATTAATACTTGCAATCACTAGGAAATCCATTTCTAGTTTAAGAGTACACAGGTCCAAATTTTGCCTGTGGCAACATCCACTTAAGTAAATGAGATTAAAGAATGCATATGTGCAGGCAGAATCTGGTTCATTGCCATGTCCGTGTCTCATACAGCACCCCAAAGCTCTCATGAAGAGTTAAATGCATACTCCACTGACTTCAGCAAGTCTGTTTTCTCTCTTTTCTGTACTGCTTTCCTGTCGGATTTAGTTAAGTGGCCAATACTTAGAATTAGGTAAGAATTCAGTAGGAGTAACAATACTGTGTTTTTCTAATAGACACTTAGAAGGAGCTAATGCATGCATGGAGACATCATAATAATAAACAAAGATGGATTTCCAAATAATATATGGAATTAGAATTTTTACAGTGTGGGCCAGTCCTCAGAAAATATGCTAACCCAAAAAATTCTTTTCAGATTATGCAGTTCCTGGATTTGAATTTCTATGTGTACATATTTGACAGTGCACAATGTACTGTGCACAAATTTATATGGAGAGAAGTGCATCTGCACATCAGGCTTGCTATTTGAGTGAGCATTCTTCTGGAATGCTGTGGTTTGCTCCATGGGGAAGGAAGTAGAACCACCCCACTGATGGCTCAGAGTCCCTGTTTATTTACCTGTGTGCTCTGCAGAACAGATCATACAAAAACAGTGTCCCCACTGGTGGAGCTGCTTGTCAGTCAGCTTTGGCTGCAAATGGGTAAGTCTTGTTTGGCCTCTCATAGGAAATAAAAATGCTAAGTAGCTTATTTTACTTTACAGATCAGATGAAAATCTATTAACATCTTGCATTCTAAATATGTGATGTTGTTTGGAGTGTATTGAGAGTGAGTAGTTCTCTTGGAGAAGCAAACAACATCATATTTTCTAATTAATTGAAATTATTTAAAGTGATTTAGAGATTTGTGCTTTTTTTTGGATTACAAGGTCAATAGCCAAAGTGACAAAATATATTCTTCCTCTAAGCAGTTCAAGTGTCTACTTTTCAAAGTAGTGTCTTCTTCTAGGGTACTCTGACCTTCTTTTGGATTTTGTTTGTACAATGAAATCCTAGTCCTGCCACTCCAACTGCACACTCCTGCAGACTTCAAACAATAGCAAATTTTCTGTGGCCAAGGCCTTATTACCCCTCTGTAACAATACAATTTAGTCTCCTGTACTCCTGTCTCTAGCAGAGTGATGGGTTAGAAGTTCTTTTCTATGGTATTTGATTTGTAAAGCTCTGTTTGGAGGGTTGGGTTGCAATTGTTTTGGCAGGATGGTAAGCAACACACAGGTTTATTTGTAATGTATTAAGCCCTTGACATACTGCACTGTACTTCAGAGGCTCTGCAATTGTTTTTTTTTTTTTTTTGCTGTTGCAGCTTGCCTTTAGTCCTTGCCAATTTATTTCCTTTTCTTTTCCAAACAAAGCTAGGATTGTTAAATCCTAATGTTAAAGCATTTTAATAGCTAGATCCAGTTACAAAGCTAATTTTTAATTTACCATTGTCTGGCCAAGTTTTGACTAAATAGAAAAACTCTGCAAACGAGCTAAAGAGACATGATCCAGTAGCAATAGCATCAAAATACCCTCTCATTTAAAGGCCCCTGGGCTCAATGCTTTTGCTACTCTCACCCATAACCACTTTTTGAGGGAATGCTTTTAGGAAGTTCTCATAATATGATGACTGCACTGGCAAACAGCTTTGTTTGATCCAGGGGCAGCACTACAGTTTGCCTTGGCTACTTTTTGCCAGAAATTTTTATTGATTTTCTTAAAGTAATTATAACATTAATACAAAAAAGAGAGCATTTTCCAGGAGAACACCCAATAGTGGGGAAGAAAGGAAGGGTATGCTCTTCCTTTTTACTAAATGTCATCTCCACAGATGTGCATATCCTATCATATATATATCATACATATCATATATCATATATATGTTTGTGGTAAACAAACATTTGAATGAATGTCTCCTATATGTATTTGCTGCATAAACCATGGAACTAGGTCCCTGAAAAGCTGTGCTGTTTATGCCTAAATCTTTCTCTTGTTTCAGCACAGCCTCACTGCAGCCAACTAAAGACATTAATTTTCTGGATATTTTTGGACTTGTGCAAGAGGCAGTGAAGAACAATAACTGATGGAAGCAGAGAAGGAGAAAAAGGAAATATCTTCTGATCCCTCGGGATTTTGTAAGTTTGTCAGAGCTCCTTTCAAGCTCCTTGTTCTAGACTCAGCAAGCCTGAACAAGGACTTCAGTTCTCAAGGAGTTAAGAATTGCTGGGAAGCTGCTGCTCTTGCTTAACCTCCCAATGTTTCTTTGAGGGCGAGGAGGAAACATTCCCAAGGCTGGAGTGGGAAGGGGTATGTGAGTCAGGTTCTTTACCAAGGATGCACTAAGGTTTGTACAAATCTGAGACACTTTCTACAAGCATACCAGAGCTCTTATGGATGAAAGCAAAGAACCCTCTGATCCCTGCAGAGGGAAAGGAAAAGGAGGACAAAGGTGTGAGAACCTTATGGCTCAGTAGTTTTTAGGGGACAAATGAAATGAGGGCATAGCAGCTCCTTTGGATAGACTTTAAAAGAGCCATGAAACAGGAAAAGTCTATGTCACTCTTTTCTTTCTCATCATTTTCTCCATCCTGCCCCTCATTAAACTGTCCAATTGTAAAACTGTCCTACAGCACACTTCCTATTTATTCAATGATAGACATGGCAGCACTGTCATACAAGCCTACTTTTAAACTCAGTTTCATTGGTGAAACAACTTCCCAATCAGCACCAGCTCATCAGTATTGTTTATGTTGGCATGGTAGTAAATGTAACTTCTTTTTGAAAAGTAAGCACAGAAAGGGTCTAGTAGTGTTGTATACTCTGAATCAATAATCTGGAGGATTCTTACACAGATTCTTGAAGAAAAAAACACTGTCAGTTTTGTTACTGTGCTAGAAGTCTTTCACTGGTACATTGGTTTTCATTGTGACAAACTAACGGGTTGGTATTACAAGGATGACCATAGAGGATGGTGCCTTATATTCCTCTTATTAGAATGAGTTTTGGCATAGAATTTTCATTTTGGGAGAATACAGATTACAGCCTGTCTAGGCAGAGCTATTTTTATGAAAAGCCATTTAACAGTTGGACAAGTAATTATACAGTTACCCCACCTGATCAGCAGCTCCCTCAGTCTGAAGGCTTCTCTTTCTTGGAGTCAGTGGCAATCACGAAGTTCTTTTCTTCCAGGTTCACTTGTATTCCTGTTCAGATAAATCCAAATATCTTGTTAGCCTGGTTTTACTTACTTATTGCACAGAGCATGCCCTGATCCCTGCTAGCTACAAAAATACTGAACTTGTTCATCATCTTGACAGATACATGATGAAGTATAAACTGTAGTTATGTAATCACTGTGAGTAAAAAAACTCCAACTTATTATTCCACTTGTTATATTATGAATTAATGAGATCAACAGTTCTATTGCTGGTCCATTTAGATATCTGCAAGTTGTCTGTAAATCAATGTTTCACACTGGACTTTCACCATCCAATGCACACTATGCCCATAAGATCAATATTTGAGCATGTATTTCCATTATAGAGCCTCTCCTGGTCATCATGGCTACTCAGCTTCCACTTTCAGACTTTGCTCTGAAAGCTCCTCATGTGTAAAAGGAATTCTAACTACTGGGAAAAAAAAAGGCTTATCTCAAATACACAGGTAAATTGTGTTCACTGCATGGCAGCTGGTAGTGGGAAGTGGGAGAGATACCTCTGTTCATTTATGAATTGTGGCTACTTTCAAAGATACTGTCTAGGACACGGCAAGACAAGCAGGAAGAACAGGCATGAAATGGCATGGCTTGTCTTGTGCTTGCACACCAGGAATTCTGCTGTCAGTGACTGCTTTCAAACAGCTTCACTGTCAACTTAGCGAAGTAGTAGGGGGTACTTGGATGCAACACATTTTCCTTCACATCATCATCCCTCATGCAAATTTAGTGAAGGGAAAGGCAGGAAGAAGGTCAACACCTCTTTTAGATACTTAGCACTGCATTAGAGAAAAAAAAAATCACTCAAAGCACATCAGTCCAACATAAGCCTGAAAAGCAGAACCTGGAGAATCTGTTTCCAGGAAAAGCCTTTAGTCATCTGGCAGTGTGTTAATATTGCTTTAAAAGTATTTATTCAGCTAAGATAAAATATGGATAACAAGTATTCAACAATTAAAAATGCAAGTATGAGGCACTGAGGGAGAAGAAAGGAGACTATTTTTAACAGTAAATGTTTTCCTGTAGGGACAATATTCTGCATTAATTAGCAAGCAGCACCTCAAATGCAGTGCATGATGAAGTATGATTAACCTCTTTCTAGTACCTCGAGTTGTAAGCAATATCTTTGGTTTAAAAATCAAATGTTCTGTTGTCATATTCCACTTGCAAACTTATCTCTGTGTGAGGGGAATGTTTAAGTGACTTCAGCTCTACTACTTCAGCTCAGTGGAAGTCAGGCTGTCATGCTTAATGGTAGGCTCAGCCTGAGGTACCACTTTCCTGAAATCCCGGGGAATTGACAAGCACGGTTGTCTCTTTCACCAATACTCGTAAGCTTCTCATTTTTGCTCCTTCAGCCCCAGAGCTATGAAATCTCCCCTGAGAGCCACTTTAAATTCCCATTCCAGTCTAACCTCAAGGCAATTACCAGAAACTAGGTGCTGTACAAAGAAGCAGCCACTGCTTTAAGTGCCAGTTCCTCCTATCCAGAAACTTGGAATACATGAGCATAGAGAAACATACATTTTAGTGAACAATGGGAACTGTTTATGACACAGGATATTCTTGTATAACTCCAACGTGATTGTGAACACAAGATGTGTCTGGCAGTTACAACAGAGCTAAAGCTAATATCAGAGTGCAAAAGACACCATAAGAGATTACCATGCCACCAAATGCCATCCACCCCAGTTGAATTGCTTGCAATGTTTGGTAGAGTTGGTGGTGCTTAGCAACTCTTTCATAGTGTTCCTAATATTCTGCTTTTTAGCAAGACGTGAGATTCCTAACAAGGGCACCAGTGCTGCACTTCAGAAAAAATGAAGGTGCAATGAAGTAGGGCCATGCTGCTAATTTTTGAGTAGTGATCAGCACAGAGATTTTGGTCAGCATAATAACTGCTATTTGTGTAAAGACTCTAGGAATAGGGATGGTGTTGCTGGAATTCATTGCAATTCTTACAGAACAGGTAATCTCTGGGATTGGGAAACACTGCTCGTAAACTTGCATGTACAGTCTGAACCAAAAGAGTCATGGTCTGGTGGATTTTTAGGTAACATCCAAAGCAAATGTTGACAGCAATTTATGCCGAACTGTAACAGAGGGCAAGACACACAAAAAACAAGGTAAAGCAGACAGCTTGGCAGTCACACGGGAACAGCCAGATTTCCTCGCCAACATCACACTGTGGTAAGGGCAGCTGAGACCTTTTAGCCACCTGAGCAAGCAAAGAGGCTGTACCAACACTAAAACCTGCAAGGTAGCCAAAAAGCCGAATTACGGTCTTCAGCCTGCTCGTGAGTCCCGGTAAATACCATCGCCCCTTTGACAAAGGCCATGTGAAAACCAAGCTGGAAACGGGGACAGCTGCCGTTTGCCGCTGGCGATGGTGGCGGGTCCCTCAGGAGAGCGCCGGGCGTGAGGCGCGGGCACTGACCCCGCTCTCACCCGCGCTACCCGGGCACGGCTTTACGAGCGGAGCTCCCCTCAGCTCTCCACACACACGTTTTCCTCCGTGACGAACAAGCCCTGGCAGCAGCGAGCCGA
>VXBQ01015757.1:663040-687866 GCA_013400175.1 Phainopepla nitens | reverse complement strand
GGGGGGAGCGGGGCGGCGGCGGGGGGAGCGGGCAGCCTCGCCGGCCAGGGGAGGAAGAAACCGCCAGAAATGGGGAAAAATTAAAAGCACGCGTTTGTTTACTACGAAGCACGTTTCGTTTTGGTGGCTGCGGTGCTGCGCTGTCGCTGGGCCGGCCGCGGAGAGCGGTCCTGGTCCCGTCGAGCCCCGGCCCCGCTGCCTCGCCCCGGGCGTCAGGGAGCGGGACGGGGCGGGCCGAGGGGCTCCTCGCCAGTGAGTCCAGGCTGGGCCAAGCCAGCAGAAAGTTCGCGCTCTTCACGGGATAGTTTCTTTCTGTTCTTTTCTGTAATGAACTCGCAGCGCAGTTCGCGTGTGTTGCAGTAACGTTGTAGCAGCTCTTGGCAGCTCCCTCCCGCAGTGGAAGGAAAATACACTTAGATGTAATTCAGTACAGATTTCGGTTTATGAAGCTTTTGCCAGCATTAAACGTTTTTCCACTTGAGTCAAACTGCAGTTTCGCTCACTGCTGGTTTTTATCTATATGTAATGCCCCACTTACATCAGGGACAGTGGGTGCCAGATACTGGACAGGCAGCTCTCAGTGTCGTGGGTTGTCTGCAGTATTGAGTATTGAATTTGAGAGGTCAGCTCCTTGTTTGGACATTACTAGGAAGAACAGTGCACTGCTGTCTGTTTCTCAGCAGACTTATCCATGACTTGCTCTTACCTACAGAATGCTGCCATCAAGAAACCTGCAGTTGAGCCTCTCCGTTAATTTCTTGGCAGGAAAACTTTGTCCACATGGTTCAGGAAGGTATTTTTTTTTTCCCTCCCAACAGTTGGGAATAGTATGTAAATGATCAATAATTATTGCAGTAGAGCATCTTAGAAGTATCTTCTGACTTGATACAGGGCTGTGAAGAAACCCCCTAAATAGCTGTGAAATCCACAGTGAATTTTGTTGGTGTTTTCTTTAGGAAGTTTGGAAGTAAACAGCTATGGTTGCCTCATCCTCAGAAAAACAAAAAGTAGCTCTTTCTCTTCATTTACTTATAGACTCTGTATATACGGTGCTTGCAGTTAACTGTATAAAATAAGTCTACTTGCCTGCCTGAGCAGACATTTCCTCTATCAAAAATAATCTGTAGTGACTCCTTCAGCCAGACCTGCTCTCAGATGTTGAAGGCTTTGCTATCCATGTAGTTCAAGAGAGAGCTGTGAGGCTGGGCTGCTGGGACTGAGATGCCAGGTGTGGCTACAGATGTGGGCAGGCAGGAATCCACACAAATGGTAGGGGACTACTGGGCATGAGCTTCACTGGGGGGAGAAACGGGAATTGCAGTTTGCTGGAGAGTCCAGCAACATTTTTGTAAGAGAGTATGTGACAAATGCCATCCTAAGGAATGCACTGGGGTACAGGTACTTGCCACAGCTGGTAAAATCAAAGTGGGAGTGGAAACAAAAGCATATGGTAAACATGGCCATCAGAAGCTGATACGGGTTTATTCAGCATAAGATTTAAGGACTTCACCTTTGCTTCAAAGATATTGAAAGAAGGAACTCATGCTATTCTCTGAATCTCTTTGTGAACTTGTAGAGTTGAGTGAGGAAATAGACTGTTGGGATACCTGAGGGAAGATTGATCCTCCATGCTGAATAAAGATGTGTACAGATTGTATCACGCCAGCTGCGTGGCTGACAGGGATGTTACCTGTCTGCCCAGCCAGGAACCCAGGAATTACTCTGCCAAAAGCCATCTCAACATTAACTGGAGTTGAAATGCAGCAGTACCTTGAAGACTCTAAGGAGGTGATCAGTTTCTTGTTAGTATGCTCATTTGGGAAGGAAAATGGTGTGTTAATATAATTTCAAATAAAAACAACATCCAATCTGTAGACAAGACACTACTGGTGTTGTATTCTTTATTTGTGGTCTGGAAAGACTTCTATCATAAACATACAAACAGTGTTGATTATGCAGTGGATTTGCCAGTGAGGAAAAACAGTGAGTTTTGTTTGGTTACACAGATTTAAAACCTTTTTAATAAAGGAAGTTGTTCAACAGACTGAGCAGGTCAAGACTGGAGGCTGCTGCAACATTATTATCTTAGACAAAGATTCTGTCTCAGTTCGTAGATGCTGGAGTTATTGTTGCTGGCCAGCATTGCTCAGAAGAAATGAACATCTCCATCTTGCACCCACTTTCAGTTAATGCACTTGACCCTTCTTGATTTATTAGCATCTCCTGCTTCACTGTTGCCTTGTGTGTTTCTTTTACTTTCCTTATTATGGCTTTTATTTTGTTGTCTTGTTTGTCTCAAGGTTGTTTCCCATTTCAGGTTTAACATTCCTTCAGTGATTAGAAGAATGTTGTACTGATGAGTCCCATATGCGTGTTTAGAGAAGCAAGACCTTCCTCTACTTTTACTAAGTATATTAGGTGTAGGCTGTCTCCTTTCATAATGCTGTTTCTCTGTCATTTAAAAATCAGATCAGTGGCAGCACAAGGAGACTCTTCTCTTTTCACCTCAGTGGCTTGAATATATTTTGATTTTCCACTGGTACTTCACATCCTATTTGTGTTTTGAGCATCATGTAAGACATGACATCCCCACATAAATCAGGACAATAATGTGTTTAATTAAAGAGATAAGCAGATCTCTGGGGACAAGGTCTTTTATATTGCTAGCTGGCAGATGTACTTTCCAGGTCCTCCTCCATCTTCCTGTTGGAAGAAGACCCAGCAAAATGAGGCACTGTGTTATACAGGAACTAATAAGAAAGAGATTTACTCTGAAGTGAAGCAAACACTGTATGTAAAATCCATGTGATACTTCAGCACAGCCAAATTTGAAAGTAGAAAGGAATGCACAGCTTTTATTGAAATCACATTGGTCTCAGAGGGAATGCAGGGGGAACATAAGCACAGTTCTAAAGAATTCCATTCATGGAGCTGTTCAGTGTTTGTTAGGGTTTGCTTGTTTTTTTGGATGCTCAAAGCAAACCATGATCTTTGCAGTGGAGTTTCAGATTTTGCTGGTATTTTTGTTAAAATCTTTATTGTTTTAGAGAGCAGATAATTTCGTAAAATATATCTCAAAATGTCAGGTGGTGCTTATGACTTCATTGGGAAGACAAGCATCATAATTATTAGAAAATATATCTTGCTGGGTGAGACTCAAGAGAAAGCCTGATGGCCTGCATTCATCCATCAAAGGAATTATTATTTCTCCACTGAACGGGGAAAATGTAATTACACCTTTTTATTTTGCCGGTGAAGTTCCATGGGCAGGTTTAATGATGGTATGTGCATGCCAGGTGAAGCCTCATAATTTGGGTGTGACCTTAAAATACAACCCTCTGGCTGTGTAGAGATCTTCACAGGAGTCTGTAGGTGGAGCAGAAAGTGGACTGACTCAAATACCCCTTAGAGATGGCTATAGGATATATATTTATGGTTTGCTTCACTGATTCTTAAACACTGCGCTATGTTTGGAATTGCATGGGCCGCAAACAGCCGAGGTGGGCAGTATGGACACTCCCTCGGGTGTTTAATGCAGGTGTTCAGTGTCCTGAAATGGGTTTGTTTCTGCCTTGGAACTAAACAGTGGGTTTGTTGTTCCAGTGGACTGAGCACTGCAAGCCCTGGAGAACAGGTGAGAGTGCAGAGCCCACCTGGCAGCACGTGCACCTCAGCAGAGACATCCAGGGCCTTTGGACGGTCTCTGTCTGTCTGGAAAAAGGCCAGAATTTTGATCTATTTCAGGGCACTGAACACCTGCATTAAACACCCGAGGGAGTGTCCATACTGCCCATCTGTCCATACTGTAAGTCCAGAGACTGCAGAACAGTCTGTGAACAACTGAAGGGCTCTGGCTGAGCCTGCCCGTCTGTCAGGGTGCTTGGTGTGCCCTTACCTGGCCCTGTGGCTGTGCAGTGACCCAGGCACTGTCCAGCCTGGTCAAGGTGCAGCTGTGGGGTAGAGCAAAGTGACCCAGGGGCTGAGGGGACTGGGCTGTTCCCATAGAGCAGCCAGTGTAGAAGAGCTGTGCACGGAGTGTGCTCAAACAAGGCCCAGAAATCCTTCTACCTGGACTTGTGGAGTCCACATGGCAACTTTAATTGCACTTATTACAAATCACGGTGTAAAAATTGCATTCTGGAGGTAGGCTAAGTATTCAGTGTAATCCTGTGCTACAATGTTGCTGTCAAACAAAGCAGTAGTAGTAGTTGTGGAGAGTTTGAGCTTTTTATTTTATAACCAACTGTTGTACCACCAATAGAAATGTGTTTTCACACTCTTGACAGATGATGTGTAAACTCTGAAATAACTAAAACCAAAATTTCTCAACACAGAGCTAGTCAAAGCCAAATCAAAACAAGCAGTTTGAAAATTTTACAACAATGAATGCAACACATTTAATTGCTAGCAATTTCCACAGAGCATCTGCCAAAGTTAAAACAATATCAGCTTTTATTTCTACAAAATTAAATGCATTGCTTTCAATCTGGAAAGACAGACCTTTTCTGCCTTTGTTTGTTGGTTAATTAGGCGGAACATCATAAATCACTCGAGCTGTTCTGCTGTATCTGGAATAATCTCTGGATAAGCAGCAGCCTGTAGTCAGTAGAGCCCAGGGTCTGAGGTTCGCTCAAAACTATGTTACTGTGTAGTCAATGCTGCAGGTGTGCTTTTTTTTTTTCCTTTTCATTGACTGAGGACACATTTCATCTGTCAACCTGATATAAAAGTCTGGTATTTTTCTTGGTCTGTCACTCCCTGCCCTGCCAAGGTACTGAACAGGGACACCTCGACACTGAAATGTGGCCACACAGGGACTGAGCAGGGGTGAGGCCAGGCCACACCTCAGTTCAGCTGTTTGTTTCTGGAGCCGGTTCCCAGGAGGGTTCTCATAGCTTGAATAGCTTATCAGAACTGCCCCGTGTCATTGTCCCAGCTCCACAGAGCCGCTGCTTCCCCGAGCCAGAGGCAGGGCTGTGCCAGCCGGCTGCAAAGGGCTCTGTGCTTCCTGACCCCTGCCCCGGGGGGCTGGCAGGCAGGGGTGGCCCTCAGGTGACCCTCACACAGGGGCACAGGCCGCTCTCGCTCTTGGAAGCTTTGGCGCCCACCTGAGAAACGAATGGTCCCTCCAAGCTGGCTGTGTGTCCTCCCGACCAGCGCGCTGTTACTGCTCTGCCCGACAGCCGGCGCCGCTCCCAGCGCTGCCAGCAGCCCTTGAGCACGGCAGAGAATTCGCCTCAGTGCTGAGGGCACGGGTATAATGCAGAAAGCCTGTTGAGAAACACACAGGGACCTCAGTGAAGTTGTTGAGAGGCTTCACAGGAGAGCAGAGCTGCAGTGCCCTCTCAGGACAGCGGGTCTGTCGCCCTTCTAGCACAGTCCCTGTATCACAGAAATCCTTTCTTGTGGAGCTCTCTTTTTCCAGTGCTGTGGTGATTTTAAGGCCGTTCCAGAATGTGACAGTTCTAAGAGTTGTAATTTACATCCTAAATGTGCTCACATCTGATTTATAGCCATTTATGTTCATCTCTAAGTTAGACAGTTCTTTTTCCTTCCATGTGTTCGCCTTGACCTGCAAGCAAGTATATCCCCATTCTGTCTTGATCTTTGAAAATGAGCAAGTCAGAACGAGAAGTTCTTGTTCTTGTTAAGCTTAGGAAAACAAGCTTTAAAAGTACTTTTAGACCAGCTTAATTGTTAAGAAGGTTTTAATGCACACCACAACTTTGTTTATATTGAAGTGATATTTGGTGCACAACAAGCAAACTAGCTGAACAGAGAGCATGCATTGAATACCTGAAATGATGTGTGCTTTCTTTCATTTGCTAAGAATACAGTTAAGCTCTACCCATACATACTTAAGTTACAAACATTTTATAACATGTTTTGCACATGCCTTTGTGAAAGCTGACAGAATACATTTATGTTTTGTAAGAAACCAGAAACTGCAATATACAAGCAGTTACTTCTTTGAAATTATTGCTGGGTTTTCTCAAACAATATGTGTCCTTTGAGAAATCCCTTGAACCATGAGGTGTCTTTGATTAAAGACTGTTTTGTTAGCATTTGCCAAAGGCGTATGATGCTGAGCATAAACTGAAGGTGGAAGAGTGGATGACTATGGTGGGAATCAGAGATTAATTGCAACCCTTTTAGGTGTTATTTAGTAATATGGCAGCCTACGTTAAACCACTGTGGGTTGTGTTGGCATTAGATGCAGATATAGAACATCTTAAATATGAGATTATTATTATAAAAGTACAGTTATAAGAAAGAGTGCTTTAGGGAAACAGAAGAATGTGTAAAAGATTTACTTTTGAGGATGGTGTGATTTGTGCTGCTGGAGGAGGAAAAACATTCTCTTTCTGCTGACCATACAAAACTCTCTAAAAAACGGTTTTGGGAAGATGAAGTCTTAAAGACTTCCATTCAAATATGTCTGTCTGTGTAGGCAGCTGACTTCTGTACCTGCTAATTTGTCTTCTCAGCATATAGTGGCTAGTAATGTCTCTTCCAGCCTTTGCTGGAGTATTTGAATACATCTATCCTGAAGTTTTTAAGCTTCAGGCTATTTTTTAGGATTTTCAGGTAAGATGTCACAAGGCTCCTGTTCCTGGTAAGTGACACTTCCCCACCCAACAACAGGGCATTGTGTCCCTGTGTTCCCATAAGTCCTGCTGGTTTTCTTCTGCTGAGGCTGCCCACAAAGGCTTCATGGCAGAGTGACTTTCCTCTGCAGTGCACTGCACGCAGCAGGGCCATAGTGAAAGGAGTGGTAGGGCAAGTCTAAACCCAGTTCAAACTTGTTTGCAAATAAATGGCTGACAGAGTTACAGAAGTGGCAGCAATGCTGGCATCCCTAGGTCAAAATTTTATTAAAAGCATTCCTAAGAAATTAGAAACATCAGCTTCTTTGGATATACATAGTCAAAGCAAGCATGTTACATTTTTGCTGCAATTTGCTTCTTGGTTTTGTTTGGAAATGTATGAAACAGTAGGGTTAGAATTTCCCAGACTTTGGAGTTCTGGCTTGGTAGCATAGATCTAATGAGGAGGACATGGTGAGAAGGGAGGAAATCTAGAGATGATCTACCAGACCCACCTGTAATCACAACCTGCTTCGCTTTTGGTAACTAAGTGAAGTTTCTGAAGAGGAGACCAGATTTAGTGTTTAGGAAGTTGTCTGAGAAAGAGCTGAAAGGGTGCTTGAGCATCCCCTCACATTCGTGATAGGGAGGCCGGACACATGAGCTTGCTCACTCTAAGTCTGCTGCTGCTCAGGCAGTCCCACTGGTACCAGCAGGATGGACAGACATCCAGTAACTGTAAAAACAAAAGGTTTTATTAAGCTATAGATGCACATTTGTATTAGCTGTGGTGCACACAAAGAGCAGACCTCAGGGCTTTGGTTGCAAGGCATGATTTTCTAAAAGAAAATAGATAAATCTAGGTTATACTGTGTCTTGTGAGTTTCTCTGCAAGCCCTTGTATTTCACTATCAAAACATAATAAGTTGACTGCTGTAACTGTGCTGGAGGTTGCTGGGTCTTAACACAGCCTGCTGCAAGGGCATCAGTAAATCTAGATCTGGTAGGAAGACCCTACTTTATTTTCTGACGTTGTGTTAAAAAAAGTCATAAATGTTGTCATTCAAATGGAGATCTAGAAAAGAGTGTAGATTAATTTTTTGCTGTATTGATTTTTTTTTTTTTTGCCTTCTTACAGTGGTTGGGTGTAGGGAACTTTGATTCATTTCCTTCTGATTTCCTCGCTTTGTGAGGAAGGACTTTGAAAAGCAGGTGGAAGTGGAAGTGAAATGCTCTCTTCCTTCCACATAAAATAAGCAGCACAAAGAGCTGTGGGCTTGCGTGCGTTCTCAGTTAAGCAAACAAAAAGAGCTGATGGTTTTTGTGCCATCTAGAGGCTCATAGGACAGTTAGCCCTCTTGATTCCAAAGCCAGCATCAAGCAGGGACCTGAAATCTTATTTCCTGTAGAACACACATTGTTCTTCATGCTTAGCTTCACGCCAGGAAGAAATTGGGTGGGAGCCCATGTGCTGTGTAGACTCTTACTCGTACTTTGCATTTCCCTCCTGGGTCTCTGGTCAGTGTTGTAGAAGTGTGGTCAGAGCCATGCAGAGCTTCTCAGAGGTCTCCACACTGGCTGCAGACACTGGTTGAGGGAGGACATTCATTTTCTGTATTGACTGTCCACTGGGTAACACCTGAGCATGAAAACAGGTCACGATTTGAATGTAAACTTGAAGAGTGTTGGTGTTCCCAACTGTTAAATTAACTCAGACAGAAGAAATAAAGAAACTGGAGTAAGTTGTTTCAACTGGTGTAATTATTCTCGTGGTATTACATTTCCTGATTTTCTCGTCCTTTATGTTGTTTGATATTTAGGCATTAGAGGATTGTTGAAAATCCTCAAAGCTCTTGCTGGCTTGGAGAAAGTCTGCTGTCTGAACTTTACTTTTGCTTCCAGTTCTGAGAATCACACAAGTAAAACAGAAACAGAACCCTTCATACTTGATTAAAAAAAAAAAAGTTAACAGTATCACTCTGTTCTTCTTAAACCAGGGAATTTTGTGCAAGTTTAGAGACAATGGTACAGACAAAATGTGAGCCAGCTTCTGAGTTCTCTGTCATGAGACACCATGAGATGTGGCTCAAGAACTTTGAGCAAAACATGTAAATCCAAACAACTTATGATGCATCACAAGATGACAGATTTCTCATGCCACAAGTATACAGACTTTTTCTTCTAAATTCACATATTCAGACTTAATTATAGCACTGAGGGGCAGAAGATTTGATAATTAGGTTTCCTTTGATTCAGTTTTACACCAGTGACCTCAAGAAAGTTTAGCTGAACTGAATGCTTATTGATGGCCCAAGGACTGGCTGTTCTAGTTGCAATGAAACATCTCAGTGCAGAGAGCTGCAGGTATGGTAACTTGTTTAGCAGGATCCTCTGCCCCTTGTTTTGGGTGTGTCTTTTCAGCACACTAAACGTGGGTGTTGAGAGTCTGCACACCCCCAACCTCAGTGTGTGCAGAGCAGGAGCTATTCTGCAGAGATTTCACTGTGTTTCTAAGAGTATGAACCAGGATTGTCTGTGTGGAAGTGTTCTTGTACATGGGCTCAGATGAAGGTGATAAAAACCCTTGACTTGATCTTAGGGAGTGAGGGCAGCAGCCAGTGTTGGAGGGTAAGCTTCAGCCTTTCCAATGCAAATGAGCTCAGGATAAACATACTGCACTATGTATTGCTGGTTGCAAAAATTGAGTATGCACAAACAGGAGAAACAGCCTGGCAGCAGAGTTGAACTGCATGGGAGGAAAGTGTTTGTTGTGGAGATGACATCTGGGTTGGAAAGTAGTGATAAAACTTCTGTTAAGAACTGATAAAGACTCATTTTTGCTTGCTTGCTGTACTAAACATCAGAAAAAAACTTAGTCACGTTTTTTGTACTGATGGACATTAAAGATAAACTTTATCCTAGAGATAAACTGAGGCTTTTCTGCAGGGGATGTATTTTGTGTGTGATATGACATAGGGAGACAAGTTTTGAAAGATTACAGTTCAGAAATGTTGGAAACCCTGGCCTAGATACCCTATTTTACTGTGCAGTTCTGTGAGGATTGTAGTGTCTTATCCTGTATAAAGGTGCTTGTCTCTGCATGCCCAGGAGATTATAGCAGAGGTCCTTCTTAGCCACTTCTAGATCTCATCAGGCTCTGTCCCGTGGCAAGTGCAAACTACTGCTTCCAAAATTCTTCATTACTGAAGAGATTCAAGAGAGGTGTGACTGCTGCATTTATCCTCTCCATGTAAAATGGAGTAGCACTGGAACATTACTTTTGCACTAATTGAAAAAAATGTGTTGTTGCTATAACTGGCCTTCTGTTTTCACTGTGTTTTTTGTAAGTATCCTGCTACTTAACAGCATTTGTGGGAAACCTTATTACCACAGCAAATCTGTATGTGTTCAGTGGGATTCCTGTAACTTACTCTTTCTAGATCCAGTGGCAGTCTGCACTTGTAGCTCAGCAGTATCTGTCCACTTCTGCCTTACACCATACCTTGTGAAGTGCTGTTAAATGCTGAGGCTTGCAACTGAAGAAATTCATGTTGACATCCAATGTCCTCCTTACTGTAATGCCTGAATCTGTTTTTAATGGCACATGTGATGAGCTAAGTCAAATATTATGTTCTTTTTTGTCAGAGCTTTGCTGGAGATTAGTGCAGGGAGGTTCCTGAAATAGCTACAGATTGACAGGAGAGCGGAGCTGGAAGGAGCCTCTGGAGGTCCCTAGTGCAGATTCTGGCTCCACACAGGGGGTTAGATCAGGACGTTCTGGGCCTTGCTTCAGTCGAGTCAGGAAGATGTCCAAGAATGGAGATCCCACAGCCTCATGGGCCCTGTTCCAGTTCTTAATCACGCTCATTGAATATAATTAATACATTTTTCACAATTGGAATATTCCTTGTTGCAACTTGTAACTGTTGCCTGTAGTCTTTTCATCACGTACTTCTGAGTGGCTCCATCATCATAAGTGTAGTGTCCAAAAAGCTTTTCTCATATATTTGTGTGTGTGTAAAAACTATTAAAAGAATTCAAGCCACTCTGGGGAATGATGGACAATATCTGTTGCATCATCGCAGTCTTCATCCATGCCTGAAGGCAGTGTACTTAAAAATCATGAGCACCTTGACCTGAGAGCATGAGTGTTTCAGCTGCGAATGAGAGAAGGTGAAAAATCACTCTGCCCAGGAAACAGAGTAAATAAGAAAGGAGTACAGCTAGTGTGCAGAATAGGATGTTACCAACAGAGTAAATAAGAAAGGAGTACAGCTAGTGTGCAGAATAGGATGTTACCAAAGTGTTTCATTAGTAATACATTAGTTAAATAAGAATTCTGAACGTTAATGCAAACAGTGCTCTTTACCTGTGTCCTTCCCTTGCTCCTAGGGAGAGGAAAGGAGCTGCCTGCTGCTAGGAGATGTTCCCAGGCAGGCTGTGCTCAGAGCACTGGGGAAGGAAGAGCTTCTTGCTAAGGGAGTGGAAGAATCTTGAGTCTGCACAGTAAAGTTTTGAATTCCAGCATTGTGGAGTGGAGAAGGACTAGTAGTTCTTTCTGAGAGATGAAATCCAGAATTTCTGCCTAGAGAGGGATGCAGACACTGTAGTAGCATCTGTAGCATTGCTGGCTGCATCTTGGAAGAGGGGAGCTGCTTTTTGCTTCCTGCCCACAAATCCCAGAGAGTTTCTCTGGAAAACCCTCCTCCCCTATTATTCCTTGTGCAGGCTGGGATGAACCACAGAAACTCCTGGGTTTCCATGGGAAGGGAAAGTTTGTAGGAGTGATTGAGGTCTGTGCACTTCTGGGATCCTGCTCAGGCATGGCAGATTGGATAACCAGTTCTTGTTGTCTTTTCCTGGTATTAATTACTTGGAAATGGTCTGTCTCCTTCCTTTCCCCCAGTGTATTTAATTCCTGTTTCCATGTGTCATTGTTTAGTGCTGTGTGCACAGAAGTTGTAGCAGCTTGTGAAGGGAGCAGTTGCCAGCAAGTCTGGAGGTATCTAAAGATGGTTGTTAGGAAGGGTCTTTGTAACAGAAACATCAGACCTTTCTTACTGTCCTTTTATTTCTTTATTTTCTTAAAGACAAAACAAAAATCTCATTTAATCTTTCATTTAATCCTGGCTTTATTTGGGTAAAACAAAAAATGTCTTCTTCTCACCAGCTATACATGTTTATCTATCCTCTTTGAAACATTTCTCTTTATGGCTGAAAACATAAAACAAAAACATTCAGTTTATTAAAGTGGGCTCTTCTGTGCTGGCAAGTCTTGCTTTTGCAAAACTGGTTTTAATTAGGTTACATTTTTTGGTCTCTCTTACTTTATGTTACTTCATTAAATAAGATGAAATTGTATTGTTAAATGTATTGTTATTGTATTTGTATTTCTTAAAGTAATACCAACTACAATTTGGTTGTCTCTCCTTATATGGCAGATGGTTGTTGCATTATTGAATGCTTAGATACCATCTGTGCAAGAAATGAACCTCAGAAAAAAAACAGCCACAAGACGAGAGGGTGTTGTGCAAAGACTGGTACATATCACAATGAAAATATTTTGATGTGGCATTATACAAACCCATAAAATATCTTCCTTTCTTCTTCCTTTACTTCAAGCAAGGCTCGATAGAGAGCCATGAATGACATTTCTAGAAGTGGAATTGGATTCAGAGGGCCTTGAGTCATACAGTAGAATCAGCTCATTGCAGGAAATTGCCACTTTCTGTTCTTTGTTGTGACTGAGAAGGCAGAGTTTAAGGGAGGAAATGGGAAGGAATACACACTAGAGTAGCTGCTTTTCCTATTTTAGGGTTTGACTTGGCTTTCCCATTCAGTCACTCTAATCAGATACGGATATAAGGCTATCCACTTACTTTTCACAAAAGCACTTTAATGCTGATTGCCTTTGAGCTTGTTATAATTCTGTACTGCAGTGGAGATGGAGAGGATTAGTCTGGAACTCCTGGTCTCTATTCACTAGTTATTATGCTGTCAATTATCTTTTTGTTAAAGTTTTGCAGAGTAGTTATTAGTTGCCCTGATGAGAGTGCCAGTGGAGCTGCTTTAAAAATGCTGTCAGAGTAGTCCTTTTATTAGGTTAAATTATTCACATGGTTCATCATTCTAGTAAATAGCAGTAGGAGAGAGGGGGTTTGACATGAAAAAAATCCTGGAAGTCTTAAACTTAATAACTGCCCTTTCTTCTGGCTATTTACTGTGTTATGTGAGCGGCATCATTTAACATCATAAAATGTATCCAAAGCAAAGAAAAGGGAGAAATATGCTTTAATGTACTGATGAGTGACAACATGCAGATGATGTACAGAATGGGGCACCTTAACTGGAAAGATCTGCAAGACTGCAGATTCCTTATAGCATATATTAATTGGCAAGGATTTCTGGCCAAGAAGAAACACATATGTCAAGCAAATGTATTTTTCTGTGTATTAGTAGCAGTAGTTTTCCCTAACCTATTTGTTATGTGCCCACAGATTTCCTAGGGATTTCAGTTAAATACAATTTCTGATTCTCTTGTACATAAGAAAATTATTCTTCCACGTGAGATATGACATTGTAATAAGTGGGTTAAATAAGGTATGAAGGTAATAGGTAGCCTACAGAAAGCATTAAATGATTGAACATAAAGTAGCTAACTGGATTATTATGCAACTAATGGGTTTATTCAGCCCTACCAGTGGGAGGAATATATTGAAGAAAATAGTAGTAGTCTCTAGTCATTATTCAATGGATAAAACTTACAACTGTATGAACAAAGGACGTGATGCCTAAGGTACAACAGAGGTGTTACTAAATCTAGGAGGTAGTTCTTGATGCACTTAATTTTGTCCTACAAGCATCCTTTTGAAATCAGGTTCTTCCTTCTTTGGAAGGATTGTTGAAACAAGACCTTACTGCAGTCAGTGGAAATATCATCAGTGCACGTGAGGCTGTAATTTGAAATGCACTTCTCTAAAAGCTGAGGTGAAGGAGTTTTCCATCCTTGCACACAGAATGAAACTTCTTTGTGTGTTTATTCACTGCAGTCATCATGCTGGAAGGTTGCAAGATGCACCTTTTGGCTTCTTTTCAAGTTGTGATTCATTTTAATACCTGTGATGTTTAGTATCTGTGGAGATAGAACATGTGCAGTGGACTCAAATTGCATCTGATGTTACTGTCTCTAACAGTACCATAACTGCAGGCTGATCCACTGACAGCTCTTAAAGATTGTTCATATACTTCCTTATGTTCAACAGATTTATCTCAGCCTAAAGCCTCCCCAGAGCAAGGATGCTGATTCTCCTGGCCTTCATTATCGTGTTTCACATAACCTCAGCAGCGCTGCTGTTCATCTCAACTATCGACAATGTAAGTGTCATTTCTTCTTGTCTCTCAAACACACTGGGATTTCTTTGCTTCATAAAGATAGACTTTTTCTTCTCTAGTCTTCAACTTGCTTACTGAGAGGACCTAAATTTGTTAGGCACACTGGTGTCCTAATACCTTTCTGTAATAAAAATGCCTTGGATATGCATGTTGCTGGTGGATAAGGCTATCCATGGCATCATGTTGTAAGCTCCAGGCAGCAGACCCTCTGCCCTGGGGGAGACTTGGCCAGGGGGGATATTTACAGGGTGGAGCCCTGGGATTTGATTCAGCTGGATATGAAGGAGAGGGGGGGAAAATCCACCGTCCATTTGTGTCAAGTACATGAAGTCAAACAGCTGGTGACTGCTGTGTGGGGACTCAAGGTGTGCTTTGCCTCACAAGTGTTTGTCCAAGATGCCCAGTTAAATCATGAGAGACACCATGAATGCGTCTGTGTCCATGAAGCAGCTTCAGCACAAAGCTTTAGAATATCTTATGTTGCATTCTTTTCAAATTTCCACTTTATTTTTGTGATCAGAAAGAATTCACCTTCCAGTATTTATATCTAGCTTTTAATGGAATTTTCCATCTTCCAAAACAGCCCACTACCCTGATCAGAAGTCTGTGCACTGGAATCTGTCTATGAGGTCTGATGTATGTACAGGCTTTTGATATTTAAAAATTTGCTGCTGAAAATACTGTTTAGTAAAGACCACGCTCCAAGTGAAATGATGTGTTACCCACAACTTTTTATTGCAAAAGTATACAAACTCAGATGTTACATTTTAGTCAGCTGGCTGATTGTTGCATGGAAGTAGGTCATTATTTGAGCACTAGAGCAGGTTGTCTTATGTGGCCTCCTATGGCCAAATTAACCTTTGCAGCCACAAACTGGCTGCTGCTGTGACAGTCTTACACTGCTCCTTTGAATATTTAGAAAGCAAAGACAGTGGGCAAAGCAACCTAATCTTATTTCAAATCTGCTGCACACAACCCAAATTATTACAGAAATAAAAGCCTACGCACTCTGCTTTGTGTCATTGGCTACTTTTGAACAATTAAAAACTTCAACTGTACAACCATCTTTGATTAGATTTTTTATTATATATATATATATTATATAGAGCTCAGAGCTGAAAAATAACATATTCATCTTGGACTGTAAAATCCAAATGAGTGGCACTCTGAGAAAGTAATTATTTCTCTTAAAACACAGTGTTCTGTTTATCCATATGCCTATGACCATAATATATTATAGTTTAAATTGCAGTATTGTTTGCAAAACTGCATAGTAAGCTCTGAGGCTTCTGGAATGTCTATTTAAGCAGCAGATCCTACCAGCAATCGTATTTAAAAGCATTTTGTGCAGCTCTAGTCAAAACAAAGGCCTGGGTAGCTACTGGAATGAGAATGGGTTTCCTGAGGAAATGCCACTTGTGGAGTGCTTGTCATTTTCCAGGCTACTGTAAAAATCTGCTCAGACACTGCAGTAACATTTTGCTTTGAATGTTAAAACCAAAATAGAAATACCACAGGATGATCCTAATTTGTCAGCAGCCTTTACCAGACAGATGCCATAGTACCTCAGCACAGCTGCATTGCATTGAGATTAATCCCTTCAGTGGCAGGAACCAGAACATCTGTGAAGGACTTGTGTTTGACAGGGCATGCTATTTCCTCCAAATTAGCACACGCTGTTCCTTCAGAGAGGTGTGCATCCTAAACAGGGTCTGGGTGAACAAAGCACATCTTGTCTGCATGTCTCAAGGAGTGAGCAGTTACTGACTAGACAAAATTTCTGCCCAAATGGTGGAAACCTCTTGTGCCTTGGGATGCTTAAGATGCCCTTACCTACTTCACAGAGGTCTTAAATGAGAATGATGTGTGGATAATTATATACCCTTTATTCTGAAATGCCATGACATTTCATTTGAGTGGTTCAGTATCAAAAATGAACAGAAAATTGTTACAGCTGATGTATCTGATCAATAGACACTTGGACAACAAAGGAGTTTTGTGAGTTTTGTTTGTTTTTTCTCCCCATAAGAGCCCTTTGCTTTTATTTTGCAGGCCTGGTGGGTGGGAGATAACTTTTCTACAGATGTCTGGAGAATGTGTACCACAAACACGAGCACCTGCATGGCTATCACTGATGAGTTCGATGGTGAGTCTCTCCATGCCTGTGTCTATGTTCCTTTAGCAGATCTGGTGAAATTGCTATGAAATCTACAGGGGCTGTTTTATGGTTCTTCAAAAATTTGCATGTCCTGACTAGGCAGGTGTGCTAAAAACTTTAATATTGGTTTTTTATTTTGGAAAGGCAACTATTCTAACAGTTTCTGTGAGAGAAAAACAGAAGAAGCTGTCCTGTGCACTTAAGAGACTAGTGCAAGAGAGTAAATATAGACTACTAACAATGACTCCTAATGAGCTCTTAAAAAAACTAGTTAGGTGAAAACAGTGAAATCAACTGAAGTGATAGAATTTGCCTCAGAATTGAATTTGCAGAGAAGAATGTAAACATATTGACTGTGTACAAGAATGGGGGAAAAAATGGAAGAAAACACAAGCTGGAGTTTTAACAAGGAAGTCTTCATATACAGCCTAGCGTAATATCCTGCTTTACAAAAATTGAAAGTATTCTCAAATGTTCTATTTATTTTTTGACTTTCAATCTGTGTGTACATTAAAGAAGTAAATAATTTGAATAACCATGTACCCATGAAGTAATTTTGTTTTCCAAGCATCAGGTTGGTTTAGGGCCTGTAATGTGCAGTGAGATGATGCACTCCACACAGGGTATCTCAGCCAACGTGGATTGAAGGGTTTGTGTTTGTTCTCTGTATGACTGTGTGTCCATTTCAGTCAGGTTCCCACCCTGGGGAGATGAGGGGTGGCTGAGTGTGTCTGCTGCTCCCAGAGCTCCTGCCTGCAGCGTGGCTGTGCTGGAGCAGAGGGGCCACAGGAGCTCAGCTGTGTGGCCCAGCTTGGCTGCAGTGGGGCTGCAGATTTACACAGGGCACGTGGTTAAAGGTGAATTGGTTACTGCAGCTCCCAGTTACAGGGAAGTAATGGATAGGATGAAAAGTCCTTAGAATCTTTATTCCCAAGGGTGGGTATGCTGTCTGGTTACACCTTCCTGGGCAGAGCTGTCTCCAGGTCTGGTAGGGAGCTGGGATCTGCATTTGGAAGCTGTTGGGGACAGCTGGCAGTCTCTCTATGCTTCTAGGACATCGATGGCAGCAAAGGGTGGCATGTGGCAGAAGCAGGCCCTTCAGTATTTTCATTCAGTTTGATGAGAAGCTTTTTGAAGTCTTGAAGCCACTGGCTGTATTAATACCAAAGAAAGCAGAGGAGAACCAGCCTGTGAAATGCACACAGAACTGCTTTGCTGCATCTGCTGAACTACTTCGAGAACACAGCTCTGCCCCTTTACTCCTTGCAGGAGAAGGCAAAGACAGAAACTATTTTTAATCAAGGCTGCTTTGTTTTTGCAGAGTATCAATCAATTCAGGCTGTTCAGGCCACCATGATCCTGTCTACGATTTTCTGCTGTGTGGCATTTCTGGTTTTCCTTCTTCAACTCTTCCGTCTAAAGCAAGGAGAAAGATTTGTGTTAACCTCTGTTATCCAGCTCCTGTCATGTGAGTGGTTTTTCAATGCTTTTGACTTTAATGATATTTTCATGAAAGTAGCAAAGCGGGAAAAGGTTTCAGAAAGAATGAGCTGCATGAGAACTCTGTAGTGCTCTTGAGGCCATAGCTTATCCTTCATAATGGTTTAAACAGTGAACTGTTCCATTCTGTAATATATAGGCAGTTAAAACATGGATGTCATCACTGCTCAGGATAAAGTAATTTAAACTTTGAATGGAAAGAATTTGAGATTCTGAACTTTTTGAACACACTAAATAACTCTAATTCTTACAGGCAAGTACTTACTTTGTTTTTTTGTCAGTCTTAAAAGCTACCTACCCAGATGTTCAGAATCATTTTCTGTTCACTGTAAATGATATAGATACACAACAGGACTTCAAATTTATAGCCTGCCAAATAAACTGAAAATATATATTGAAATGCTTCCAGGTTAGAGGATGGAAAACGAGTGTCTGCAAAGAAAGGACATTGGTGGAAGCAGCTGACAGAAGAGACAGTGAATAGTTGTGGGTACTGATAATATTTGATGCTGACCTTTATTATTTTCTTCCTCCTGCAGGTCTGTGTGTTATGATTGCAGCTTCCATTTACACAGACAGGCATGAAGAACTGCACCAGAGCCGTGGCTATAGAATGGAAGTTTCCAAAGGCCAATATGGCTATTCCTTTGTCTTAGCCTGGATTGCCTTTGCCTTTACCCTGATCAGTGGAGTGATGTACTTAGTATTAAGGAAGCGTAAATAAATGTCAGCACCTAGTTATTTCTGTCACTGCAGTACAAAACCGAATTCCAGTAACCATTTTGTATATAATCATTTACATGGTTTTGTAGTAAAGGTATTGTTTCTCTAAAAATGTACTGTGTTCTTGATATGAAACAGAATTAAAAAAAAAAAAAAAGAAGGCAGGTGAAATGAAATGCCTGGCACCTCTAGGTCAGGGGTCGGAACAAGACAGAGCCAAGTTGTTTCTTTTACATATTTCATCATCATAAAAGGTCTTTCTGTATTAGACATTAACAGTTTGTTCCTGGCCTCTAGTAGATTACAAATAAAGCCTGTACAAATTAATTTGTAAGCAATATACTAACTATATTCCTGGACTAGATATATCCCTTTGAAATATGTTAAATATAAGGGTGTGTAAAAAATGAGGCCCAGATCACAATGAAAAAGCAAACAATTCTAAAGTCCAGAGCTGTACTCACAGTGTCTGCCCTGGCACAGGACCAGTGTTCTGCTCTTTATAATGTGCAGTAAGTGTCATCAAGTTCTTATTAAAACCACTTGCTTTGCAAAAGTAAACAAGTTCTTTTTGTACTCCAGCAGATGTTTCTCTTGATTGTCTGTCACATTTAATTTCAGCACACAGAGCCTTTGGTGGGAGCACTTGTCAGGCAGTTCCCTGTTCAGCCTGGGCCCAGCCCAGCTGGGGCAGTGAGGAACTCCCCACCCCAGTCCTGAATCCCTTCTTAGCCTTGGGCAGCCTTTCTGGGAGGGAGAAAAGGGAAACAGAAAAGCATTACTGTGCCTCCATCTGCAGATTTCTAAGCAGACTGGTGATCAAGCAATGCCAAATTTAGGTTTTTACAGCCAAACTCAACATGTTTATTACACTGGGCTTTTATCACATAGTGATTTCGTGGTTAATGTGCCCTGTACAAAAGCATTCCCTGAGTGTGCCCATTAGAAAATTGGCCTTTAAAAAATTAATTTTAAATTCCTTTGTGGATTTTAGTGGAACTAAAACTCTGCTACTAAAGAAATCAGAGTGCAGTAACTGTGCTTATGAATTCCAGGATAGCTTTCAAGGCAAAATGACTTGGTAGTTTTTAGAGCTAAATCTTTGCTCTAATACAAGCTGAACTGCTCAGCAGTGTAATAATACTGGCTTTGGCTGATGGTGATTTTGGAGATCAGTGTGGAGAATGAATGAAGTGGCCTGTTCTGGTCAGTCACAGCTTTGATGCTTAAGTAGAGATTTGACTTTTGAAAAGCTCTAACCATTTATTTATTTATTTCAGTGTACTACACTACAGCTGGCCCAATACAAAGGCAGTAAAAAAGTAAATAGATTTTGAATGAGGTATTACACTTAAAGTAGAACAAGTTCAGGATCATAAGGCAGTGTAGCTCTACTGAAGTTAATAATTACTACATTAGACATCAGCTGATGTCTAATGTAGTCAGATAATGAAATTTTAGCTGGTTTCTTCAGATTTATCCTTGATTTTTATCACAAAGTAAAAGTTCAGGTGCATAGCTTTTCAGGAACTGTCCCCAACATGAGTGACAGGTCATGTAGTTCCATCTTCATTCCTTCAACATCCTATAAGGCTTTGGCACGTGCTGCTTGTCTTTTGGGAGCAAAGAAATCCCAATAAGACTGTTAAAGAATTAGGATTAGCAAGCAGGAGATCTCAGTAAAAGTAATAATAACAGTTAAAAACCCACATCAGTTTGAAGGGATTCTCCCCAGTCTAGCATCATACTAGTATTTTTCCTCTTAGTGGGAGTGCTCTGAATTTAAAGAATTATTACCCTACTTTTTAAAAAAGTGTTTCTATAATTTGCTGAATACATTTCAGGTTGAGAACCTGAGTTTTTGTTAGCAAGCAGAATTTGTCTTAAATAAATAGATGCAGGTTTAAGGATGAAAGTAGACAGACTGTTAGCTAGGCATTTTGCGACATTTATTAAAATATGAAACAATAAAGGAAATTTTTAAGCAAATAATGGATTAAAACTCTAATATCTAGAGGACAGTCCTGAAAATCCTGAAAACAATCCTGAAAAGTTAAGCTTTTATGCCACTGACTTGCAAAGTTGCTTCAGTTTCTTGCCTTGATGATGCTCAGGTCATTTGTAGAGCAAACATTTAAAATATAGATGTAGATATACATGAACACTGTTTAATTCCACAGTAAAAGCTCTGTCCCTTTATTAAAGTGAAAAGCACACAAACAACAAATACTCTGATGCACACCACCTCCACTTATGTACAAACACCAGCACATGCATGATGCCACACAGAACAGATAGGAATGTTCTGCACAGCAAGTGAACAGCTACCAAATCAGTCTGAACTAGAGTCTGAGCAGGGACAAACATATTTTAGGGTTTTTTCCTACCTTATATGCCTTTAAAATATACCATTTTCTATACTCTATATATTCTGAAAGTGTACATGAAAATAAAGTTAAAACAAATTCTTGTACTGTAATAACAAACTCAATACATTTAGCAATCTGACCTTGTTTTTAAGCTTGGGATATATTTAAATGATGTTGGATGAGAAATAGTTGAGTAATTGTGTGAACAGGTAAAATTAAATTCTTCCTGCCTGTAGCAGAACCACAAACTGATTATTTCTCCTTTGTTGAAGACCTTTCAGGGTAAGCAGAGAAAATATGAGTGTACTGAACTTTTAAATGTATGGTGTCAAAAGAAAGTCTTGAGTAATGGAAGATCCACTGATGCTCTGAGGAGTTATTACTTGTAAGGGTTTTTTAATTTTCCATCATTTGCAGAAACAGTCATGTATTTCAAGATGAGGTTTAGTGCCTTGACCATATGGGCAAATAATGTGAGAAACGGGCCAGTGACTTCTGTATCTGCTCTGGTCTAAGCTTTGGATTTGCACTGAGGTGCTGACAGCACACTTGGGTTTGTACAGATCCATTAAAAACATTCCCCCAACTCCACAGAAATAATTGCCCAAACCCCAGAAAACTTCTCCCTTCCGATCATAATGAATAAAAAGGAAAAGTCCCAAATATTAAAATATTCACTAGCAGCCGTGAATCTACCTTTTTGTTTTTCACCCAGCAAGTAATCTTCTGCAGTACAGAAAACAAGCCTGGAAAAACAATCTATAATATTTATGTCATGATACTTTTTACAAAAAAAGAGTTTGTTTTTATTTATGTATTCTGTTCAGGAAAAGTGATGGGCATTGCTTTGCTATACTGTATCTTAAAAAAGTATTGTAGGTAATAGGATCTGTGCTGCTTAGACATTAACTGGTTTTTTACCCCAGCTACATCAACAATTAATTTTATGTGGTTCTTAATGTGTTCAGAATAATGGAGGGATGGCTTGACTTGTTCTGTTCTTATCTTGAGCATCGTGGACATTTGTGCCATTTAGCTAAACAGACCAAAGAAAATAATTCTTCCTGTAATTCCTAAAGACAGGAATAAGATGAGCCACTACTTTCCAAACCCTAAAGACAGCTAAAAGTCCTAAAATCATTGAAATAAAATAATGAAGTTGAAAATTTTATTATATTTTTCATTTCTTTTATATGTCCAATAAGCCCTTCTGAAGTAGTAAGATGAAAGAAAATTAAATGTGGAAGTAAAGTAGTTTTAAAAAGAAGACTTCATTTTCAAGGCTGTAGAATCAAGCTTACAGAATTAATGGAGTAACATAACAGACTGTAACAAGTAAGAAACATGAAGTTAATACTGGTTACAATGCAAATAATATTTTGACAGGAAACTCACTGCAAGTAACAGTCCAGTACTTAGCAGCAGTAGCAGACCACGTGGTACTCTGAGTGTCCTAAAGAATTTTTTAAGCAGTTATAGATTGTATTATCATCAAATGGTTTTAACATCTAAATAGATCTTTTCACTGAATGACACAGGAACTCTTTTGGGGATGATAACCTGTGATAAACAGCAAGGCACTGAAGTGTCAAAGCCTTTATTTGCCTGTTTTCTTCCAGACTGAAGCAGAATTACTACTAAGGTTTTAATGGAACAGACACAGGTGATAACTGCATAGGGAAGCCCATTTGGATCAGTTTCTGTAAGGGTCCATGGCAGTCCAATCCCCCTTGGATTCTGTCATGAGCCTCCCTTAGTTTTGAGATTCTGAGAAGGGTCTTTGAACCCTTCAGGCAGCACTGCACAAAGAAGGATCCTTGGCAAGGTGTGGATACCTGCAGGCAGACTGGCTATTGCCTGAAAGTCTAGGCACTGAGACAAAACCAGTTGTTAGTGCACCCACAAAAATAAGCCACTCACACTAATTTATATTCATACTAACTTCATTTAAAACTATAAATCTTCATTTAAATCCATAAGCTGAATTGCTGCTGTCTGTACAGTTTCCAGACTAACAGCACTGGCCAGACTACCTGACATTCATGGATTAATACTCACCATCTTTGTTGATCTTTGGCTTTTATCTGTCCAACTGGGTTTGCCCAAGGTAGAAAACCCTCCTGTGCTACCAAAAGGGTGGCTGAAGAAGTTCCCATTGCATTTAGAGGGTATTTGTTTATCTTGGATCACTACTGCACTAGCTGAATTTCTAAAGGAAAGTGTGCATGTGTTCTTTTTAATTCTACCCAAAAAATTCAGTCAAAATGTCAAAAAGCTGTGCATGTACTTAGTTACTCAGATTTAAAACAGTTTACATTGCACAGATGAATAAAACTGCAAGTGCCTTAATGAAATTAAACTGCTGTAATAAATGTCAGCAACGATGAAACGATGCAAGTGAGACCCAAACTATATCATCTGGTGCAGGATTTGGTCTGTTTTACTGCTGCTGCTTGAAGAAGAAAGCTTTTGTTCCATTTCTCCTCAAAAACCTGCGAAAGTGAAACTTTCCAACAAAGCTTTTGCTGCTGTCATAAACGCTAAAGTTCAGAAAACTTCATTTAAATGAAACAGGCAGAGATTGTTACAAAGGAAGGGGTAGGAATATGTGTGCACTGATTCACTGACTCAATTTTCTTGTATATCATCATCAAAAGTAAAAAATGTGCCATACTGAGAGGTTTTTTTAATACTACTTTAGACATTTTTATTTTCTTTTTAGCATAAAAATCTTAGGTTTAAAGTATCAGTATTGAAGACTTAAATATGGTTTGGAAGTTAAAAGCCTAAAAGCTCTTAAGGTAAAAGTTTAAATACTTTTGTTAAATAATGTTTTTACACATTTTTAGGCCTGACAGATTTGAAGGGAGAGGGAGGGAAAGGAAGGAAAAGAAAGCAGAGGAAAAATAAGATAAAAGGGGAAGGACGGCTGGAACAGGTTTTGGGGCTAGGGGTTTCTGTGTGATTATTTCTGACGATGGTGTCTCCTGGCATTCCTCTTCTCTAGAGTAATGCTTTACTGTTCCAATCCCGTTCCAATGGAGCCTCCTGGTGGCGAAAGAGAAGCCTTCGTCAAAGCCCAGCTTGTCACCGTTCCTTTCCCTTGGCAAGGTCTTTTTAAAAAGCTTAGCTTTCCATCAAGTCCTGAACATCCTGCAGGGTGCACAATTTAAAAAGTGGCTCAACTCTGGCCGTGGAAGGTCCACTTTGGAATGGGCTTGAAATGGCTCCGTTGAACACGATGCAACTGATCCAACCCCTGCTCTCTCCTCACAGGAGCCACCCCTGCAGCCCCCTGCTACAAAAACCTTGGCAGGTAAATTCAACACATGAAGTAACTCATATCTGAAATCTTTATTTTTTTATGATTTTGAAATAAATCCCATTTTAAATAATTTTAGAGCAGGAAAACACCAAGTTGTCAAAAATGTGAGCGCCAAAAGTGTGTCTCATACAAAGTGAGAATGTAGGTTTAAAGATAATGAATGTAGGTTTAAAGATACCTGTTTCAGTTACACATGTTTAATTTTTTAGTGAAAATTTCACATAACTGCCACATACTAGTCTTTTATTCACCTTCCATGCAGAAATGTGTCCCCATGCCAACGCGACCACATCCACCTTGTAAGTTTCTCACAAGTTACAGCAAAACTTCTGGGTATTCACAAGAGCTTACTGGTGTAATGCCACCACCCTTTTTTGACGGTCCAGGTCACAGCTCACCCTAAGGCAGCAAACCCTGCTGCTGCTCCTGCCCGTGCTCCCACCTCAGTGCCCCCAGAGCCCCCTGCCCCAGGGCCCCGGCGCGACCCACCGACACCAAACCCCTCCTTGGCCCTGGCAAAGCCAAGGAGTCTGGAGAGGCTCCCAGAGTTTGGAGTACCCATCCCTGGAGGTGTTTAAGAGACGTCTGAATGTGGTGTTAGGTGATGCGGTTTAATGGTTTACGGATGATTATGGTGGTGCTGGTTGGACTGGATGATCTTAAAGGTCTTCTTCATCCTGGACGATTCAGTGACTCAGAATGAGGTGGCCACTCCTGGCGACAGTCCTCCTCCCCTCTGCCCGGGAGCACACAGAGGGCTGGGCTGGGCAGA
>VXBQ01015757.1:628498-663016 GCA_013400175.1 Phainopepla nitens | reverse complement strand
AGGGCGGCCGGCCCTGAGGGGCGGCTGGCCGGGATCCCCGCACGGCGCGGCCGCTCATCGCCGCGGCCCGCCGCACGTCGCGGCTCCCCCGGTTTCCCCAGGAAGTCTCACGAGCGGCTGGTTACCAGCTGGACCTTTACCTTAGCCGTAGTCATCAGTTCTTACCTTTAAGAACTTTTCAGTGGTGCCCAGCGACAGTGGCCATAAACGAAAAGACAATCAGTTTCACCTCAGCCGGAGGAAGAACTCTCCGTTGGGGGTGGCAGAGCCGTGGAAGAGCTGCGGTGACCCGCTCGGGCAGCAGTCCGAGTTAGCGGGACCTCGGCTCTGGAACGCTGCGAGCTCACGAACGAGCCCGGGCGGCCCAGGGCAGTTTGCTCAGAAACATGCATGCTCTCTGAACCAGGGCGTGAATCCAGGGCCACGTGGAGGATCGTGCAGGGTTCTCCAAGCACGTGTGTAACCGCACAGTCAGTTTATCTCTGGTTAATAAATGCGTGCACCTTCTTGAGCCCTGCGCCCACGTTAGGCGGAGTTATTCCCCCGTGCGTCCGGCGCTGTAATGTAGTCATGCCCTGCTTCTTAAGACTACATGGTTGAAGAGTTTTATTCCCGGTTTTTGGTGGCACCGGAGGCTCGCTCCGCGCCAGGGCAGCCCTCACGCTGCTGTGTGAGGGAGCAGGGACCCTGGACTGGAACTGGGGCCAAGGCCAGCACGATCCCATGGTTTCTGCCCCAGCTGGGTGATCTGGGAGAAAGGACACAGAATTCGGAAGGAAGTTGTATTTCCCTAGTGTCACCTTAGGTGTGTAAGTATCTCAAAAAACTTCCTCCTGATGTTCCCAATGCGCATTCATACAGGAGACTGTTGTTTTCATCTATGTACAAGAAAAGATTCTGTCCTGGTTTTGTTTGGTCTTCAGAAGCTGTCCCTTTGCATAACTGTGAGAGGAGCTGAGAGTAAGAGCTGTAGCACTAACCTCTCTAAAATACCGGCATTTTTATAAAATTGTACCATTCACTTTCAATAGTAACATTAATTTTATACATCTTTACATATATACCCAAAGATATTAATGAAAATTAGAGTGGTAGTTTAGAGACTGTGTAAGTCTAAGGACATATTTATTTTCCATTCGTAACTACGCATAGTGTTTTATTAGATCAAAAGCAACTTGTGAAGCTTTTTTGGAAGGAAAATGATTTGAAATTCTCAAATGCAGTGTGCTGTGAGTAGAATTGGTAAATAAAGCTAGGATGAAAGGCTGTTTAAACACTTAAAAATGTAATCATTTGCATTCAGATTTTTTTGTTGTTTTATCCTTAGGTGAAAAGTAGCAGCACCAAGGAATGATGGATGACCTTTTTCAAATTACAGTTTTTTTGTCTTGCTGGGTTTAGTCAAAACTCACAGACATACAATGGGGCTTGAGGTTTATTTTATTTTTCTCTGAACGGTCTATGACATAAATGGTTTCCGCTAATCAGAATGATTTATTATGTTTCCAGTTTCTTTAGCTGCTCCATCATTGCTGAGACTACAATCTCACATGGCAATCTTCTATCGTATTTTTCCTCAGTGGCCATTAAACAACATTATTTAAATGGGTGTTTTAAAGACTTTTTAAAAATCAAACAGAAATTTTCTAAACATGTGTTGTTGTGTTCTAAGCATGTATAAGTTGTGTTGACTTCTCATCTTTGCATGGTCATTTCCTCGTCTCTGTCCTCTGGAGGGAGGTAAAAGCACTTTTGTCTCCTTGGTGTCCCGGCTTGAGATCAGACTTTGGCTTCTGTCTCCATTAGCAATTAAATTCAGAGCAGTAGTGCAGTTTTGAAGGGAATGCCCTGATTATTTCAATTTTGTTCATGTAGGGCCAGTTCTTAAAGCACTGATTGCATGAATAGATTAGATACCTTTCAAAGGAAAGAAAACCAGAAGCTCTGCTCCAAATGAATTTTGACACCTGCTGAGACCTCTGTGTTGTGAATCTGTGCCCAGAAGCTCTGGAGAGGTGATAGGAGTACTTTGAGTTCTCACTGGAGGTGCTTCGTTACCTCCTAAAGGGATCATATCCGGAGAACTGGGCAGCTTTTTTTTAATATATATATATATATTTTTTTTTTTTTTGCTAGGTTATCTGCAGGAAGAATCAGAAAAGAAGAATGGCCCAGCACTCTGCCCCCTCCACAGTGGCAGAAATTGCCTGGAAGGACAAGGTGTGACAGTGGACTCGAGCAGACTGAGCACTTCCAGGCCCTCTTCTTTTCTCCCAGAGCCCTGAGGTGCTGTTTGCCCCACAGGCTGTGTTCACTTCAGCAGAAGTGAAACTGCCAAAGGTCTGTTGGGATAATGCTGTACTTTGGGTAGTTTATTTAGGCTTTTTGTTTGTAATATTTTAGCATGATGCTCCATCTTCTGGGCAAGAGTTGGTATTTAACAGGCTTAGAATGTCTCATTAAATTATGAGTCCTATTGAACATTTATTAGAGAAATTTGTTTTCCACTAATCCACTTTGTCTTGCCTCCTTTCCTGCTGTAGATTGGCTTTTGATTCTCATTAGCCAAACATTTTTGTTTGCTCTTTTTTAATAGAGATCTTTAAAAATACAGTGGATCCTTTTTTTCTTCTTTTTATTTTTTTTTAATATGACCTATCTAGCCAAGAGTTTTAATGATTGCAGTTTTAAAAAGTGCCAGAGAGTTTTGAATTTGTATTACTCAGGAAGCAGATGATTGCCAGTTTCCAGTTAGTTCAAAAAGTCACACAATGTGCAAGAGGAAGCAAAAGCTAGCATAGCTAAAAATGTAGATGCAGGCTATCAATTAATGAGTGAGTCAGTGCTACCCTTCTTAAAAGACCACATCCCAAAGTTTTCACCATTTTTGTAGTGAAAATTTCAGCTCTGACCACATTTTAAACCAAGATCCTGAAGCTGGAGTTTAAAGTAATTTTTATGAAGTTTAATGATCCTCAGAGGCCCCAACACCAGCAGTTCAGTCCTGAATTCTGACATATTTATAATGGTCTGGTCTGATCCATTGAGAAAAACAGAAACAATAACAAGGTCAAATCTTAGTACATGAATTTGATAGAAAGAACATTTTGAATAAAAGTGAATGCAGTTCCTGAATGTTAGTATAGTACACCTACACTGAAAAAAGTTCTCAAAACAAAGAAAATTAATTTTTCAACAGTAGTCACAGACAATTCTAAACATTTTCCAAATCCATAGTAAAAATAAGTGGCAGATTGTGTGTGCTGTGCTTCACCTTCATGTCAATTACCTACTGTAATGACAAGTAGATCATCAGGAATATAAGCAGCATCTACTCCATGCTGTTCTGTACCTACACTTCTGTTCTCAAGTTGAGTTTAACTCAAAAATTTGCTGAAGCCATGGTTCATCAGACTGATAATTGCAGCTAAGTTCTGACCTGCTGTTGTGAAAAATCTGCAGGATAATTGGGATTCCGTTGATAGGTCCATCAGGTGGTGCAATTGCTGCATGGTCTGGATACAGGATTTTTCTTCAAAAGCTGGAAGCAGGTGAAAGGAATCATGTCTTATTTTACTGAAAAACAGCTCAAAAGGAATGCAAATAAAATAAAAATAGGAAGCACTCGTTTTGAAACCATTTAGAGCAGAGGATGATTCCTAACAGTCATGAATGAACCAGCAGGTGCATTATGCAAAAGTTTGTAATTGTCCAAAAGATTTAAAAAACCCACAAAGCTATGTAAAATATTCTGAAGATCTAGAGAAAAACTTGCTTCCCTAAGCTAAAGGCAGTAAACAACCAGGGGGAAATAAAAGCCTTTCATGAAGAAAATCTGAGCACCTTTCCTCCCCTCAATTCCACATCTCTCTGAGAGGGTATGATGTGCTCCTCTGTTTTTAGCTGTCATTCTTACATATGACTAATAAATTTTGAATCCACCCAAAATGTAAAAATATACTTTCCACATAAAGAGCTGGCAGATATAAGATGATATATGAAGATTTATTTGACAATATAGTCTTGCTTTAAATCAGGAGACATTTGAAGTATTACTAAAAAGAAAATATGCAGCTTTTCTCCTTGACTGTTACAAATTGCACAAGCTGCAAAATTCCTGTTCAGTGTAGTATAAGTTTTTGATGAGAAAGTTATTTGTTTTTTTCCTTCCTTTTTACCTTTTGAAGCAAAGAAAATGGAGAAAGAAAATAAATTTTAAACATGAAGTAGAAGAATAGAACTTGAATTATACAGTAGCTCAGTCCAGATCTTCACAAGAGGCTTTTGCCTGTTAAATGTCTCAGTTAGAATTAGTTCTGTTGGTTTTTAACAGGCATTAAGTGTCATAAAGTAAGCTGAGAGGTGAGAAATGAAATAAGCTGAGAGGTGATGGCAGAGGGCTGATAAATCATTTAGCTGTTATCTACCAACTGTTAACTTTTTTTGTCTAAATTTGTATTATGAGTCTGGAGTAGCACAAAGAGATCTAAATGGAAAACTAATTAAAATTATATTGATTAGCCAGATTAAAAGTGAAAATAATTATTTTTAATAATCAATACCTGAATGGCCTACATAAATTTATAGATTTTGTGGATTTTGTTTCAAAACTTTGGAAAGTATATATCATCATGAATTTAGTAGTCATGCTAGGTAACCTTCCTTGAAATGGTGCTAAGTAGCATAATTTTGCTTAATTGTTTTATTTTTGTGTTTATTGATTTCCTTCATAATTTGCTTGCTTGAACAGCACTTTGAGGCCAAATGACTTACGATTTCCTGGTTGTGCCTTTCAAAAAGACACAACACTGACTTCCTTCTGCTTTCCTTCTGGAAATAATCTGGAGCTTCACCAGTTTTTTCAAGAATAATTTACACAGGAATATAGTTATATAGTTTGTGGAGCTCTCCACCATGTTCTTTAGATTTTCCATGGTGCATATTGTCTGCTTTAGCACTTTAAAGTCCTTAATGCACTGATATTTGTTGTCCTTTCTGTCTTGAATGTTAGATGTACCATTATGTTAAAATATGAACTTCTTACATGAAATATACTTCCCGAAGTATCAGTTATCATTTACAAATTTGGATGTAGTCTGTAACTGCTGTATTAATATGCTTGTTTTTCCTCATGCTTGCTGCAGACAGCAGTCAGATCTAACTAAATAAACACCAGTAGTTATTCACTGAATTTAAACTGTAAATTTAAATGCAAAGTGACTCTTGGATCCCACTGCTGTTTAAAAAATCCCACAAAAAAAAAAACCCCAACCTGAACCAGACCAGTTCACTGAGTAAGCACAGTACTTGACAATTGCCTTTATCTTCAGCAGGAAAAAATCCATACATTTCCTTTGCATAAGGACTCCCAGATTTGAGAAAATTACAGCTCGAATCTATGTACAAAGGAGACAAGTTCAGCAAATATTTAATGCAAATGGCAGCTGTTCATTCTAGTTTGCACTTAAATGCATATAGGATAGCACATTGAAAATTTATGTTATCCCTAAAGGAAAGAATTTTCTTGTGAAGTCAGTAACATTGTGACACCTGCAGTCAGGTTAATTGCCACATTTTCCTGAACAAAAGGCATTTTAGTGGGTACTGCATTACAGTGTACTGGACACACATTCATTCTCTTGTGCTTGTGAGAAGTGGAAAAAAATACCTTCTCTGACCTATTGAAGCAAAAGTCTGTGTTTGGCTTCAATGCCAGGAGTCAAAATATTACTGGAGGTGCACTTTTGTAATTGCCTAGCCAGAATTAACTATGCCTTAAAATCAACACTGTCTGGATTACAGACTTGGAATCTGAGGATGAAAATCACTGAGAGTTCGTTGTGTTTTTGTTGACCTTCCCTGGACTGCAGTAATGAACTGCACCATGCACTGCACGAGTGCTGAGAATATTAATGAAAAATGGTACCAGTGCCTCTTGGTGCTACTGTGTCAGCTTAAAAAAATAAGTTATATTTTCTCTGTATAATTCTTACTCGTAATGTTCTATTTGAGTTCTCATAGGCTGTAATATCAAAAGTTATTTTCTTCACCTTTGTCAGCACACTTAAATTCCTTTTCATACATCTTCCCAAAGAGAGGCCCTGAGAGCTGTTGTTACACCAGTAGTGGATGCTGGCATGCTCCAAGGTAAACTTGTCTCCACAGATCTGTCATTTTCTAGGGACCAGCTTCCAAGCTTTTCCATATGTTTTGTTCCTTTGTTTTGTCTTCCTTTAACATCTGTTAGCGTGGTGATAGAAGCAAATGAGAGTATGTCTGCCTTTATTTTGCAAGAACCAGTAAGCTGTGATAAAGACATGTTACTCATGTGCGTGGATCTCAACTATCCCTTTTCCATCTATGCTAGAGTACAATGAGTAAAAGCCTTCTAAATTATGGAGTCTGGGGTTTATTTTGGCCATCTTCAATTGGAGGCCCAGTAGTCTATGCAGTGGGGGTGAAAACTACTAGGATATGGCAGCTTTATTAATCAGATGACACTGGCACAGTGTCTTGCTTAAACATGTGGGTTCATGAAGATGCTGGCAGGCTGGGGACAAGGCAAGTCTTTGAGTTCTTTTTTGCTTACATGATCAATTCAAGTGAGAATTCGTGTCTCACGGCCTCTGTTTTCATGGCTGCCTTCCTTGGGGAAGCCTAACACTGGTAGAAGTGCTTAAGGCTGAAGAACTGCTGACCCTCTGATAGTTTTCTCATGTTTTCATATATTTGATTTATTGCTGTACCTGTTTCCTCTGAGTCATCTAATCTTTCAGTCATTAACTTGCTTCCTTTGGCAAAAATATCTGACAGCCATTTAAAACTTGGGGCTTCTGGCTAGGAAAACAGCAGCTAATGACACACTTTTCTTTGAAATAAAGGCCTGAACTGAAAGGTTTGTGTCTCATGTAGAAAGCACACTGTGGCTTGTCCTTAATACCATAGGTTAGGTAACAAGGGGAGCCTACCTTTGTACTGAGATTGTCAGTGCAATTTTTGTCTATGCATCCGGCCTGACAGAATCCTATTCATTCAAGTCTTTATTTTCTAATCACTATGAGCTTCTAAATAAGTAGTTTTACATGTTGTTACACAACAGCTTAAACCAACTCAAGTCAACACTGCCATGGTTCCACCTTTTCCCTTCCCTCCATGTGATGCAGTCTCATGGTCTCTTTCCAGGGCACTCATATGATCCATGCAGAGCTCATTCAGGGAGCTGACTAACAGCATGTGCAATGTGCTTTTTGTTTTTTCCAAGTCAGTTTTCTTGGGTCGGCGTAGAGCCAGCACATGTGTGATGGACAGGCTGATGATTTAGGCTATGGTAATGCTGACATGCATTGCCATGGTTGTTTTGGGAATGCATGAATGGCTGAGCTGATCTAATAGCTTGCTGCTGGATGCATGGATGGAAGGACGGAAGGAAGGAAGGAAGGAAGGAAGGAAGGAAGGAAGGAAGAGAGGGAGTGGTAATTCTCTTCCCCTGCTTCCCAACTAGATAAAAACTTGATTATATTCTCTTCCTGATTTTGTCATCAGTTCTGAAGTCAGTTGGATGATGTATTGTGCTGATGAATTTGCCAGCAAGGCAGAAAACCCCCTTAAGATGCTAAGTTTCTGGCTCTGTGTTAGCTGGGCTTACCATACATTCAGACTAATTCCAGAGGCAGCATAAAACCAGAGAAGAAAAGGTGTTAACAGGATTGTAGCTCTGAGTGAGAGTAACCTAGTTGTAAAATGCACTTAAGAAATGTACCTGGCCTTGACTATGGCTGGTCAGATCAGTGATATTTGTCATGCAAGTGAAAAGATCTTTTAAGAAACGTGAGCAAAATCCATGAGTTACTGTGAAACTACATCTCAAGGCAGTAGTGTCACACAGCATTATTAGATGGGACTACTTGATGCTCCAGAAAAGTCACTGTGGCCTTTGAAGGAGAAATGTGATTTAGGTCTCTGCTTTTTCCTGTTTGACTTATTTACTTTGAAGTTGTGCAATTCGATAGGTAATGAATTTCTGGCATCTCAAGGCTGATGCCAAAAGGCTGATGGAGAAATGGCAACACATGATTCTAGAAGGGATAACTTGCCACTGCATCGTGCAAGTTGAAAGAGGTTTAGCATCGTATCTGTTTGTTATGTTCAAGGTGTCCTGTTGTTAGTAGATTAGATCCTGCATCTTTTCCTCTTGACTCAATGTTCATGCCAGAAGTTGCAGGATGTGGAGATACCAGTCCATCTCACCTTGTATAGGCTTTGTTAGCAAAGTGGAATCACTCTGTGCATGTGCCTTCAGGTAAATGTTAATAAAGATATTGTTGTACTCTTGCAGGAGAGACATGATTTTTGGCTCTGGGAAAGCAGGAAAGTTGTTATGAGCATGACCCCCAGGTCTTATGCTGATTTGCATGTTTTTTTGTACAATGGAACAATTATTTTAATTGTTTTTTGCTTGCTTTTTGATTTATAGATATTTCCCACTCCCTTCTAAGGACACTAAACAGTACAAGTTTTTAAAATGCTCTTTTTAAAAAAAAAATCTTTTAAAGTTGAGATGTATTAAAGTAAAAAGAGCTAGTATGGTTTTGTATAAGTTGGTAATCAAAATGCTGATAGAAGGACTTATGCCTCTTTTTAAAGACTGAGAAAGTACCATGACTGTGTGATGAAGTTTCTCATCTCCCACTAACACCTACATCAAAAAACTTTGATCTGCTAGAAAAATACCAGGCAATTTCCATGAGAAAGATATCCTTGAATCAGATTTGCATGGTTGGCCTGTTCACACAGAGAGAACCCTCACACGAGAGCTGCAGGCATTGGAGAGACTGTGTCCTGCTTTGGCTGCAGAAGTCAAAGGGTCTGTGCAAAGGCTCTGAAGTCCTTCCTCCGGGGGGCTCGGGGTCTCCAGCCATGTGGTCACCAAGGCAGACATTGCTGTTGTGGACAGGGCGCTAAATAGGGCAAGCACTTTCATGTGGTGTCTCATAAAAAGCTTCTGGGAAGTACTGTGGAACAATCCAGAAGATGGATAAGTGGGTGGGATCATAAGTGTCTTTATCTTCACTTGCAAGCCATTGTTTTGAGTTGAGACCACTGTATGCTGTGGGTGTTAGGTTGCACTGTATGTTCTTTCACTTACATTTTCAAAAGAAAGAGATGGAAGCACAGTGGAAATAGAGGTCTTGACTTCTAATCTCCAAGCTGTAGAACAGCTCAGGGAGAAAAGCCTTTTCAATCGCCTTAGATAAATTACCACTGCACATTAAAATTTGTTTTAATGTGAATGCTTCCTGCATTTAGTGATTGAAATCTGTTAATTCAGAAGAGATACAAAGGCTACTACCTGTGATTGTTCATATTTGAAAAGAAGATTACTGTTCTTAGAAAAACACTTGCTGTTCATAGCAAAGCTCTGGAGTCTCCCTCAAGATGTCACTTCAGCCCATTCAAACCCATGCTATTAGATGAGATAGTCACCAATTATGTGTGTTGAATGCTGAGATAACATTGGGGCTTTCACTTGAACAGTAAGTTTAAGAGAAAGTGAAATGCGAATTCACTTCTTTATTATTTAGCAACATCTTTAATTTCTTGAAATATACTACAATGTAACTCAGACTTGGAAGTGGGAGAAAACTAACTTGTGCTAACAATTGGTTATTTTAAATACTGGGGAAAAATCCACCTACTGCATCATTTAGCTTCTGAATTGGTATTCAGAACTAAGAATCACCAGGTTGCTCCTGGGGTATTATTAAAAGTGCCCCTGAAGAAGGCAATTTTAAGAGGCAAACCCAAAGTGTATTTCACCTGTGTATTAAGAAGTTCATATTCCTATTTCACATATATAAGAGAGAATGGAGTAAGAAGAGAAAGATGGATCATGGCAGGAAACATTTAGGGCAGAAAGTCATCGAGTGTAGCTGTAGGCAACAACAGCAATGGACAAAAATATGTGGAGGGGAAATTGGAAGACCAGGAAAGGTTAATAGATTTTGATAGATGAAGAGAGAGTAAATTATAGGCAAATACAGTGCAAAGTGGAGCAAACAAACAGTATCCAGGACAAACTTAAATAGAGATGAGTCAGAACAAGCTGACACACCAGAGTATGCCATAGCTGCCATATCAAAGGCAAATGAGATTCTTGTCTTTGCCTTATTTTAGAAGGCAGCTAGTCTTTAAAGAGAAATAGGTAAATCAGAAAAGAGGAAAATGCAGGTTCTAGAATTGCTGCTTTGACTGTTGTCAATGCTCTGAAGCCTTGATGGCCCTGAGCAGCCTCCCCAAGGGCCTTGTCCCACACCCAGGGGCCCAGGCTGTGTTTAAGCTCAGCCTGCAGCCCGTGTTGTGCGTGGGCTGATGGGAGAGCTGCAGCCTGGGCACGCCTGTGCCCTGCCCTGCTGTGGGACCCACAGAGCAGGACCTGATCCTGGGCTTGATGTCCTGGCACTGGCATGACCCTCACATGCAGAGCAGTTTCTTGGTTTGACCTTGAACCTGTGGTACCATCCTGGATTTGCCTGACGGTCTGGGCTGTTGGCTGAGCCTGCTCTCTTGCTTGGCTTTGGTTGGTAAGAGCCCTGCCCTGTTGGCCATGCTGGTGTGCAATTGCTCCCTGGCCTTTGGGGAGCAACAGGCCCCTGCTGTGCCTTGATGATTGCTTTGGTGACTGGAGCAGGATAGGTTCAGTGAAAATCACCAACTTCTCTGTTATTTGTGCTTTAAAAGTATTAAGTTGGCAGAGGCAAATCTATCCATTTCTAGAAGTGAATAGCTTTAATGGCTTTTTATCTTTCCAATAATTCTTCACATAGTAAAATGAGAATGAAAATTATGTAAATACCTGAGATTTTCTCAAATACTGGCATTTGCTTAAAATAATCACCCTTTTTAAGTCTACAGAGGTGCTGAAATGGACAGTTTTTAAAGGACAATATATGTGGTGTGGTATGTTGCTGTAATGGCTGGAGGAATCTAATAGTAGATGTTTGGAAAGCAGGAGGCAGTAATAGTACTGTGGCCTTTGATCTCAGATCAGACTTTGCAAGTGCTGAACTTTTCCACAGCTTACCTGGTACCTAAATCTGTACTTTTAATATCCTTAGAAATTCCAGCTGAAATTGTGTTACAGAAATTATTAACATTATTAACTCTATAGGCATGAGTTACACTGCTTTGGAATAACTTTAGATCTGATGTAATTCATTCAAGAGCAGTTATACAGAACTTTTCTTGCCAATTATTCACTTCTCTATCTATCAGTAGTATATGACTTTTTAGCTAGGAAGGCTTTTGCCTTTTTAAATAACATTACCTTGCAAAACTTATGATATTCATATCCTATTTAGTTTTATAGCTTTTGTTAGAAAAGCTAGCCATGACACTGCATCCAGCTTCCTTCCCTGCATTGCACTCTATGTGCTTTCTAAGGGAAGCGTGCCTGTGTGCTTTAACCTAAATGCTTAATAGAATGTTGCATCAGTTGATAAGGACATGTTCAGTGTCTTTCCTATTGCTTCTCATTACACAATGCAAAAAAAGTTTCCATTCTCCAGAAGAGGTTTATCTGCTCAGCTGCTTCTCTCCAAATGATCCATCAAACTGTCCTATTAACTACTCTGCATTAGGGTGAAGATAAATGCTAAGGCAATAGCAGAAACAGAAACAGGCTTTTGCTGGGAGTGCAGACTCTGCTTTGCAAAGTCCCCTTTTTGGGAGACTAAGACAGCGAATGGGATTGCAAATACAGCAGCTAATATACGCTTTGAAGCATTTGGTTTATATGTAGGTGTTGGCTAAATTCTACTGCCTCTGACATTGCAAGTACCACTACTTTAGGATTTCACTTCTAAATTTCGCTTTCTAGCTCGGTAACTGTGGTTTTTGGTAGTGGTGGCTTTATCTGTAGCCTCACCTTGGCAGCTGATCCTGCCCAGCCTCCATTTTCAGAGGTGCAGTTCATGCTTCAGTTATGTTATCAACACACTGCAGAGATGAGCAATTACTTAAATTTCTTGGCTTTAGCTATGTGCTTACTCATGAATCTAGTTGCTTTACTCATCTCCTTGTGAGACATGGGAGGGTGGTTTGGGGAGTTAAATAGAACTTCAGATCTCTGACAGAGAATGTCAGAAATTTAACTAACATGATAAATGATTCAGTCTTGTGCTGGTTTGGTAGGCCTTTAAAAACCCTCCAAACAAAAACCCAGAAGCCAGACTTATGTACCATATTTTGTTGCCAGCAGCCCTATAGAATAAACAAACAAGAAAGAAGATCCATGCGGAGTGAAGGATTGAAAATGTCAAAACTGGGTCTTTTGGTCGGACAATGGAAACATAACCACACTAAGTGCAATTACCATGTGTCTCTCCATGAGATGCATCATAGAAAAGGCTATAAACCAGGTCCCAGTTTTACTGAAATGTCATAACATTGATACTGTAACTTAAACTGTTAGTTCATTACTTATCTGCTGGTAAATTAAAGCTACTTCAGATGTGACTGCAGGGGTGTAGTGACTTGTTAGTGAATAGTTGGCTGATTATAACATCTCTAAAATACTTAAATTAACTTGTTCAGTAATTATTGAAAGTATATGATAGCAAAACAGTTACCTCAGTGATATTTTCAATGTTCTTTCCATGTCTTGTTTAATCATGTCATGATTTTACTGTGACTCCATAGAACAAGGGAAAAATGCAATTTTGACATTTTCTTTTAGATCTGAAAGGATGAAGTATTCCATTATTATAACAGCTCGATGTTCATGACAATTTTTTTTCAACCACATTTTAGCAGCTGTATTTTTTGCCTATACTTCCCTGTGCTTATTAATTCTTCAATACTGTACTTCCTGATCTTTTTTTCCCCTCCTATTAAGTGTTTTCTTTTATAACTTTCCCTTTTTCTCTTATTCTTGTTTCCAGAGCTTTGGTTGCAGAAGAGCATTGTGCATAAATTGTCATGTTACTAAAAATACAGTTTGCCTCTCCTACATAATGGCTGTTACTTTTGGAGAATCTGCAGTGGTTTCCAGACATTCAAATGAAGCTTAGAAGTTCCTTTGTTCCTTTGCAAATTCTGATGATGTTTGATTCTTTACTAATTCATTTTATGTGGTTTATTAGATGAAGTATATTTGCAGATAGTGAAGACTATTTTGCCTGTGCTAGTCAGGTAGGCCTCAGTTATAATGACAATTGAAATAAAAAGAGTTAATAAAATTCCATTTGTATGGATTTTTCACAACCTTCTATTCCATGAATATAAGATATAGCACAGAGTAATCTAGTTTTTATATAAATAATGCAATTGTCTTGAGCAAAGATTTACGAATCTTTCTGTAATACACAACATCTAAGATTGGCATTGCACTTTTGTCAAAATACTTCTCTGAAACAGTAGGAAAGCTTATGTAAAGTAGGAACAATATAAACACAGAACAATTTCTGGAAAAACCATGTATTGTTTCAAGGACAGTGTTTGTAGTCAACTTCCACTTCTCAGAGATCAGCAAGTCACTGGTTTTCTGAGAACATTTTAGCTGGATAAGAAAATCAGGAGATACTTAAGTGTATCTCCAAAATGGGTACTTTACATGACTAGTACATGACTAGGGAAGTAAATCAACTTCAGTTTATTCATAAGTGTCTTTACTGCACAGCTGCTATCAGATTTTCATTTAGAGATAAATGTGAAGTCAGTTTAATTTTGATGCTAATAAGCAGTTTGTGTACTTGTTCTTGAGTAATAAAAATACAGTTCTTTGTATGTGATTTTAACCACTTTTAGATACCTCATTCATATGCAGAAAAACCTTGAAATTAAAATGTTTATTATCAGTGATGCAACTGCTTATGAAATGATGTCTTTTATTTGAACTGTTTAACTAGAAATATATGAGGAGGCTTTGAAATAGAAGCTGGCACTTAGGATTTCCTCTTTTGAAATCTTTCTTTCTGGTGCGCTCTCCCTCTGGCTGCATGAATTCCTGCACTGCACCTTGTGGTCTGAAGAAACACTTCATATGCAAAGGCAAAGCCAGGAGTTTATTGTTAGCCTAATTAAAGTCTTGATAGTCTAATCAAAGAGTTATTATTAGCCTAGGAATAAGTATTTCAGAGAGAGTACTGTTATAGGAAAGCTCTCCGTCATGATACAGTTAAACTTACTATCCCATGCACCTTTGTACCTGCCCCCATTTCCCCTGCTTTGTCCTAAGGTAAACAGGTGCAGATTTCCCCTCAACAAGGAATGGGAGGGAAGTGACAGCCTGGCAGCATTTCACAAGAAGGAAACATACTGATGATGCTGGTTTTTTCTTGTAGAACCCTCTTGGGGCTAATCCTGTTTTTAGTGCATGCTTTTTCCTTAGTCCTTCTTCATGTGTCTGGAATACCACATTACAGCTGAATTTACCAAAACTAATAAATACTGTACACATATGTATATTGGATGCTTATTCTTTGGTTTTTTGTCATATCTGGTTTTACCCAGCTCTGAAACTTGCATGCATTTAAGGACCAATAATCAACCCAGCTGAATGTAGTTGGGATCTCTTTTAATTTGCTGTACTTGTACTTTCGAGCCCTTTGTCATTGTGTGCCTGAGCTAATCTATACTACATTGTTATTCTAGGGTTGTAAATAGTTTATTCTAGAATGCATAACTACCTGTTGTTATTATGCTACATTCATCACAGGAATATCTTGCCATTACTGTAACAATAGATCTTAGACCACACAACTGCACAAAGCTAAGCTGCAACTAAAACCAGCAATAGCACCTCCTGTGTGATTTCTAGACAGACCAAGACAAGTCCAGAGCTCTCCTGAGGTTTGAAAGGATGGGTTCATAAAAAGGCTGTGATCTCTGCCTGTCAATGGCAGTATAATGCTGGTTTTGCTGCAGGCCAACAGCATCTTGCTGAACATTGTTTGAGTTCAGCTCAGCCTCTGGCCTGGCACAGAGCTGCTCCCATGGCAGTAGGGGCTGTGGGCTTCATCCCCACAGCTCCAGTTTGCTGTCTGACTGCTCAGCAGGGGCTGCTCTTCTCTACCTGTCTAGGGGAGGTTGGAGACAACCAAAATTTAAAGGGAGGTTGATTTCAGTTTTCCTTTATGTCTCAATAATGGAACTCCCTCCCTGCCCCAACCCCAAAATCTCAAGCTCAACCACAAAGCCCTGAGACTCAATATGGAGTGTCCCAGTACATTCTGTAGTGTGAGATACAGAAGACAGTAGAAGTACCTTTTCCCTTAAAGTGTGCAGAGAAGAGGCAGTCTTCTTCAGTAAATAGTTTTTGCATCTTCTTCTTTATGCTTTTTGTTTTCTTGACATCTCTGTTCTGATCTCTCTGTTAATTTAATCTGGAAATGCTAGGAGCTTTTTGAAATACAGTTGTGATTCTTCTGTGTTTTCCTTTCTTGAGAGCTTGTTCAGAGATGCAAAAGAAGGGATCTCAATTTTAGGAAAAATCCTGAATATTTTATTTTTCATATCTCACTAAAAAAATGCTAATCACTCTTGAAGACCTTGGCAATGCTTTTGATACAAAGTTAATTATATCCTTTCTTAATGTGCTGTGAGAAGAGAATAATGCTTTAATGTTTATGGAAGAACTGCAGATACTGTCTGAAAAAGTGGTAGTGAGGCAGTTTTCCAAAAATGTTTAACACTACAGCTCGGTGTTTGTAATAGGCTATTATAATAAAGGATAAACTACTTTACAGGATTTAAAACTGTAATTAGTAAGCGTGCTGTTGAGGATTGGGTCAGCTAAATGAGTGAAGTGGGTATTAAAATTCCTGTTGTGCTTACAGGTCAGTGAAAAACTGACTGCCTGCCAACCTCCTTGACTCATCTTAATGCCTCAGAATTAAAATAAAGCAGTTAGTTTATAGATGAACTTGCTGCTCAAAGAGTGAAGCTAAGGATGAAGTGTTTGATGGGAGACTAGGCTGGAGTTCTGTAGTGTAAAAAGAATTGCAGTGTTTCAGGAATAACGAGTCAATGTTTCCATAGTTCTAGAAGGAAACAGTGGCTGCTTGGATTATTTGAAGGTGTGTCAGGTGGGTTTAGTTGTGATAATGTACTTCAGCTCATGAGAGCAGCAAGATGCTCTGATTTAGCAATGAAATTTCCTTAGCAATTTTCTCCTGTCCATTTTCTTTTCCGAGCAGAGGAGTTCAAAGCATTCAAACATTAATTTTCAGTGGGCTTTTTTATGCTTGGAAATTATTCAAAACATTGAGGATTCTTGTTTCGGCCATTTTTTTTCCCCTACTGCTCTATTCTTTGCCTGGGTTTTGATTTTGCTATGAAGAAGTAAATTTATTGACAGTAATTGTGGAGTTAACCATTGTGACAGAAGTTCTCTTGAGATTAAATAAGCATTGGGACTTTACTGTTGCATCACTTGTAATGTTTTTATTGAGGGTTCTGTACACCAGATTCCTGAAGTTGATGCAGCACTTGCCATCACTGAAGCTTTCTAACTTTGGCTACTCTGTGTAGCATCAGGTGTTGGAAGCTCACTAGAACATCTGGAGTTTTTTAAGGCCTTTTCCCACTTTTTTTAAAAAACCACTAAGTGTCAAAAAAATTTACTTTATCCAAGAAAAGGAAATCAAATCTCTAAAATGTGTGTGGTACCTTTTTCCACAAGCAACAGGGCTCTTTTATGGTATTTGCACAAGGCTCTAGAGTTCCTTGGAACTGTGGGTTTGTGGGCACAGGGACAAGAGAAGGATGAAGAGGTTTGTGAAGGATGTTGATTTTGACCCCTTACTAAAGACAACTGAAAGACCACATAATTAAATGTTTATTTTAATGTATTATGTGCCTTTTCATAACAATATAAAGGATCTGATTAACTCTAAAATACAAAAATCTATTGCTTTTATATCTCATGCAAGGCTCAAATGATTTAGATGAGACAGTAGTTTCTGACATGCTTCTTAAAGATCTTGGTACAACATTTGGAAGAAGGTCACTTTATAATTATATCCTTAAATGTGAAAAATAGCTAAGCTGTAACTAGCAACAGAATGAAGCATGTGGAATAAAGTAATGCACAGTAGAGAGAGGCAAGTTACTAAATTTAGATAGGCTTTGAATTTGAGGGCCTAACTAAAGATATAAATTATTCTTAATTTCTTAGACTCTGCATGAGTTTATAATCAGGGTCTCTTGAATATCAGTGTTCTTACCTGATGTGAGTCCAAGCTTTGTTAATTCTTGAATAAGCAGTGGTGGAAATCTTCACCGGTCCTTTTATTGGAATAGGTGAATATCAAAATTCCAAACCCAAGCAATATCCAACCCCCAACCTGAGCCAAAAAAAAAAAAAAATCACAAATATAATAATGACCCAAGTAAGGTATGGTCTGAAAAAAATACATAAAATCTTGTTTGGAGAAAATATAAGTTGTTTCCTAGAAAGGGTTTATAGAAAGCTCAAGGTGTCACATTTCAGTTGTTACTTAAGTGAAATCTACATTGAATTTGAGAAGAAGCTCTGATTTGAAGTGCTGACTTCCACTGCCTCAGATTGTACATAGCAAAAATAGAAACACTGCTAAGTGGTGTCCTAATATTTTTTGGTCTGGATGAATATGGAGATTTGTGCTCAGGTGTCTCTTGCTTTATCAGTTACTGCAGAGTTTGACTGTGGAACCTGTAATATTCATGAACCTTTTCCAGAGAGTTTGCTTTATTGGTACTCTCCATACAGGTAAGTGCATCCAAGTGAGAGCAGAAGTCAGCTAGAGAATAAAATCCTTGGGCAATGCAAATTAATTCACTTTTGCTTTATTACTTGTCCTGTGAATAAAATAGAGAAACTGCCCATTAGTCAGTGGCAGTTTGCTGTTGCTAGCATTGCACAGAAGCAGTGTAAATCCAGAATGGTCTGTGGTGTGAATCATGCACCTGGGCAGTGATCAGCACCATCATTCATTGAAGGTCATCATCCATCTTTCATTCTAAAACATTATTTCAGCTGTGACCAGAAGGACAGGATATTAAATGTAGGTTGGAAATTATTTTAAATTAATTTAGGAAAGCTAAAGAAATCATTAAAAATGAACTCATTCAGAGCTGGAAAATAAACCTTTGAAAATGGTTTATCTGTGTTGTCGTGATGAATAAGTGTTAATTAAAATGGTTCATTATACCTGTCTCCCAACTGCTTTAGTGGTAAATAAATGTTTTTTAGTGCTGCTGAATCAGTACTGGATCAGGAATGTGTAAAGCAATCACAGTTACCTGAAATGACTGCTAACTATGACATTCATGCTCTGCAGTTCTGAAAATCTGAGCTTTTAAATTTTCAATATACTTATTAGGCAATGTGGAGACACCAGGGTTTTTTCCTTTGGTAGTAGAACAGTAACTTTTTTCATTTCATAAATGACTCTGCCAGAGGAAAAATACTCTTTGCACAAACAATTAAGCAGAAAAATCAAGCTCATATTTTGTAAGATAGGGTATTACTGTTGATCTTGGCCAGGATTCCTTGCAGGTTGAAGGGCATTACTCTGTGACTCCGAGTTGGTCTAATGCTGTTGGTGGTGGTGTGAGTGAATGTATGCTGGCTGGTTTTAAACTTAGTTAGTCTTAAGGGATTTAGTTGCATTGTCACTTAATTTTTCATGGAATTGGGCTGATAGCCCAAATGACGACAGAAGTGACTTTGGCTTTAAGTGTGTGACAGATTTGTCTGAGGTCAACTTCTGATGCAAAATGGAAAGCAAATATGGAAATAGTCATCTGCAGCTTGTTTGATGTATTTATATTTATTTGTATATTAACTTTATAAATATGTGCTAGAAAATAAGTTTCTACTTAAAAAAATTAAAAAAAATGCATGTAACAAATAGATACAGTACATAGGACGTTGGAGAAGAAGGCAGGAGTGGAATTTTAGGGAGACTTGCATGAGTCATTAGTGAAGACTAAATTCTTCCTGACTGTATGGGCTGTGAAGAATGTGGATTTTGGTTATTCTCTCTAGGTCCTCCTTCTCTTTTCAAATCATAGTTCACTGTTAGTACAGCAAGACAGGAAGCGTTCTCATTTTGCTTAATTTTGTTCCAGACTTTGATACTTTTTTTCATGTTCTGCATGGAGATAAACCATTTTCTTCCAGAGCTCTGAAACTGGGAGCCAGGCTCTGCAGCATTGTGTAGATTGAGGCTTTGAGTCAGAGGTTTTGTATTTTAGATCAGTATTGTTAAAGTGTTTACTTTTTTGGGCCATTTACTGTTTCTGACTGGGAATTTGGAAACGTGGATTATTATTGGTTTTTATTTTTTTAAATTAGAGCTGGTATTCCGTATGGAAACACTTATTTTCCAGAAGAGCAGCCTTTTGAGAAATTTCTGGTATGTTCTTTCTGTTATCAAGTGAGAAGGGTAGGTAGATACTGAGAAAGCCTGGGAGAAGAAAACAAACCAAAAAGAAAATGAAGTTGATTAGCTCATAATGGAAACAAGTTAGGGAGTTTCAGAGAAATGCATCTAAAGTAAACAAAGCAAAAGAAGATATTTGAGTGGGAGGTGAGATGCTTGAGGATGGGTGGATGGGTTTTGAGGTTGTAAATCTTGAGAGGGAGGAGTTATTTCATCCAGATCTCCAAAAAAAAGGTACAAGTAGTTGGAATAAAAGAAAGAAAAAAGATAGAAATGGCTTTTGGCAGGTAGTGCTGACTGTTTTTCTACATTGTGAAAGAATATCACCTCTTGGCTTTTGGGCAATGCAGCTGTGGGACATGCCCAGCTGAAACACTTTATTGAACAGTGTTCAGTGGCAGAAATCTCTTCCTCTCCTGCAATTGCCTGTGCTCAGTGGCTTTCATGCACTCTTATGCTTATTGCTCACAAATGTCACAAAGACATGGGTGAGTTGTTTGGAACAGAGTAAACGATGTAATCCTGGGAGAGCAGGTTGCCTTACCAGCTTGTTTGTGTCCACAACAGAAGGCCACAGTTGCCTTTGGCAGGTCCACCAGAAATTATCTGTCTTTTTACCCTAAACAGTGGCTCCTATGGGTTTTTCAGAAGGAATGAATCAATTGGCCAGAGTCACTGTCCAATTTTTTTTTTTTACAGAATGACATTTTCTGACTTAAAAATTTTAAACAATAAAGCAAGTAACATTTAGTAGAAAGAATATGCATATTGGAAGGATAAGTAGCAGTTTAGTAGTGATTTCAGTGCAACTACCAGAAGGAGAAATAAAATGAAAATGAAATAACCCCATCCCCCCAGTATGAATTCCCTCAGAGTATGTTTAATTTGGGAGATGAACATTTTTCAGTCAAGGGAATGAATGGCACATGTTTGCTGCTTGTACTGAGGATGAAGTGGCAGAATATGTGTTGTCTTGGAAAGGAAAAAGTTTTATTGTTTAATTGTGTTTATCCCTTTTTGGCCTTATCCATAATGAACATGATGAAAGTAGAAAAGAACAGAGGCATTTCTACAGCATTGCCAGGAGCAGGTGTCCCTACTCGGTTATTTATAGACCACAAGAATGCATATCATGGAAATGGGCTGTGAATGGCCAGTGACCCATCTGTTTTATCTGCTGGGTATTGGGTCTGATTGTGTGGAAACGGATTTTTTTTAGCTGATAAAATTTGTGATGAAATTTCCGAACCAACCATTAGATGAGTGACTTTCTGCTACCCTGTTCTGAAAATTAGTTGTATGTGGTTTAGGTTTTTTAAACAGGAGGCTCTTGCTGTAGAGCTTTTCTCATTCCTGCTGAGCAAAGAGATTTCTTCTGGCCCTGAATGCAGCGTTTTGGACTGTAGCTATTTAGTACAGCTGATTGACTGATTTTGGCTGTTTTTTCATTATAAGTCTAGTGGTGTTTGTGTTCACTCATTGTCTTAGGTTTCAAATGCAAGATGAAGCTGGGGGTGTGTATTCTGTTGCCATCTGTTGAAACCAGGTGGGAGTTTTCTTTATCTCTTCCATCTGGAGAGACATCTCCTGTTAATGGACCATTGACTCTCCCCACATGGCTGATAAAAATCCATCAGCCGATTGTGAGATGGGCAGAGGCCCAGGGGAGGAGCCAAGCATTCCTACCTGGGTATAATCTGAGACCTGGAACACCACAGGCAGCCTTTGGCACTGCATTCCCAGAGGAGCAGCCTTTTCTCCCACTGCATTCCCAGAGGAAGACCAGACCCTTCTCCATCACCACTGGGCTGCCAAAGGAAAGCTCCACCCTTCTACAGGATCTCTGCTTCACCAGAACCATCTGTCACTCCAGGACTGCAGCCACCATTCAAACTGGACTGCTGCCAACACCCTGACTGACAGGGTGTCAGGTTGTGTTCTAACTCTGTCAGGTGGTTTGTTTTTTTTTTTTTAATACTGTATCTTATTCTAATTTTCCTGTTATGTTATAGTTTGTTGGTTTTTATTTTATTATTTTATTTTATTTTATTCCTATCCTCATATCTTTGCCTGAGAGCCCTTTAATTTAAAAATTATAATAATTCAGAGGGAGGGGGTGTACATTTTCCATTCCAAGGGAGGCTCCTGCCTTCCTTAGCAGGCACCTGTCTTTCAAACCAAGACACTCATTGTCCCTTTCGGTTTCAGATTAGCTGGAAGAAATGTCATTACCTACTTCTCAATACTTTTCTCCCCTCTCTGCATTAATCTAAGCTTGTGTCCTAGAACTGTGGCTGTCACTGAGAATATGTAGCTCTGAATGCTTGCTTAGAAATATCCATTTTTTAGGATCTAGGTCAAAAGCTGATTCAAATGCAATAATTTATAATAATGAAACTAGGGCAAAACAAACAAACAAAAAGCCCTAAATGCAGCTTTTCAAGTATGGAGAGGGGGGAATAATTCATTACAAACAGAATAGCCAGCACCTCATGAGTTGAGAACAAATTACTGTTCTTTACCAGATGAAGCTGTATAGATCTTCTCAAGCAGCTTTAAGCACTGGTAGTTCCTTATGGCTCAGTCTTGCATTTTCAATTTGTGCAGAATGGTGACATCTACAGATGCTGTTACAGCTTTCAAAGAGCAAGAATGAAGATGGTGGAGAGAAACTGTCTGACCTCCTTCAGTATACACTGGTCTATTATAGTGTCACTACAAAAAATGAAAATCTGCTCATTGGTAGATGAATTTCTTGTGATTATGCATCACAACAATTAAAAATATTCATACATGTTTTAAGTGTCCGTGGTAATCTTATAAATAAACCAATCTTGTGCCCCCTCTGTAATGATGAGGTTACTGCATCTTGGAGTTGGTGATATTATTAGGTCTCGATTAAAATAAAATGTTGAATTTCTTTTCCCTTTGTTTACTTGCTTCAAAATTTGAACTTGCTATGGTGACATTGCTCCTGTTGCTCTGAGATTTTAACATGGAGCTTATTGTCTATTGAAATTCTGTACAAATTATGCCTTCTCTCCCTGGGACATAGGATCTGTCATATTAATTCAAATTGCATTCATTGGGGAATATTTTTTATGATCTAAACTAAGTTCCTTATACAACTAATATAGTTTTAAATGCAAGTTTGTTTATTCATACTCTCTGATATCAGAGGTAGTGGTTAGCATTCCCAACCATGTCGTGATGGAGAAAGGTATTTAATAGTCAGTGCATAGAGATTGCCCTCCCAGGTGGTAAGGCTTGTAAGATAAATGCTGTGGTGTACTTCCAGTGGTTAACATGATTAATCCTCTCTCTGATCTCCTCAAAATACTTAATGAGGAAGGCAGAGGAGCCTTCTCTGGAGGTGCTGGGATCCTACAGGATCAGCACTTTTCTTGAGAAGTCAGGACAGTAAAAGGGATAGATAAAAAAGTTTTTAATGTGTTCTACTTATGAGTAGAACTAGGACATACTTTTTTCCGGTCACTTATTTATTCAGTAGATACAGATTTGGGTCAGCCAAGGGTATTATATTGCTATTTAATCCTATTTAAATTGTCCAGTTGTGACATGAGTAATTTTGACCTGATGTTTTTGAAACAGTGTTATCTTGCTTAAATAGTCATTAAAAGGTTAATATTCCAGCATTTCCTTCAAAGTCAAGTTTTGTTTTAAAGTGTACAAAATTGTTTTCCTATCTTGAATTAACCACTGAACTGAAAATATCCTTCCTTTACACAGTGATATTTGCAATGCTTCTTTCGGGGGAAGCTACAAACAATTCAAAGCTTCAAAGTAAATCTGCTTTAATGTGTTTAAAAACATGCAAGATAGTCCTTGATGGGAAATAGAACACTTCTATATTATTATGTAATATTATGTAAGGATAAAGAAGCTGAGGAAAAAGGAGATTGACTCATCACCAAGAAAGCGGATGGAAAAACATTTGCTCCTTTTCTCCATCACAAGAGTTTTGTGGAACTGTATTAAGAGATTGTGAGATGCTGAAATACAACAAGTGGGGAGCATATCTCTAGTTAGACAAAATTCCACACATTAATGTTTTCTTTTCCATCCTGACTTTTGCACAGAGATCACTTTGCTTCTCTGAGCCATAAATTTTAAATGTTCTTGTAAAGGCAGGGTAAATTTGGTTCACACTGATTACACACACAGAAATGTTCATCTGCTGGAAGAGGAGGAAGTGATGTGGAAGAGTTAGGAGTTATAGCCAGGTTAGGTAGGTTCTGGGCATGCGCTGTAGCATCTTTCCCTTCCACTTAGTGTCTTTTCACTATTTAAAGTGATGGCAATTTTTGGGACTGAGGTGCAAACTCAAATCCACTGAAGTTAATCCATGGTCCCAGTGTTGAGGCAGGGGGATAAAAGGGGTTGGTAAAAAGATTTTTCTGTTTGTCTTGTTATAAAAAGTGTTGGTTCATCACAAATGATGGCACTAACATCAAAAAGATGTGAAATAGCTGAAGCCTGTGTTTCAATGAGAGCCAGCTTGCTTTGGCTATACCTCACGTTCCTTTTCAAGCCTTTCTTCAAAATCTCATGCAGGAAAAATCACATGAATTTAAAACTTATATAGGAGAATGAAAATACAAACTCAGGTATGACTTTGGGAATGGCAGCCAAAACCTGAACAATCTCATTCAAGCTCTGTGTGTAGAGGAGAGGGATACTCTGTACCTGTTTGCTCTCCCTTGTTTTTATTTCCCTCTGGAAATTTGCAGGCATGCTACAACAGTGATGTAGTTGTAAACTTTTAAAGACCAAGAAGATACAGCTCTACTTACAAACTTGGAATGCTCTTAAGTAAATGACAAGGGTCAGAGAATTATGTCCACAGCCTTCACAAACTGATTAGAAAAACATCAGGAGAAATAGAGGAATCCCAGTGCTGCATTTGACCAAGCAAAACACTTCAAAACTCCAGGCAGTGAACTGAAATGTTGGTTTCTGTTCAGAAAGGGTTTTTAGTTGTTTTACCAGGATGAGGGGAGGAGGGAAGCATCATGTGTTGTTTGTTTTGCGTGTGTGCGCAGAGTACTCGAAGGCAGTTCATGTGCACGCATGCTGTGACTGCATGGCTGTTATGGTCTAAAAATGTTCCCATGCCCCAGCAGATTAGTCTGGTAAAGACCTAAATAAGGGGATTTCTTCAGTGCTATCTATGCTCTGCATAATTGATATTTGCTGCTTTTTGTGACTGTCTCCAAAGGGTTAAATGTGCTATTCTTAGCTCTGTTTCTTTGCCTGCTGGTTTCACCTCTGATGCAATGCAGTGCTGGAACTGCAATGCATTGTCAGTTTACATCACATTACACCAGTAACAATTTTTAAATCGACACGAGGTAATGTGATTTGTTTTCCTTTCCTGTGGTTCGATGCCTGCTAAGTAATCAAGGCTGCATGCTAATGACTCAAGAGTAGTTACAGATCATACCTTGACAAAGTAATTTGATGTGGACACTATGTGGATAGCTTCTCAAATAGTTTTTGTGTAAACAATATAAATATAGCTGTGCACTGGAAATCTTCAACCCAGTTTTGAATGTAGTTTCCATGCAGAATCAAACTAAAATAACTTGCTCATGCTTAATGTAGCTTTGGATTATTTAATGTAGGATAGACTTTATTTTTCAAAATAATGCAATTGACTAGAATAATCTGTTTTCCTTTATATTCTATCCAACTGATTCTCTCAAAATATTAGTACAGATGGGGGGAGTTTTTCTGTTTAGTGGCTAGAATTTTGTTCTGAGGACAAATATATTCCAATCATATGTTTGGTATCATTCTGAACTTACTTTTTTGACAAATATTTTTTCCTTAGCTCGTGCAACAGGATTTATAATCAAGTGTCCACCCAGGAAACACTCTAGATGAGTGTTCTAGATCCAGCCGAGAAACTGCAGTACAGTTGCAGGCCTGGATTTAAAACTTAGCCTGAGACAATGTGAAGTGTTTGATCTGAGCACAATTTAAGGTCTCAGTGAATCATTTCACTGCTGCCTACAGAAGTGTAAGAGACTTGAAGAGTGGCATTTACACCACATAGGAATGGAGGAATTCTCACTGTGTGGAATTATTGCCATTGAATCTATAAGCAACCTGTACGGAAGACAATTTTAAGGAGCTTAGTCATCCCAGAGCTGCAGTTGGAAGGCATGGTAACTGCTGAAAGAGCTGACTGGAGTTCTAAGTTTACCTTTCCTATAGAACAAGGTATGGCGTGCAGCTGCTTTATGCTTATGCAAGACTGCTGTTCTTGGGGGACATGCAGCATTTGTTAGGTAACTGCCGTGCAAGGCAATGTATGGAGCTGCTTTTTGTCCCCTTGAGTAGTTTTTGCATCCTTTGACTTTTAGACCATCTTTCCATCCATTTTAGGGAGTGGATTATATCCTGCTGTTCCCTTTCCTTTTCTCAGAGGGAGGTCGAACACTGGGATGCTGTTCAGCTTGATAAGAGTAGTCATAGAGGAATTTTGGGATTTAGACAGAGCTTTAACTATTCAGAAGCTCTTGTGAATGAAGTAAATTATCCTGAGCATATGACACTTCAAGAGGAGCATTTTATACGGTGACGTACTCGATGCTAAGAATAGCCACGAGTTGGTATGGTTAGATTAACAACCACGTGCTCCAGAGGTGATGGATGTGCAGCCCTTCAGTGTGCATGTCCTTCTGGAGGCTGTGTTGGGTTCTCTGGAGTCACTGGAGTGTATCTGTGTGTGACCCTTGTTAGTGTGTTCATTTAGCTGCTGCAGGGCATGGTTTGAGACATGGCTTTGTAGGTTGAGTCTGCTTCCTGGTCTAAGTGAGCAACTGTCAAATCAGACCTTATTTTAAATGGTAAATAGCTTGTAATGAGCCATGCCCTTTTCTGCAGAAATACACAAAAAGTAATTTCAGTATAAGAAATATAAGGGAAATATAAGGGAAACAATTCCTTTCTGCAGTAAACCCTTTGGTGCACTTTATCAGTAAAATATTTGCTGAGTTTATAGACGATTAATCATTTGCCTTTTAAAGAATAAATTTATTACCTTTTTAGTCTTTCTTTTAGAAATTGAATGCTTCATACTATAATGTTTATAAGTTCAGTTAGAATTTTGACGTAATGTTCTGTCCTATTATAAGCTAGTGTCTTTCGTGGATCTATATATAAGATCAAAGGCTCCACATCTGTGCTGATTTGTCAGATCTAGCGTGTGTTTATTCATCACATTTATAAAATTAACTTATTTGGAAAACAATCTGAGAAAATGCTATTTACTTATCCCTAGAAACTGAGCTTTATTCCTGCCTATGCTTTCCTCTCTCAGCAGTCTAAGTGCCTTAATTGATCATCTTGATATGAGGTTTAACTCAGCAGTTAATTGAACTTCAGGGAGTAAAATACACTTTTGTTTGCTAAACTGCTGTTGTGCTGGAGAAGACATTGGACCTGCTAATGCTCCACTGCATTGAGTTAACAATTCACAGACAAAACATAGGTATAGATCAAGGTAAGACACATTATCTCAAAACTTCTAAGAGATATATGAAGGCTTAACATGTGTTGAAAGTATCAAACCTTCATGGACCTAGTCTGATTGGCTGGATAAAAGAAAAATTATCAAAAGAAAAATTATCAAAGTTATTCAGCAATCTTGCCTGATGTGATGGGGTATTTTTAGGGTATATACATTATGCTGTGTGCATGACAAGATATATTTTGAGATAGTAGTTTTGTATATAGATAATTTTGGTGATCTCTTAAGGAATAGAAGTCTTTGTAATTCAGAAGATAGCTGGATGTTCTTTTTTTTCCTCAGAATATGCCCCACTAAGATTCTTGGAGGGCATTTCTCTTGAAGGTGTCTCTATACTCCTGTAGTCTCTTCTGTGAAATCAGAAGTGCCTGTGTGAGTGATGATGGTGATGTTTTAATGACTAAATCGGAATAACTGGCTATGCTAAACAGCAAAGGATTGTCAGCATCAGGGAATTCTGCCTTTTTCAAATACCATCGTGTTTTGTCAGGGCACAGAACTGGAGTAAGTGGAACAGATGTTCTAGATGAGCTAAGATGAACATCTGTAAATGTCCTTATGCAGCTGTGCATGACTGGTGGAGCTGATAAAGGTTTGCAGAAGGTAAGGCACCAACAGAACCCTTGTAAATTATAGGAAGACATTTTCAAAATAATGAAGGGTTAAAATGACCTGCTTAAACCCCACTCCATGCCTCCTGTCTGAAAACTGAGCCAAATCCTAGTTCAGAGCACTAAGATGTTCCTGTCCCATCCCCAAAATGGGATTATTGGGAGAAAAAAAAATTCATCCCTTTCAACCTTATAATTTACTCCTGGAGTAAACAGCTAGTCTAGGAATTAATGTTATTAAAAAAACATTTTGTTCAACTTGGGTAAGAATGAAAGCTGAAAATTCTGCAAAGAGTAAACACAAAGTCTATTTTTAATTTTGTTTTTGAACTTTGAAGTGTTTGGGATGAACAGCTCTTTCACTTGTGTTCAAGGATGAATGCTGATAACCAGCAGAGACAAAAAGTCAGGTAGTAAAAAATATGATGTTTCAAGTTTTCAGACTTGCATCAAAGAAAACTTGGAACCATGAAACAAATCTGTGAGCTGGGACAACAGTGAGATCCCTAAGGTTACGTGGTTATTATTTTAACACTTGGGGTGAATATAAACCCAGTGTGTTTTGAAATTTTAAAAAGAATATTGTATTCATTATCTGCTCCTTGAGATACTGCATAAGAAAATGCTGTTTGTCCTGCAAATGCTAACATTTTTCAGATTTTGATAGGAGAGCCTGTGTAAAGGTGAAAGGCAATACAAGGTAACCACAGATGGAGTAGCTGCTGAACCCTTGTCCAGTGTTGTGTACCTTGGAAGAGGGCACTCGGCAAGGCAGTCTAAAAAGGAAGTCTTATCTTTTTGGTTATCTTCCATCATTTTAGCTTTCTGGCTAAAATCAAGAAAGCAAGAAATCTGTCTGATCTTTGCAGATGAAAGATAAGATCTGGCAGGCTTTTAACTGGAGCAATATTCTTGTTCCTACATATATCACAGTTATTTTGGAATCTGTGTGATAGAAAGGACTGGTGGGAACAGAAATAGTTGTGTGAGGGTAGATTGCACACAGCCGTCTGCCGAGTGAGATTACAGATAATTGGCTTATGAAAATTAAGCAATTGTATTTTAATTCCAGAAAGTGGCTCTGGCACTGATTTTTTTCAGCAAGTTGGTGAAATAACTTTAGATGTTTACATTTTTGGTGGTTCTTATATATAATTGTTGCTTAAAAAACCCTAATCCTGCATGGGTTTGAATGTTGCTGAATGTTTGTACTGGATGTAGATGGTCAGGTAAAATAAAACAGGATATTTATAGTTCAGAATATATACTTGAGCATATACTTGACTATCTCATGAGTTTCAGAAGTTTAATACTTGTGTTGATATATCAGATCTTGTTTAGCAGATGGTATTTTAAAAAGTAGTTGATCTCAATGCAAAGAATGTTATTAATGTAAGCATAGATTTAATTTGTATGCATTTAAGTTGCTCTAATGAAGTCACATTTATGAAGTCATTCCAGTAAATCATAAAGGCTCTTCATTTGGAAAAAAAATTTTGCTTTTTATATTTCTTAATGACTGTCATAAAGTTCATCAGAGAGGATGCATTTATGTGCATAAAGATTTAAAATGCTTTTAGGCATCTATGTTCAAATACCAAAACAACACAAATCTTAGAGCAAGTTACTTATGTCACTGAGTGTGGGTGGAACAATCTTAAATGTTGGCCCAGCTTGGAAAGATCAGAGAGCAGCAACGCTGCAAACCAAGTCTGCAGTCAGCATCCTCCTCCCAGCTGTAACTGAGGCTCCCACCTATGGGATCCACCCAGTCTCAGCTTCTGAACTCGAATTCTTTCTTAAAGCAACTTTGAATGTATTCTGTGTCACCTGGAGAGCCAGGAGCTTCCCAGTCCTTGACCTCTTTTTGCAGAATTCATACAAGATTGATTTTCTTTTCTCCCGTTAGGACAGGAGAGGAGGGAAGAACAGGATTCTTGACATTAACTTTTTTGGGAAAAGATCAGTTTAAACTTGTATCTTTTGACAGTAAAGAAACCACCACAAACAAAAGGCATGTCTCCTGTAAAGGATTAATTCCATGAGTAACCTTGCAAGTAGACAAGAGAGCAGATAACTCCTGTGTTTCTAGCAACATGAAAAAAATCCTTGAATCCTTCCTTCTTCCATCCAGTTTGACCTCCCCTGCCCTAAGGTCCAGAAGCCAGTTCTCTTAGGTTTCAGAGCTACCCACCAGTCAGACAAGAGTTTAGAGGTAGGTGAAATAGCATTTGCTTTTCTTGGGAAGACACTTCAGAACTGTGGTAATTGATTTGGATATCAGTTCCTAGAAATGTGGTCACCTGGGTAAGCTAAGCCTGCATTTCAGGTAGGAGACAAGTGTGTTTTAATATGTTATTTTATTTAAAAAGCCCTTTGTCTTGCTCATTGTTTCCACCAGTGAGATTAAGTCAAGGTTTGAAAATACAATCAGATGAAACAAATTAGATCTGCTAGTAATCACAGTCATGATTATTATCACTGCAGCCTGGAATTCTCCTTGGGCAGGGAAAAGCAAGAAGCATTATTTTTACAGAAAGCAAAAAATGGGGTTCCTTTGGAGCAAGAGCAGATAAAATGCAGGACCTAGAAGCACCATGATAATTGCACTTGAAAGAAAACTCATACTCAAGTGGCTCAATAACATTCCTGCATAAGAGCAAAAGCCATGTAGCCTGTATGGCAGAAATAGGTGACAGAAGGCTCTGACTCATCATGTGGAACTGTAATTTAAGTTCAAGGGGGATTTTTCTATCTTGGATCTATTCCTGCTGGCTCAGATGTCTCATAAGCCTTTAGCACCTAGTTTTAATAGAGCCAGTGCCTACAATTGAGAGATGGGTTGGATGCAGGGAGCAAAATACTACTTGTCTTAAAAATATCTTCCAGCTAGAGCTGAGGTAATTTTGCTCTGATAAGAAGCTTCCACTGACCTTTACTAAATTTGATTTTCTAGATTTAGAAAAGTCTCAACTCCCTAAGAATTTGCTTAGTGAAGCACTGAGAAGCAGATGCAGTGTAGGCATCTTGGTGCTTCCCACTCAGTACAACTTTCTTTTAGCAAACAAGTTCTGCCAATGAACAATGTGTGAGGGGTCACTGCTGGCTCTTATCACTCATATGTAGTAATTTTTTTCATGTTTAAACAAATTTTATATAAAATAACATAGTATTCCAGGAAAGTTTGTTTTATAAATAATACTAGTATTGGTAAAGACAAGTAGCTTACTGTCTTAAAGATTCATATTTTTTCTAATTATTATTTTCAATCTTGACAAGTCTGTCCAGCCCCCTGAATACTTAATACATGAGTATTGTTTCATCAAAAGATCAAAATGGTAGTAATCTCTAACTTCAACCAGTTTTTGGTAAAAATTTTAAAATATACATCAGCTATATACACAGGGGTCTTTTTAGGTATATAAAATCTATATAAAGGTAGATAAAGGTAGACTGTCAAATGTGGGGGCACAGAGGATGTTCCAGGTGAGGCAAGAGCACAACCGCTGCTGTCATTTTACACTTCCAAAACCTGAGCATCCTTTAGGTGGGCTAATAGAAGGCAGTAACTGCTTGTCTGGGAGGTTCTTCACACTGTCCATAATGGACACATGAGGCAGATTTGTATGGCTTAGGGTGACTGAAGAGGAGGCTTCAAATGGTATTTTAAAAAAATTCTGGTTTGTAAAGGCTAACCACTTTAGTTACTAATTCAGCGAGGGTTAGGAGATCATATTTTGGTCCTAAATGAATAGTGGCAATTTTTGACTGTTCCTTTACTGCTGTAGGCACTAATGAATAAGCTGTACTGGCCATGCAGTGGTCAGATGTTTCCCTGGGTGTTCATAGAAGATTTTATTAGAAATATACTAATATTTCCCAGTTTCTGATGGGGGAGTGCAGCGAGGGAAGAAGAGAAGCAGTCTTAAACTAATATTTATCTGATTCAGTTCTCTGAAGCCCAGGACTTGTGCAGGCAGTTCAGTGTGTCATGGGATTGGTACTGACAGGGTCTTCACAGGACTGCACTGCTGTGACACAGATCTTTGTTAATAGAGCTGCCTTAATTAAAAAGTACAGAATTCATGATGAAATTCTGTTTTGACCCTTAGAGTTAGATTTGACTAAAAAAGAATTCCTCTTGAGAGCTGCATAGAAGAGTTTGGAAATACATCAGAAGATAATTTGACATGGGAAATTGATTACAAAAGAGGCAGAGACACAATCCTGGTGAATCCTGAATAGCTCTGATAGTCAGAGGTGAGGTGGAAAAGAGCAATTCTGGCTGAGCAGTCCCTGGGGTGTTCCCTCCTTGCTGGGGGTTGTTTGCAGAGAAGCTGAAGTGCTGTAACAGCCTCAAGCTCCACTCAGTGATGTTGCCTCCTCTTTTTTTCCACAGCAGCTAGCTCATGTCCTCTGCAAAACTGAGAGTAGCTTAAGGCCATCATTTCATGCATGACTTGGTAAATTGTGCAAGAAAGAGCACTGCCAAATGAGGAGCTGCGCCAGTTTCCAATAAGAGGGCCATCTGTGACAAAATGTTTTAGCAAGTTTGAAAACAATTGAGTTCTTTCCCATTTTTACTTTGATTTCATTTAGCATGTAAGTAACTTTGCAGCCTCCCAAGAGAAAATTTATGTTACTGTATCCTTGTTTGCTATGCATTAAGTTTTTGTTCAGTCAAGTGGTTTCATTTCAGACCTGCTCCTGTGTGGTACAGAAAAATGACTTTGCATCGATGTCACTTTTGATTCTTGTTGGACACATTTGTCAGGGTTGGTGAAATTCAGGTATTTGTGGAAGATAAGAAGCATATAAGTAAATTGTTAGTAGTAACAGCAATAGTATCTAAATGTAAAAGTAGTTTATTGCTGGAATGAAAACATCTTTAAATTTTGAAAGAATTCCAAGTGAGCTTCTCTCCCTTAACCTAGCCTGTAATATCTCATAACCATTTTGTTTCATTAAACTTAGGAAGTTGTTGCAATGGAGTTTTCACATAGCAAGGATTATTAAGGAAATCTGCCATTTGTTTGAGAGATCTCTCAAATTGTCTTAAACTTTTGCAAAGACTACAAAGAAGACTACCTCTATTGATAGCTGAGTGGCAATAATGGGGCCTCTAATATAGTGTTTTTTAACTAATTTTGGTGTAATTTCATGAGAAGAGTTATGGTTTTTTAAAGAGCATGGTTATACTTAGCTTACTTAACTGCACTTTCTAAAAGCAAGAGGAAAATTATAGAGTTGTTTTCTGGAATTTGGAGGTTTAATTTGACTTTTAATTTAGCTGTCTAACATTCTGAGGTTAAGCATCTTTCAGCTGGTAGAGTAAAGCAAATAGAGAGCAAGTTAGTGTCACTCACTGAGGAGCCAGCAACAGAGACAGAAATCTGCCTTGTGCCAGCCCATCCGACCCTGCTTTGGAAATGTTGCTTGCACCTGATAATTTGGCTGCTTCTTTCTGTTGGCAAGTGCTCTCTGCAACAGGTAATTTTCAGAAGGAGGGAACCTTTTTGTAATTTGATATTATTTTAGAAGGAACAGAGTATGAAGAAAGTTCCTGACTTTTAAGTATGTGTTTATGTAGGAGACGGGCCTGGCAGGGAAACTTCAGGTGCAACGTATCCTCAGAGTGCATGATTCCAAACTTCTTGAACTTGTGTTGTAGCTGCTTTTAGAAGAGTGAAGAGCTGGCCATGTGGATAAGGGAATCACTTAGGAATAAATCTACCTGCCTTCCAGAATAAACGTTGTCCATGATCAATGCCCCACGTGCAGGGATGTTAGTGTTGTTACAGTGCTTTTGAAGTAAGTGTCCCCTTACACAAAATTTCCAAGGGTTAGAAACTTAAATGCAGGTTTTGTTTTCTTGTTTCTGCTGAGTGAAGTCGGCTTCTTATCATCTTTGCAGCTCTTTAATTTAAAACTCTGCAAATATACCTAGAGATGGAGTGTGAACGTCTATTAAAGCAGCAGTCTTAATTTTGCAGCATTTGCTTTATTCTGTAGGAAGTAATCTGCTTGAATTGGGTGAAGCTTTTGGGAAGACTGTGTATATATTGCCAAGATTAATCCCACTGTGTTTGCACAAACTTTTTATATGCTCTATTCTAGTTCTAATTTGGAAATTTGGACTGTTTTATCATGATATTTCACAAAATTTTATGAGAATAATTGAGGAAAAATATTTGGGAATAGCGCTAAACTATTTCTAAATTTAGATTAATGGAGATCATATAGTTGTGAAGTTAGAAAATGTTGGTATTTCTTGTATTGGTCTTTCACACCATTAGACTCAGTGTATTGTACACAGTATAGTGTATACTAAATATTTCCCAAAAACACCATGTTCCTTTTTATATTTTAAACATAGGCTAATGTTAGAGCTGCAATTTTTTACCATTGTGAATTTCACTTGCATTTGAGGATTTTGAATCTGTTTTTGCTGCTGTTCCAGTAAGTCTCCTGAATGATAACACTGAAATAACCCTTACACAAGGATGGAACTGCAACCTCATCTCCAGTAACCATGACAAACATCACTGTAATATTTACAGGGGGAAAATGTTCATCCAGGGTGAAATGCAGAGATGCATTAAAACATCAAACATTAAAAAAAAAGGTAGTTGAAGCTGCTTAATTGCTTTGCTTAGAAAGACTAATGTAATGTCTGAGGAAGTAATCTCTAAATAAGTTAGGAGGTGAGATCTTTCAAAGGTGGAAAAAAACCAGGCATAGACCTATCACGGAATTCAATGGTAAGACTGTCAAGAGCAGTAAAACGGATGTGTTGTTAAATGTCTTTGGGAGGGATTTCTTGGTGTTCTGTGTCTTAATGTAGTGAAAAGCAAACTTCAGTGGGTGAACATTTGGCATTACCAGTTTGAACCCAAAAGTTTCCTCTGGCACAGGAGTGGGGGGG
>VXBQ01015757.1:516993-626359 GCA_013400175.1 Phainopepla nitens | reverse complement strand
GGTGAATCGGGCAGCGCAGGGACACCGGTGTGCACATCAGTTAAATGCTCTGTCCGGTGCTCTTCTCCTTGTGTGCCCCGAAAGGAGGTGGGGATGCTGCAGGCCCGTGTCTGGCTGTGTGTTTCAGCGGCAGACGGCTCTGACTGAGGATGGAGATAGGGCTGGCAGGATGAGAGGGGAGATCTGAAAAATGCCACCCCTGATTGGACAGCCCCGCTTGTGTGTTCTGCGTGACGCTTTGCAACAAGCTTGGCTTTATGTGGCACAGGGACTCCCTTCTTGCAGCTAGCAGAGAGCCAGGTATGGGGGTGGAAATCCCTCGGGGCACAGAAACAGGGGGAGATCTTGCAGAGTCAGACCTGCTCTCCTTCTGCCTCCGTCAGATAGTTCAGATCCCTTCTGTGGCTCATCTCTCTCCCCATCCTACTCCGTCTACATTCAGCCCCCTACAGAGATTCAGTGAAGACATGAGGTAACCAATGCAGTGATGCTCATCTATGGAACACCCTCCCCTTCGACACTAGGGATAACTCTGTGTCCGAGATCAGCAGTTCTGAGATGCTCAAGTTCTGAATGCTGCATGAGAGGACAGAAAAGAATTAAGATAGAATATTGTGGTTTTGAATCTGTTCCAGAAATGCAGTAAGATTCCTTAAGCAGCGGCTGCCTAGGAGAGATCCTCAGAAATAAAACAGCATGGGTTTGGGATGCTGTGAGATGTATGGAGTACGTGGTTTGGGATTTCCAGCAGACCTCTGGCTCACTTCTTTTTTTGAGCTAAAATACCTCTCTCTCTGTTAGACCATGACTAAAGTTTAAATAGATGTCCAAGATGAAGGAAAATGTCCCAGATGGAAAAAGATTTCTTTTACCTGTTTTAGCGCAGCAAAGTTAAAGAGAAGGACTATAATGTCTTTTTTTTTTAAATGATGTCCGTATTTTTAATTTTGTTGGCTATCCAGGAAGAATGCTAATGGGTCTTTTCTCTGTACTTCTGCTACAGTTTTTGCCTTGCTCGTGGAAGACCAGCTGTAATACTGTCATTATCAAGCCAAGTTTTTGATAGGATATAAGAGGCTTGACTTGGAACTAAGGTGAAGGATGCATTATAAGAAGCTGCTAAAATTTGCATTGTGCCTAGAAGCTTTCTGTTTAAAACCTTCTTTGAAGATATACTGTATGTATATTTTTCTCTATGCTCTTCTTATACGTTGTGGTCGCTTTTACAGGGGATAAAGCTGGCAAAGATGAGGAAAATTGGCTGTGCTCTCCTGGTACTCCAAGCTCTTCTGGCACCTTTGGATCTTGTTTGTGGAGCAGAGAAAAATTATCCCATCCTGAACATTGCAGTGATTCTGGGAAGGACCAAGTATATAACAGAGAGAGATATCAGAGCTCTCTGGACCAGGGAAATGTCAGCAGACCTGGCTGTTGATATCAATGTAGTGACCCTTCTTGTGAACCAGACTGACCCTAAGAGCATTATAACACATGTTTGTGACTTGATGTCAGGCACCAAGATCCATGGAGTGGTTTTTGGAGATGACACTGATCAGGAGGCAGTAGCTCAGATTTTGGATTTTATTTCATCTCAGACTTCTATTCCAATTCTTGGAATTCATGGCGGGGCCTCCATGATAATGGCAGATAAGGTAGGAAAAGTTATTAAGAGCTCTTGCTATTCTAATGTGCTTCATTGTGTTGGTGTCTATAATGAATAATTGCTACAAGCAGTTCAGAAAAGATGCTCTTACTTTTGTCTGTACTTAAAAAAAAGAAAAAAAGTATGCATAATGGTGTCTTTGTTAATGGCTCATCAAATATTCAAAAATATTTTGGGGCTTGTGTCTGAAACTCAACTTTCTAACCTAAGTCCTAATAAGATATTACTCTCCAGCACATGGAATGACGGTCAGTTAAAAAACTTTAATAGCTAATATGATCAATAAATGTATAAACAGCTTCATAATAGTAGGTTCATAAAATGATGTTGAGGATAAGATGTAAAACTATAAGCAGATGTTCTGTGGTGCTTACAAGAAACAGCACGCAATAGACCTGAATGTATTTGGGTGCAGCAGTAATAACAGGACAATAATAAGCCAGACTTTAGTGACCCACTGCAGAATCAGAGCTAAGTACTCTCATACACTTGAACCAACTGCATTCCATAGATTTATTGTATTAGATTTTTGCTAACTGGATACTTCTACTTTGCTGCTGTAGTTCAGGAAAATCCAGTAATGGGTTGTCTGAAATCTGGAGATAATGACAAATGGTTTTGTTGGAAAACATATTTTTATGTAATCTGTTGTGAGACTGGAAGAGCAAAAATGACTCATGTGTCAAGTTCCTTAACGCTGTAACAGTTTTTGAGAAGTCCTTGCTGGTGCTGCAGCACTGATGTAGTGAGGTGGTCGCTGCTGTTCTTGAAGCAGGCACTCAGCGTGGGGCTGAGCTCTGCTGGGGACTCTCCTCAGAGTCACTGGAGTGCCACTGTGGTGTAAGAGAGGAGAGCTCACAGGGAGAGTGCCCATGAGGATCTTTAATGTTAACTGTAACTAATTTCCTGATATATCCATACTTCAGGGTTCCTTATTCATTGAGTATTATAGTTTCTTATGAGTGACTTTTGAATAGTAAAGGGCTCTCTGAACACATCTGAAAAGGAAGTGGTCCAGATATATTATTTTGTGAAGTAAGGGGGGGAAAAAAGAAGCAGGATTAGTTATGATTGAGGAATCAGCTTTGAACTTGGGAAACTTTTTAGCTCTGGAAAATACCTTTATTCTATTGGGATAAGAGGTCTATTTCTCTTGGTATTTTGAATGAACTTCCTGTAGAAATTGTCATAAAAGGGGAGGACAATAAGTGCTGAATTATAGCAGAGATCCTATAAAAATGGCTTTGACATCTTGATTTATACTGACAGATCATTACAGTCAATGCTGCTATCTTAAATGCAATGGCAGTGACCAAATTACACAGGCAGTTGTTTCATGTGCTTTTAAATAACAGTGCAGATTTACTTGTCTTTTAAAGCTGGGTTTATACGTATTTAGTGCTTCTATTTGATACATGTTTCATTTAACTGTCTCTGGCAGTGTAAGAACTCTTGATCCCAGCTAGGGCTAAGTGATGAAACACTGGAAGAAATTCTTACAGAATCATCTTCACTCTCAGTAGCAGATGCAGGATGTTACTGATACAGATCTATTTTTACTTTTATATAAGAGCCTCTAGAAAATGAAACAGTCTATTATTTCTGGTCTTAGTAAATTACTACTATTTTCACTGTATGCTAGTATTATCATTATTGTATCACTGTCTTTTATTTTAGAGGTAATCAAAGTTTTATTAGCAAACTTTCCTGCTGAAATTTAGCTTCTAAGATTTCCATTTGGGAAATCAAAATTGTCTTTTATGCGTTAAAACAATCTAACAGAGCAGTCTTCAGTAGCTTGAATTGGCTGAAGGAATTGTTTGTTCATGTAACTAATATTGCCTTAATTTTTGACCTGACCTTTGCAGTGTGCAATGTCCTGCAATGGGGTTTGGAACATAGCAGTAATGAGACTTGCATGTGTCACTCAATTAACCATTCATTTAGGAATGAATTCCTGGGAGATGAAGTTGAAATTCACAGTGCTGTCATAAAGGCAGAGAGATGAAATCTGAGGGAGAAGGATTGCAAATATGACATCTTTCAAGTCACTGTCAGGATTTTAGCTGGCACACATGGGTGTTGGCTGACTTGTGAAGATTATTTTAAGTCTCCTGCTTTGTCTTAAGCATTGAGATGCCTGCCTATGCAAAAGGTGCCTGGTCCCACTCCTGCTTGTGGTTGTAGTGCTCTGGCACTCTCATAAGGCCATTTCATTTATGTCCTTATTGTATGAGTTCTCTACCAGGTGGTTGTTATGTGATGCTGAACTCAACTAAACAAAGGGCACAGGAATGAGAACTCATCCATATTGCTCTTTCCTGCTGAAGACTTCACTGAATGACTCAGAGGAGATAACCTACCATATTCTCTGTGGCTAATAAATATTATGTCAGTGTCAATCTTGACTGAAGAGCCATATCTGTAAAAAAAAAAAAAAAGTTGTGCCATATTTCTGAGGATGGCGTATGGCCACATTTGGAATTTGCAGTGATGAATGCAGCTTTTGAAGCAGTGAGTCCCTGTCTGAACATCTGGGGTGAGTGGTGTGTTGTCTAGACTGCCTCCTTCACCAGCACAGCTCTGCTTCAGTTTGCTCAGAGTTTGCCTGCACCATCTGAGGAGAGATTTTGCATGATTCAGATGTGGAAAATAGATGTGAAGCCAACCAAACCAGAATGTTTTCTGAACCTCACTGATCTATTTTCACCTGACATCAGCTGTCCTAACCCTACCATCAAACCAGTGGGATGCCTGGGGGTGTAAGGCACTTACCTGATCCTGACTGTGCTGCAGAGATACTCTTTGGACAGTGCCACATGCTCTGCTCCAGCTGGTTTTATCACCTGCTCTTGGCAGGAGCTCTCCTGCCAATGAACTGCTGCTTGGCTTTGGTCCCCAGTTCTGCCACGCACTTCAAATATATTCAGATGTGGGGTAGTCTACTGAAACCAGATGAGAACTGTCTGGGGCATCTGTGCCAGCGTGCTGTGCATCAGCATCCCTTGGAGGATGCTGAAAACAGGCTGGCTGTTTATTCATCTTGTATCTCTTGACATTTGAGACATCTCAACACAAACATTACTTAGGAACTGTTTTCTGACTTGAGTATTTGGTTTCAAACATAGTTACCTTTGTTTCACTGCATCCTATGATTATAATAATAATATTTGTGATAGCTTTTTTTTTTTTAACAGAACATCATGGTTAGTTCTGTGTCAGTGCCAAAAGATTTGCTTTTTCACATGCGGGGAAAAAATATCTCTACGTATTGTAAATACGTCCAGGAGTATTTAGTGTCTTTGAACCATACTGCTTTTGCCTATTGCAAACCTAAATCTTTCTAGAAGTCTTTCTGAAAGACATAATTTGAGGCATTTGTTTGTTGTGGAAGCACTCACAGTTATAACATAGTCAAGAAGTGTTAAAGATGAAGGTAATTTTCCAGAAGGGCTAGCACAAAGTGATACTTCTTGAAACAGATCTGGAAATGTTATGTAAAATAACGAACTGCTTTTCCAAAAGGTAAGTACTATATCAGTGATTCTCTGAGAGCCCTGGAGGTTAGACAAGATTGCTGGAGGTTGTCTGACTCAGCCCTACCTGTGTGACGAGCTAATATCAAAATCAGATCATCCAGTCAAGTTTTGAGTGTCTCCCTGGAGGTAGGTACCACAGCCTCTCTGGGCAATCTATTTCAGTAATTAACCTCTCTTACCATGCAAATATTTTCCTTTTATCTCATTAGAATTTCCCTTGATAGCGCAGGCTTTTGTTCTTCTGCTGTGAATCTGAGTCCAGCTCTCTCAGTGCAGTTGTGGGCTGCAATTACAGCGCTCCTTACCTGTCGCGTTCCCGGGGAAAAGGTTCCTTCAGCCCTTGCTCTTGCAGTCCTTTGGACTTGCTTGGATATATTGGTGTCCTGTATGGGCAGAACCCAGACAGGGACCGCAGATACGGCCTCGTGAGTCCTGCGAGGGGAGCAGCCCCTCCTGGAGCAGCTGCCGTGGTGCCGCCGCAGCCTCGTCCGGCTGTGCCGCCGAAAGGGAGCACTGCTGACTCATGTTCAGCCCGTCCCATGGGCGCCCCGTGCCCTGGAGCACTGCCGGGATGCTTCATAAATAAGACATCTGATTGCTCATAAGCGCTGAGTGAAACTGTACTTTGAATTCTTTCATTCTTTTGGCGGTATTTTTTTAGGTACTTTAGTGAAATATTTGCAGATGTTTGCATTACTTGTCATTTTTGCCTCATTATAAGGTATAGCTGGAATTGCTTTGTTTTAGCTCATTTGAGAGGCGAAAAACTGTGCTGCACTTGTGCAAACCAGAGCTGTGGTCAGAGCCCACCCAGACTCCTGGCTCTGGAGCATTTATGCTCCCTTATCTGTATGTGGCTTTGTTGATGATCTCAAAGTTCCTCCACACATCCTTCAACTTCTTTGCCAAATGTCTTCATGGCGCAGTGATTCTCTAAAGGACCAAAAAGGTTCAAAAGCCACATTTGACTTTTGTACTGTGTGTAAGTGTGCTTCAGCTCTTAATGCTTTCAGAATTGTTTGATGGATGGCAGGGGAATGTTTGTTTTTTAGTGTCGAATCTTTTCTGGAGGTCATACTACATGGATGTTAATTAATTCATTATTCATTAATTCATATGTCTGCCATATGCGTATGTAGATTTCTGTCCAACCTGTTTAGTTGGCTTGTAAAAGCAGTTCTGTATTTCATTATAGAAAATTGTAAATTTAAGATTTTCTATAATGGCAGCTTTTCATTCCTGCCCTTACTGATGGCCGATGTGTATGGCACAATGTGTCTGAGCATGACATTCACTTTGGCTTTGTTACTGTAAAAGACTGGAAGATTAAACCATAGGTTGATAAATACTTTAGTGCAAAAACGGCAGTATTCATATGACTGCTGTTTCAGGTCCAGACATAGTAGCTTGCACTAATACATAGTCTGTTGCACACAATATTTCCAGCTTCTGACTCATTTAAAGAAGCAATTGAATTTGATTTTCTTCCCTTCTGGCTGTATAAAGGCCTCTATGGGAAGAATAACCTTCAGATATTCTAATTTTTATTTTGAACTGCAATAGAAACGTAGCACTGACCTCCTTGCAAATCTGTGTTTACTTGTCCATATCCGTGAAAACCAATCTGTATGTGCTTTCAAGAATGTCTTGCACATCCATAAGATTTTTAGACCTAGAATGTAATCTGTGGTAGTACCTTTTTTGCACACATGCTGTAATCAGTGGTATTCAAGGGTTATAAATGTGCCTGAGATTTGTCCTGCTGAACAGAATGAAGTGAGTGGATGCAGTATTCCATGTTTTTCCTCCTCTGGAGGCAGTTCTGTGCCAGAGTGAGATGGTTGGGATAGAGCCTGCTGGTTTAGACATTGCTATTCCTGTACTGGCATGGCTGGGAGTGTTTGCTGCTTTCCACTGGGTCTTGGAACTCAAAGGAGCATTATATTAATGATGTGAGCTTTGCTTTCTTGCTCTCTTTCTCCCACTCCTTTTTCTAAAGGGTTTTCCTAGCAATTTCTGAGGTGATTATATTATTCCTCATTCTCTTGTCCATGTAAGTTTATTCCTCTTAATTCAGTGAAGGAAAACACAGATTAATTTCTGGAATACTGCAGGAGTAGACTTGAACTGTCACTCTTACAGAGCTCAAGGGAGAGAGATTTAGTTTAATTTTCCAAAGTAGAAGGAAGGTATCTTTTGAAAATGAAGGAATCTTTTGAAAAGATTAGGAATTTTGGTAAATAATGAGCGGGTTGTAGGAAATGGAAGCCTTGAGTTTGCTTGATTTTTCATGCAGTTTAGGTTTGGGTAAGTTCCTGATATTTAATTTTCTTAAATTTTCATCTGCACCTGAGCAGAGGGTGCAGGCTTGGTTTCTATACACCACTCATTTAGGAGACAGGAGTGTTTAGCCTCACTTTAGTCCTTTGTAGTAAGTTATATATTTTCATCTCAAAGGTACTGTTTTCTTTCTCTTTATACTGTTCTTATATTTCTTGAAAATAGAAATCCTTAAGTATCTTTGTTTTGAGCTACAGTGTCTGAAAACTTCCAGCAGGTCCCTGTTGTAGATCACCCATACGTTCTCTCCAAACTATTGCCTGCCTGTGGGTGATTACAACGCAGCAGACTCCTGGGCTGTGAAAGTAGGACACAAGACCTTCAGCATGATTTTCTACTTGCAGAAATTCCTGGTGGCATCTTTCGAATTTTTTTCCCAAAAACGTTCTCAAATACAAAATTAAAAATTATTTCTTTTAGGCTATAAAATAATTATAGACCGTTACAAAATACATAGCAAGTTTCTGGCAGTTAGTTATCCAGAGAATATACCTGAAAGTATAAAATTATGCAGTGTACAGAACAGAAGGGCTTTGATATAATGTCAAACACATTTTTTGTGTTTCATCTATTAATTATTTTTGAGGATGCTTAGATTATTTGAATAGACAGTTCATTAGTCTGTTTTGTCACTTATTTGAACTAACAATTTGACTTGAAGAACTTCTTTATAACTGTTTTTGATCTTGCTTGGAAGACTCTGGGATAGATCTACCTACATGGTGATGGTACAGAGGGCTTGGTATAGATGCACAGAACTTTGCAGGCTATAGCTTTTATTTTTTGCAAATCTATAGTCATCTGATTTGTGTGTACTCTTTCTCTTCCCCTCTTCCCTCCTCCTTCCTCCTCTGCCTCTACTCTTCCCTGGAGCTGTGAAGTTGTGTGGATTTTACTGAGGGAGCCCAGCCTGGATTGTCTCCACACCATCTGTCACCATATTGTTTGTTTAAATCCTTGAGATATTTTTTTTCTGTACTTCACTGAAATAAATACATAAAGCTGCAGCAGCATCATTGGCTATTTATACTAGATTTAGACTTAATGTCCTTAGGAGAAAACCCCTGTGCTTGCAATTGAGGTGCATAAGCTGCAGGCACAGTTTGTAAAAGTGCACGTGGTTTAATTCTCTGAGTGCAGAGCTCCAGTTCTACAGTGTGTTCACCCCCCAGCCCAGGCCCCTCTGGCTTCTCGAGGGGGACACCCAGCTGGGGCTCTCATGGCCCTGAAGAGACAGTGCTGCTCGTGGGTTATGCTCTGGTCTGCCCGCTCTTTCAAGAAAAACCTCCCGTGCCCTTGGGTAAATGTGGGATATATCTTCCTCTGTCCTGAGACCTGATACTCTGGGTCAGGGAAAAAGGTGAAACTCACAGGCTCTGTCAAACCAGAACTGGAAATAAGATTGGTTAGTTAGAAGGGGGAATGTTTTGGAGAGAAATTAACGTGTGCAGAAGAAATGTAGTATAAAAGCTGAACAACCAACAGGGAAATGAGTTTTGCTGATATGCAGAAGTGATATTCAGGTGTCTGATGGAGGTTGGTTGGTGCCCAGCAGCTGTAAGTTTATGATATGCAGTTAACATTGTCTCCTTTCCCTACAGCAATTTCCCCTGTACACTCCATGCACATGAAGCTTAAGTGATCAAAAAGCCCCAGGTTTTTGATTCAGGTGTACAAGTTTTCTCTTACTTGGGGAAGAGCAAAATTCCTCTGGAGAAAGATCTGTCCTTTCTGGGACTCAGCCATGAGGGCTCATGGGCTGAGAGGTAAATGAGGTTCCCTGATCAACCTTTGTGAATGATTTAAACCTCTTGAAAAAGGAACAGTTTGTAGTCCAAGTTTGTGACTAAGATTTTATTTGCATACTGACTTTCAGCTTTACTTGTGGATTAAAGAAATCATTCATAAATGTATATATGTAGATGGTTTGTGTAATCAATTTCTTTTCTGTTCTCCTCTTCAATAGCTACAGAGACTGAACTAAAATTAGGAAATCCAGCAACATATCTGAGGTCAGACTGCTCGTAAACTTCTAGAGCATAGCAGTAACTCCATTTGGTTGTACATTGGTCAATCTTGCTTAGCAAGATTAACATGTTCTTGGACAAGGGCAAATTCAAAGCGGAGGTACACTTCCTTCTGGCTGTAACACACTGAGAAACACATTAGAGGGCTCTGGATGAGATTTGGCTAAAACACTGTAATATTCTGCATCCAGCTCCCAAACAATCTCCATTTCTTTTGTACGACATCTTTTGTTTCGTATTTTCATACTTTGTGATCAGACCTGAGAAATCAAGGTCTGTTTTTTTGGTATACATGCAGGCTCTTCTCCCTGCTTTCTTCTGGATTCCCTTGCTGAAGGTGGACAAGGAAGGGTGAGAGAAAAAACAGGTGGTAATCTTCATTTATTGTATGAGTAAGCTCTCTTAAAGAGGTGCTTCATTACCAGATGACTCCTCAGTCAGTGTTTTGGGCTTCCTGTCTCCATCATAGGTTTGGGAAAGTAATTTCCTTCTAGGCTTTTGATGAAGGTAGACTGAACCATTTCCTTGTCACAAGTTCCTTGCTGCAGCATGGCTGAGAGCACCACGCTGCTCTTGCTCCATGGCTTCTGCTCGGTGTTCCTTACTATTTATAATGACATGCCTTTGTGCATGTTGCAGCAAGATATTTTTATAAAAATGTTTCAGTCAAAGGATTGCTGGATGGAAAGCTGCTTATCTTCTCTTTTTTCCTTTTCTTGACAGTGATAGTTTGTTTTTAGTGTCCTAACTTTTGGTTCGAGATCTCTGTAACTTTATTGATGGAAAGTTTTGTCTACTTGTGCTGAGCAGTTTGCCTTTCTGTGTGACTAAATTAGCAATAGGACTGCTTTGTTTTCACTGCATTGATTTTGTGTCTAGTGGAAGCACACTGTGTATGTAGAAACACTATGAAAGAAGAAAGGGATTTTATAGCCACCTTTCAGCTTGACAAAATTTGCAACACAATTAGGTATGAGAGAAAATAGAATTAAGGTAATCTGTTCTAAGTAACAAGTTGCTTTTAGGAGTTACAGAAACATATAATTATCAGACAAATTGCATGTTATTTTTTTGTGTGTTAGGCTAATTAGGAGTTCTGAGTAAATTGTGTTGGCATAGGCATCAGAGCTATATGAAGTTCCTAATTGGGATGAGATAAGGCTTGTGCATTCGTCATAAGAAAACAGATGCCAGAATTAGGAGAAGTATCTGTATTCTACTCAAGTACCATTTAGGATAGTCTGGTTTATTTTAAGCAGTCCCATTGTTTTTTTAGGAAACAAACTAGCCCTGTCCTTTACTTTTTGATCTGTTTGCCATTGTCTCCTCTCTCCTTTATCTGCATTTGACTACTGTTATCTGCAAAAAGGCTGACATTTCCTTTTGTGGAATTTGGGTTCCAGAGAAAGGTGTGGATGGCTCAGCTGCTTAGCATGTGAAGCTTTAAGCTCTGTCCCTTAACTATGTAACAGCCAACTGGTACAGAAGTTATAAAAAGAAATATTTGCTTTCTTCACCCACTCTTAGTCTGAATTTTCCTTACCCAGTCCATTGACTGCCAACCTCCTTCACCCAAGAGCTGCTTCCAAACACCCTCCTGTGATGAGCCTTCAGCTGCACTCTACCCATTTGCTATTCCACTTTATACTTGACTGTCATGGTAGTTAGGATGGCTTTTTTTTTTTCCCATTTATTGCCTTAGTTCACTTCTAGCAGAAGCAGAGGTGGGTAGGAAGGAATACAACTCTCTGCTTAAAATTCTCTACCGCTGAATTTTAGGAATACTGGGACTCTTTCAGTGTACATAGAGCACAGAAGACAGTTGCTAAAATCATCTTAATTGGAGCAAATAAAAATTCTCTGGGGTCCCATGAACAAAGTAAAAACTATGAATTTAAGCCAAACCTATTCCTATTTAATAAGCAGGAAATTGAGGTAAGGAGTATAAACAGAACCAGGTGACCTAGGGCAGTTTTGGTGGGGAACTGAGGTGGTGATAAAACAGAAATAAAAATTACTGATGGAAGTGACCTTTTGTGAATAAAACAGTATGAGAAAACCAGAATTTCTCAAAATTCTGAACAGTTTCTGTCTCTGTCTCTTCAGGGTTCCTGACCTAGGGTTTTTGGGCAATCCTTTTCAGTCATAAGTCATTCCTTCTGCATTCATTGACTACTTTACATACTTGTACAGGGAGGTGCTTGCTTTTCCTGTTACAGTGTGGGGAGTCTGGGCTGTAGTTAACCATCTGGAAATTGATGTATTGGAGTGTCTACTTGTATCCATTATAATGCAATTTAAATTTTCCCTACTGCTCTTGTTTTTTTCCTTTAGTATAACCTCTAGACAGGGAGTCTGTTATAGGCTTTCCTGAAATAAAATCCTCTCCTGGTTTTGCTGTGTACTTGGCTGGCTACTGATGCTGTTCTGTGTAAGCATTCATTTCTATAAAAATGGAAAGAGTTATCACTAATTCTCTGATTTGTAGTAATATAAGTACTTTTTTCTGTGCATCTATGTTCTCTCTGTTCCGGTGCTTTGTGGGAGTGCCTTCTACCTTGCATTTTTTAGGAATATATATTCAAAATATATTCATAACAGTATTTTATAATTTAATTCAGTTCTGGATTTTGCATCTCCCATTAGGGCCTTTACTATACTTGTGGAGAGGACAGTCTGACAGGGAAAAATATGAAAACAAATTTCTTTCCACTGTCTTAGGTGATTGCTAATTTTACAGTCTCCCCTTATTTGAATGTGTTGTGCTGTTAGTTCAAAAATACTGTTCTGAGACTCAGGTTCACTGGCACTTACTACCTAAATTGTTATTATGTGCACTGAACAAAGTTCTGGATCCTGAATGACACAAATCCTGATTTTGTCTAAGTGACTGCTTGGAACAAGAGGTTGAAAATGAGCAGTGTCTGCAGAGAACAGAGCACAGGGAAGAGCCAAACAAGGACAGCCTTGGCTCTTTGCAGAATGAGCTCACTTGTGGAGGGGAAAATACAAATTATATGATCCCCTCCTCACTTTGGGTTAGGTAAAGACAAAAATGATCTCCATAGCCATTTCCAGATATGCTTATCCTGTCATTTTCGCCAGTCTTAACAACTGCAAAAGTGATGTCACGCCTTCCCTAACCTTTCTCAGGCTTCAGGCTTCCAATCTCTTGCCTTCATGTTGTTCTTTACTATGCATACTGTTTTATAGTATAAGAGTAACTGAACTATTTCCAATGATCAGCGAAAAAATGACACTAAGTAGATGACCTAGGACAGGTGCAAATTATAAAAGAAAAATCATGTTATAATACCCTGAACCACTGCTCAGTATCTTCTCACTATATACAGATATTTTCAGATTCCAAATTTCTCATAAAAACACATCCCATGACCTCTGAATAAAAGTCTAAATGAATGTGCAGGAAGTTTATGTGGGCCGAGGTGTCAGCTGCAGTATGTGTGTCTTTACTGGTCATTGAAAGCCTTACCAATTTTTAGTGTGCTCGTTTAAATTGTTGTAAGTTATTCTTTCTGCATCCTTCCTGGTATGGGATGACTCGTGGCTTAAAAGAAGCTGGTTTTTGATTTACCTTTTTTACAATGTGAGGCAGAGATCTTAAAATAGGGAGAGATTTTATGCAATACTAAAATGTAACAGTCCACCTCAGCAATCCTTATTCCTGTGTAGGTCCTATTGATTTGTTAAGCTGCAGTGGAGCCCTCAGTGGACAGTGCCTGAAAGCAGGGGAAAACTTAAGCTAAAATAAGAATGAACTTTGCTCATTTCCCACACTCTACTGCATTTTTGTAACTGTATAAAGTAGGTTATAGGCATGCCAAACCTTAAGTTTTAAATAAGTTACACAGAATAAAGCTCTCCAGGTCAGCAAAGGCATTTCTAAAAGCTGAGGAGCAAACTGCCATTAGGAAAAGATAACGTGCAGGTCAAACACAAATCCACATGGAAAGCAAAAATCCTGCTTGAGGGATCCTGACTTCGGTGTGATTGATTTCATTGGGAAGTGAAGGACGAAGAGCAAGCACAAAGTAAGCAAATGCTTATTTAATTGCTTTTTCTGAAGATTTGAATGCTGCCATGTAAAGAGAGAATGAAGGCAGTTTTTCCTTTCTAATAAGGGGCTTAATATGTTCTTTATGTAACAGCCATAAAGATGCAGACAAAGTCTTACAGTATCTGAGATGGAAAGGCCAAGCACACAATGGACTTAAAGCATTTTCTGCTTTGAAGAGCAATCTCTAGTTAAAGGAATGATTTGATTTGTTAAGGGCTGCACTTGGGGTATTCTCTCTCATGATATACTGGATTGTTAGTGAAATACCCTGTTGAGAAGCTAGTTGGCTTTATTTGAGTTAAACCTGATAACTTATTTAAACTTCATTTCAGTAGTTAGGTTTCATTTTGAGGTTTCATTTACATATTCCATCAAGTTAAAAATTTTGATATTAAAACAGCTTTTCTAATTCAGCTCAGATGGCGGAATATTTTCCTTCTTAACAAGCATTCTAGTTTGTATCAAAAAAAATTTCTCCTTTCCTTAGTTTCTTTTAAAATCAAGTATGTACAGTAAGCTTGGCTCCCTATTGAGCTGGTTTAATCATTTGTTTTTTCCATCTGCAGAGAGCCAGTTCCCAAAGTAACTTCAAAGAGCCTTGCCTGAGTAAAAGCTTCCAGCTTTGGAGCAACAAAGATTACAGAAATATGCTTATGTAACTGCTTGAAACCTCTGGCTGTCTTGACATGGAGAATACAACTGAATATTTCCCTCTATTATTCTGTTACTCTAGACCTTAAATATTTGTAAGTGAGAGTTTTGCTGCCACTTTGCTTTTGCCTCCCGTGGTGACTGCACAGTGTGATGTGTTACACAAGTGCACAGACATGGCATTTGCAGGCTCAAGGGGATCTCTGGTGTTCTGGGTCTTGAAGTGATCTCTCATGTAACTCCAACAAGAAAACAACCATAAAATTCAGCCTTGATGTAAATTGTCTATAGACAGGTCTGAAGACTTGCAGCAGCAGCAAATGTAGACTATCTGTAATATTTTAGATCTGTGCGGGCTTTAATCAAATGATGAAGAGGCTTCAAGTGAAATGGCTCCTGGGAGAGTAGTAACTCCCTTCTTCATTTTTAAAATTTCCTGTGTTGACATGTGTAATCTCTCAGTTTGCTGAAAATAAAGTCAATCCCCTGCCCAATACAGGTAGATAGATATGGGATGCATATTTTATATCTAATGCATATGTCATGTTTTTGAGTGCAGTAACGAAGTAGTTAAAATTGCCAGTGTTTGTGAGAATCTGCTTCGTATTAAGGTCAATATAAGTAATTGTCCTTATTTCTATGGTCTTCCTCACTAGTGACTGCTCCTTATTCATGACATTCCAGTCCAGTGGTTATGTCATCACTTTGGAGAAAAGCTGATTTTTTTTTTCCATCTTTTTCCTTTTTTTTTTTTTTCATTTTTTATTTTTTTTGACAAAACTATCTGAAAATCAGTGTGTCTGGGAGTTGTCCCAAATTAATTTCCTGTGGAGAGAAGAGTTATGAGCTTGGTCTCAGTACAACGACTCTTCTGGATTGTAATATCTGTCAGTGGAAATGCACTACGTTGGTTTTAACTGAAGCTATTTCAGATCTTAATTTTTGGCTTAATCAAATCCTTAGCACAAGCAAATCTAATTCTGGCATACTATTTCAATTGCACAGACTTTCATTTCTGACTAAGGATTGGAAGGATTAACCCAGATTTTAGCAGTTCTCTCCGTGACTGGGTGGATAGGATTAAAATCTGTGCTGCTCACTGTGGCTTTTTATTCTAGTTTTTGATTAGTTATGTCTGTTGACCAGGACAGGAAATTTTCTGAGGCTGAGACTACAGCTAAAAGATACATGGTGAAGTCACTGGATTGCATTGTATTTTGATTAAAAATACAGCTCAAACATGCTTTGACTGTTTACAGGACCACAATTTATAGTTTAGTATATTCTAGATTAATTTTGTAGTTTGAAATATTTAATATATATATATATATTTAAAAAAATTATAGTCTTTGAGGCTGTAGAAATACATATTTTAGGAAAAAATATTTGGGTAAAACAGGAATGGCATTAACAGGAGCCAACTGTAACATCTTGTTAAGGACTGGCTGAATGCAGCAAAAGTTTTTGGGTCAGAAGCTGGAAGGATGTTTAATTTCTATCAGTGCAGCTATTAGAAATAGAGACAATTTCACTATGCAGGAAATAGAGAAATTTCTAGAATACTGTCTGCAATTGATCTCCCACCTTCTAAAAAGCCCTGATCCTGTAATGAGCTTAGAAATTAGTTACTTCAGTGACCAGGGAATGAAAGTCTTACCTCCAGGAGATGAGGCAAGTTGGTTTTGTTAAATCTACTAAAAATGAGCCTGGGAGGAGCATATGGAGGCTGGATGCAGGAAGAAGAAAAACTGATTAAACAACGTAAAATGAGTCAGACAACTGAAACTTAGGAGGGAAATTGGAAGTGGTGAATGGTATTTAGATGGAAAATGATGAAGCTCAAGAATAGCAAGAAGCTGGCTGGTGTTATGATGGAAACTGGTCAATGAAGAGGGATGAGCTGTTCTTCCAATGTGTTTTTTCTAATTTTACATTCTTCTTTATATTAACAGAAAGCTTGAGATTGAGAAAACCATGCAACACTATAATGACATTGCCTCCAAATCCAGTCAGGCTTCTATAAATGTTAGATTTGGTAAAGGTGAAGTGGGAGAAGTAGGATCCTGATGTACTCCTTATCAGACAGTCAAGGACTGTGCTCAGCAGCCTTGGAAAGAGATTGGCCTTGCGATTCTTGTTGGAGTATGGCGAAATATGTTCTAAAGATTTTTAAAGCCTCATCTCCTAGGAAAGAACACAATATTTCCCCAGAAATTAAAAGTATCTTTACCTTTTTATGTGAAGCAGGAGAACTTGACTTTTCTTCGGGAATTTCTGCCTTTTTGTATTTTGTTCTTTTGTGGCTCAGGCAGCAACAGAATTCTCAGGAGAGACGTGATGAAGACGTGCTCTCCACTTGGAAAAACGAGGCTGTTTGCTGCTTGTCAGCCTGGTCTGTTAGGGAAAAAGGAAACCTGGGGCTGTTACCAGCCCTGCAGCTACATGGTTTGAGGGCTGCAGTATCCATAACAGAACCCTTGTGCGTTCTGTGGTCTGGTCTCAGCCTAAGCTGGAAGTGATGATGTCTGCATGTCTGGCACGCTGTGCAGTGTTTTATCTGACCTAAATTTGTGGGCAGTCTGGGTTGCAGTTGCAGCTGAACAGCCAAAACTTTACAGGTTTTTAATGTCTGTGCTGGATGTTTGTTACCATTGTGGGGTGGTATTTCTGTCTGTAAATAATCAGGTGTTCTAGACCAACCAACTGTTTTTGACACTGAAAGATGGCTTGGTCAATATTCAGACTCTTATTTAAAACTTTGTTTCATGGACTAAAATTTTTTTTAATTCTTTCTTTTGCTCTGGAGATAGGGTTTGTAGTGATTGCCATGACACACAGGGGAATATGCCATGGGCTAATACCCATGTAGTGAATATAACGAGGTGATAATGAGATTATTGGAAGTATTCTGGTCAAGGGCGTGGAAATTGCTGTATAAATGCAATGATATTTTCATTTCACTACTGTTCTGAGGAAAGGATGGTTTCAGGTGTCTGTTCACAGAGCTTGTAGAGTCTTCAGCTATGAAGGGTTCTTCAGAGACAACACACTTTATCTGGCCTTGTTGAGCTATTGGAAGTGAGTGTCACTATCACTGAGAATTTGATTTTATTATTGAATAGCTCTTAAAAAAGGCTACAGAAGACAATGCTTTCCAGAATACATAACTTCTGTGCCGATTCAAGCTGTGGAAGGATGGATTTTCAGTACATGAGAGAAACTCTCAGGTGATGATATACAGCAGAAGATTAGGAAAGATCTTTAGTTATGTCAAACTTCAGTTATGCTGCATTATTTTCCTGTCATTTTCTGTGGCTGTGCTTAAAGAATTGGAATTATGTCCTTGCAAGAATGGAATATTCTTCCTAAAACAATTTAATGAAGTGGGCAAAATCTTTTTTCTGATGATTTACTGTGGCTGAAGAGGAAGGTTAAAATGATATGTTAATGAATGCTACATATGGTCTACAACCCATGCTTAGAACTGTTTGTATTTTTTCCCTCCAAAAAGGTTGAACAGCAAATAGGATAAAGTTCTGTTTCAAGGTGACCAAGCCTGTTTCTTCCCTGAAGCAATTCACACTTTTTCCAGACTTCATTAATATTGGAATTCTGATCTCTTTAGCTCTTACAGCTGTTTCATTTTCAGGGACCTTCAGAGGCCAATTATTTTGTTAAAAAATGCTTATTAATGAAAATATGTTACCATGTAGAAAGAAAAGGCCAATGCAGATTAAAAAAAAAAAAAAGTGCTTCAGAAAGTTTAAGGCCCTCTTAGCTGTGCTATTGGGAGAGCAGAAGAAAAAAAAATTGGAATAGCATACTTCATTTTAGTGTTTTTAGTGTTTTGAGTGTTTGTGTGATGACCCTTTTTTTTTCCTTTTTTTTTCCTTTTGTTTTCAGTGGGACTGATGTAAAAAGAATGCATCTGTTTCCCTGTACTTCTGTCATTAAACAAGGAGGTATGAGGTCCTGGCAGAAGTTACTGTAGCTTTGTGAGTCCCTTGCCAGGCACCAGTTTCTTTTTGAAGCACATGCCTCAACCTCTGAGTTAGGAAAGGCATTATCACTCAGTATTTCTGTTTTCACTGGTTTACTGAGGAGACCAGACACAGTCATGAAACAAAGTTGTGTTACTAGCACAGCCGAAACTCCTGGAACTGCTTCCATGTCCACCAACAAAGCCACGTTTGGATTTGTTCTCCTCTTGTTTCTTTTATCAACTGAGGTTTCAGTTTTTGATTTTGAGAGGACCACCATCTACTTTCAGCTTTATGTTCCTCAAGTCAGTTGTGTCGTGATTCCCCTGATCCCTCCCCTGTGCTGCACTGTCTCTCTGTTCTAGACCTACTTTGCTGGGAGAGCTTTGGAAAAATATTCTGAGTTTAAGTTGTCTCTTCCATTCCTTTACTCTTTTGCTGCATCTGATCTAGTCTGACTGGCACACAGAAGCCCTCAGGGCCAGATGAGTTGCCTATGGTTTGCCTCAGCTTTAAAAGTGAGAGTTGGCCTCCTGCCTCAGTTTTGTGTGAAATGCCTCGGAATGGCAGCTGTGCTTTGTCTGCTCTTTTGGACAGAAAACTTGGAGAATTTGCCCCGTGTTCTTTACGAAGTGAAGATCAACATGCTGCAAAGAGAGCAAAACATTAAGAAACATCCAGCAAATCAGCAGTCTGATCTCTTGTGTTCAATGGTGCTTTTGAAAAAACCTCTACACATTCATAATTGCTAATTTTAGGCCAAGTTAAACATGGTCTCAAGATCAGACCCTGCTTTTCAGAGTTGACTGTTCTCATGTAAGCATGTAAGTTTATAAGTAACTGTCTGAATGGATATGCAGGAAAATTTATAGTCCTTAAAGGACTTCAGTACAACACAAGGTAGATACCAGTGTGTAAATCGCTTTTCCTCACATACGAACAATTGACGTGTCAGTTGCTTTCTTTGGCGTCATCTTCTGTTGAAGTATTTATTTTCTGCTCTTGTCTTTAAGAGGTGATGAATGAGCCTGGGAGTGATAAATTTACTCAAAAAGTGGTGCTGGTGATATAGAGGCATTTCTGAGACAGGGAGGCATTTGAAAGTTTGCGGGTGTGACTCCTAGAGAAAGGTTATGTGGGGCAGGATCCCTCACTCCTCCAGGTACCAGAGTGTCTGAAGTTCAGACTGGCACTTTGTCCAGGGGATAGTAGATCTGCTTTCCTGAACTTCATCTGTGGTTTGGGAATGACAGCAGTTTTTACTTTATCATTATTTAGACGTGGACGGTTGAACTGTGTTGCAGTGTTACCTTATTCCATGTACTCTCTGCTCAGACACAGTTTTTGTGTGTACTGGTAATATTTTAGGGTTGAAACAGCAGACATTATCAGACACCCACATTTGGAAAGAGCGACTAGCTAAAGAGTTGTGACAAAATGGAGCAGAGGATGCTCTTACTCAGGCTGTCAGAAAAATAGTTTCTGTAAATTATATGATTTTAGTCTTTCTAGAGGATAAGGGCAAAAGAATAAATGACCCAACATATTCCCACTCTGGCACTTACTAACTTTTCTCATTTTCTCCTAGCCCAGTGACTAGTCTGTTATTTACTCTACCCGGTATATGAAAATTTGTATTTTCCTCTGGCATGTTGCCATGTTGATTAAAATCCCACTGATCTCATTCTCTTTGGGAATTGCCTTGATGAAGTTTGAAGTGATGAACTGTGAACTGTCTTCCACTGCAAAAAAGTCTGTCAGGTAAATAAGTTGGAAATCCCAAACTGAGGACAAATGCCCTAATAGGATACTGGGCTTGAATATTAATTTTGTTACCAACTATTCCCAGTAGACTTGTAATCCACTGGCTGTTCAAGTAACCTGATTTTTCAGGTCTGAATTATCAGTATGGCAACAAGTACCTATGAAATAATGTGTGGGTAATGAAGGACTCTCCTTCTCTAACTTTTACTGGCCTTTCATTGTGGATAATATACCTTTGATTACTGGGAAAGACAAAACGATAAACCAGATGGAGTTTATTTCTCCTTAGCTTAATTCATCATCTACACACTTGCATGTGCATTGAGAAGAAACCTAAACAATTTATTTTCTCTGCAGGGATACTTTACTAGGGTAGATCAGTTGAGCTGAGGTATATGCTGAAACACATTGAAGTGGTACCAGTATGGGTGTAAGCTGTTTAGGAAGAGCTTGCATGCTCCTCTGTGAAAGAACTCTGGATGTTGCATTAATCCACTCTAAGTTAAATTGTAACTGTGCATGTTATTCAGTGAAGCAAAAAGTATCTGGAATCTTGAACGATACTTTGTAAAGAATTTTTTCCTTTTTTATTTCTAAGAGTACTCATCTCTGTGCCACTGGCCTATGAAAGACTAGAAATAAATCCCATTCCAGATCTCCAGGTATTATCCTTGCATAATACCAGTTTACCGAATTGTTTAGGGCTAGTTACTTGTGTCACACAAAGTAACATTAATCAGAAAATTTTGCTGGTACAGAGTCCAAGGCAGTGCAAGAACAATCACATCACTGGGTCTCGTTCTGTTCTTTAGTTTGAGGAGGGTGAGCAGAGCACAGGACAACCACTGGGCAAAACCCACTGTGAGGAAAGATCACTGTGCTTTGAAATCTGCAACAAAGCAAACAGCCTTGGAAGGAGGCTTAGCAAGCTGAAGTTGGCTGATGCAGCAGTGGATGTGTGTGAAATTGAAAAGCAAACAGAGCTGCTTGTGTGCTGGCCATGCCTTTCAAGGAGAGAAAATTTGTGTTCCATTTGGGAATAATAAAAGTGTGTTTGTAGAAGAAAGACAAAACTGAGAATTTTTGCTGTGTGCCAGTGTGCAGAATAAGTCCTGCAAGTAGCGTGCTATTGAATGAGTTTGTTTTAGCCCAGAAATGTGTGTTGCTAACTCTTTTTTTTGGATGTATTATTTTTTCCCCTTAAACTTCCTATTTGTTATTAATGATAAATATGATTAATTTACCCTATATCATCAAAGTTAAAATGGCAGCATTGGTGAGACTATGGGAAATATTTGGTTATGGGGGAAAAATGGATATGTGAGGTACTGTTGTAGAGGGGGCAAAAGCACTGACATTTATTATATGCATAAATGCATTTTCTGATTATCACATGAATGGTTGTAATTGCTAAGAGAAATGTGTTTCATATAGTTCACGCTATGGAATCCATTATTTAATGTAGCTGCATGGTGTATGCAACTTCCTGTTTTAAAGATATTTTCTTCTGGTTCTTGCTAAAAGGTGAAAACAGACAATGTCTACATAAAAGAACAATCAAAAACTACTTACCAAAGAAGTTTTTAAACAGGGATCTCAACTGATATCACTCCTGTTTGTGTGCTTGTGGCAGGAAATTTAGGTCTTTTCAAAAGATTGTTCTTGTCTGGGATACCCTTGAAGTGGTAGCTACAGTTAACTGTCCCTCTCTTGGAATATAGAATAATTTCTTAAAAGAAAGCAGAACAGTTTAAAGATATCAGTTATCTTTAAATATAAAGGTATCTTTGTTTAAAGATAACTGATAGCTGGCCTCTTCCAAATTGTGAATAATGTCACAACCCCCATCTTGGCATGCACTACTGAGCTATTTTCAGGAAAGTGCAAATAAAAGCCATAATTCCTCCTGGCACATCAGGGGTGTAATGGAGGTGTCTGGCAGCATTTCAGTAAAACAATTAGGTTTAGTGGAAAGGATTCCCTCTAGGCATGACTGTCAGTCAAAGTATAAATAGAAGGTGAGAACCTTCTTCTCAGCTGGTACCTCCTGGACAGCGAGTTCCAAGCCAGCACAGGTGATATGGAATGCTTGTCCCAAGGTTTTTTTGATTTAGAGCTCGCACACTGACAGGCAAGATGCTTGAAAATCACCGTGTTCCAGTCTGTGAGATGAGGCAGAACTTCAGATATTTCAGTGCTGGCAGTTTGTAACAAGGTATGTGGCAGGGGAACATAGCTGAGATGTGGCTAAATTTGGGGAAGAGTTCTAGAATGGAACTATTTATTAAAAGTAAGTTTTAGAAGGGGATTTGAAATTCCATTTGGCTCTGACTGCACAGGAGCACGGTGACATGATGATTCATTTGCTTTGTATAAGTGGACAGTTGTCACTTGCACCTTCACAGCACACTGTAGGGAATGTAACCAATGGCACAGAAACAGTGCTTGATGCTTCCTCGAAAAGACCAGGGACACTACAGCACCTGGCCAGTGGAAATTTGGTTTCAAAAGTTTCATAAAAAAGTGTTCTTCTGCAAGCAGAGTGAAATTTGCTTTCTCTAACTTTTATTTCTGGCAGTTCAAGTTGGTGAGATGTCAAAAGCACTCGTTACAGTGACATTAATGGTGACAGTTCCTTCAGAGTGATTGCCTTCTTTTATCAGAGAACACAGGCAGGGCTGGTCTACATGGAGCTTGCCTTAAGGGCACAAGCTACTGCTTTATACTGCGGTATCTGGAACTTTTATTGCTTAATTATTTAAAATATTTAACAAAAAAAAGGTGAGGATTATTATATTCCTAATTGAACTTGTAAAACGTAATATGAGAGTCCATCCTTCTCATATTTTGTATATGGGAGTTGGCTTTTTAGATAGGATGTATAGAATGAAGCATGAAAATGTTGGATTATTATTTTCTTCTTTTTGTGTTAAAGTGGCTTTCCTTAAAATACTTCTGCATTTCTTGTTGCAGCATTAGAAATGTTTTCATTTTCCCTGCAAAATGGAGAGCCTCAGGGCTCTGTACTGCACCGGATTCCTCTGCCAAGGCACATCAAAGTGGGGAAAATTCCAGTATTATTCCCCGGCGGTTGGAGTCCACCTTCATCTCGGACTCCAGTGCTATGTTTTGCTGTAGGTTCTGCTAGTGCCCTACCTCCCAGTTACACCATAAGGCTGCACTTGAAGAGATAATTTGGGCAAGGGGTCTTCTCCAATTGACTCCCATTTTACCCATCATTTTACCCTCCTGCTCTTCCTCCCAGGAGCTCCAGTGACAGCTCTTGCTGGTGGGGATCTCCTGCAGCAATGTCTCCAAAATTCAGGCTGATCTTCATGACTATGTAAATAATTGGTTAAAGCTGCAAGGTCTCGAATCCAGAATAGAACATGCTGTTTCATTCCAGGCAGTTATCTGTGGATTGTGGAATATTTAGCTGATGGCTTGAAGACAGATTTTGCTCCTGCAAAAAAACCAAAAATCTCCTGCATCCTTTAGCTCTCAGCTGGAGATTACTGGGCAAGATTGCTTCACGCCTGCTGTATTCAAGTGTTTTACATAACAGGGAGTAGAGGGCAGGCATGCAAGCATCAGAACAGTACAACTTTTGGTTGTAGCTTTTCCTGGTTCTTATTTCTTAAGGATTTCAAATTTTCTTTTTTTTTATTTCAGGAACCCATTTTAGAGCAATGTGTTTGTGGTATACGGGACAATTTCTCTGGGCTGTTTATTTCTTTGTGTGTTAAGATACGTAAATGAATCTTCTTTTTGCCATATGCAGCTACCCTGAAGATTAGCTAGACTTGGTGAGACTGTTCTGTGGCAGGTGTAGGGTTTAATTTTTAATGTGAATGAAGAACTTAGGTAGAAGTAGTTTTAGTTTTTCTTTCCACTATGCTATAAATTTTCCTAGCTGCGTTGTGTACTGTCCAGCCCACTTTCTCCACTGTTATCTGTTTCCAAATTTGGTTAAATGCTGGTATAAAGCAAGGAGGTTATGTGTAGTCAAGGCTGGTTTTTATAAAATATGTGAGTTCCTTTTCAGGTGTTCAGGGTTTTGGACAGTGTATCAAGATGTGTTAATGTCTGCATTCAAGTGGAGAGAGTGGATTTCTGCAAAAAATAACTTGTGCTTTAGTTCAGACGAAGTACTTTTGATCAAAAAAGCATCTTTGTTTTGTTTACCATACATCTTCTGTACTTAAAAAATTGAAATAGAAATTGAGAATGTGGAAGAAGAGCATGAAGAATAACTAAACACTGTGGATCAACTATAGGTTTATTTTAAGAGGGGTTTTAAAATTGAAAATGGATGTTGCCTTACACTTAATGTCACAACTTAATGCCTTACCCCATATAAACTATTTTTATAGGAATAAATCCCATTTATTTGGTGTTTTTAATAACTTTGGTTGCCTTTATGCTATAAATAATGTTCATGCATAACTGCACCACTGAAGAGATAATAAGTGAAACTAGAGGCTCCAGGAGTCATCTGGGAGATGACTTAAGCTGTGGGATAAACAATAGTTGGGTATATTTGCTAGAATGATCCGTACTGGTTGGAAGTTACAATTTAGAAATGAGACCTGCACTTCCTAATGATCCCTCTGAGATAAGAAATTTTGATTATCTGATCTTCTGAATGTTCGGGAAGATGTATAATATCATTTTACGTCTACTTGAATTATTTAAGGATGATTGTTGGTAGGTGTGATGTTAACCATAAAACCTCTTACAAAAATTGAAATCTGGGACTTGGCTTCAGTGTTCTGCAGGAGATGAAGTTTTGGTGCAAAAGAGTTCCCTTTGCAAGGGTATGTTTTGTATCCTTTCCTGTGCTGAAGGTGAGCAAAAAGAATCCCCTGATTTGTTACACTGAGGACCCAATTTAGAGGTAATTCTGTTGAAGACTGCTCCAGGTGTGTGAATGTGGCAGAGGAGTGCTGTACCTGTGGCTCCTGCTTCTAAAGATGATGACTTAGTAGCCATCATTTCCCTGCTGCAGCATCATCTTCTGCCTGTGAGGCTTCCAGCTGCAGACTTCAGGGACTGTCAGAACTGCTTGTCTCATGGAAAAACTAAAGTGCTCTCCAGCAGGAACATTTGAATCAGTCTGTCTCTCTGAAGTTGTTCCTGCTACAGCTTTAGCTGCTCAGGATGCTTCAGAGCCATGGGATGTTGATTCTGTGCAGCTGATCCAGTATTTGGGTCTCATCCATGTGCTTAAATAAGACCAGAATGGAAGTCTCCAGGTGTGGGACCTGTGCTGGTACTGGGCAGAGGCACCAGTTTTTTGTGTTGGAGTCCCCATGGTAGCAGCCCATGGGTGTGTGTTGGGGCAGGAGCTCAGTCTCTGTCACGGTGCAGTTACAAGGGAGACGCTTGTTGATCTGTTTGTACCAGCTCTTGAGGGTCTCCTGGTTGTTTCTAAAGCTCATATGTGATTCATAACTTCATCAGATTCCCTACGCCCAGGAATTTTCTTGTGTGGGAGCATGCAGAATCACCTTGGGAAGAATTGCAAAGGTTTTTCATTTTGGTTTATTTAGAGGAATGCGATAAGAAAAAAAAGGACTTGTAATAGTGATGACAATTATGACTGCTGGTTTTCTTCAGAATTTAGCACCAGTAAAGTGCATTTCTTATATAGGGCAAACTATGAGTTGTGAAATGACAATGCAGCTTTGGTTTGTCTAGGTCAGCATTGATGTGCATTGGATTTCAGGATCTATGAATGTCAGTTTGCCACATCATTTATATTTGGATTTATTTTTAGTTTTCCTAGTTGAGTAAACTTTGAGTTTGTGGAGGTGCTATAGTCTTCAAATGCCCAGGAGACAGAATTTCAGAAGTTGCAATCTTGTGCCTCACTAAAGAAGTAAATCTTCCTTGGCAGAGTGTCATGACTGTATCAAATGCTTCTGCTCAGAATTTGTTGCTGATGAGTGTTCTTTTGTCCTAAGATGACAAAGACTGTTCCTGCAGAATACTGCCACTTGCTACTTGGTGCAGGCTACGTGTTGACACCCCACTGACAGAGTAAGATTGTTCCTGAATGAAGCCTGAGTGCAGGGTTTTGTTCAGAAGGAGTTAATTCACTGAGTAAGCATCCCTAAATGCTGAGCTGCGGGGATGCTTGCCAGATGAGGTCATGGATCCAAACAATAAAAAAAACAAACCCAAGAGCTCAAATGTGTCCATGTCAGTGTAAATCACAAGGAGCATGAATCCAAGCTGGATTTCCTGTCCATAATCCTACCAAACCTGGGATATAGCTGGTTCTCCTATATTATATCCATTCTACACAGGCTTGGTTGCACTATCCCTGCCTAAAAACTTCCTGACAACCTTGCAGGGGCCATGACATTTTACTTTGTGAAGGTGGGAGACAAGGCAACTGGAATAGCTGTGGGGGTTTTGGATTGGGTTTATTCTGCAAGCTGTTTGGTGTGACAGCCTGCCTGAGGGCAGACCTGCTGCCTCAGTTCTCCTCTGCTGAGGTAGAAGCCAGCTCAGGGAATGCTCCATGTGAACCTCCTTGGACACTGGCACTGGGAGAGGGAGGAGAAAGCCCCACTGCAGTTTTTGGGAAGGTTTCAGGAGACTGGGCAGTGAAGTAAAGAGGGAATGTCTGCCAGTGGTTTGGACTGGTACTCTTGGGGTGGGGTAGAGACCAGAGATGAGTAGTGTTGCTGTCTGTGACAGGATTGTTGTCTGAGGCAGGTCACATAGTGGAGTTATATGTACATATATGATGAAGGGAATGGGATGAGGAAGAAGAAGAGGGATGAAATTGTTTGGCTTTTTAAAAAAAAACTAATTCCTGGACTTCTGAGCAAATGCTTTTTTTCAGTCAGATCCATTGCAGTTCATGCCTAGAGTAGTTTTTTTTCCCCATCTCATCTGTAGTTCTTTTCCTCAGTGCACCTTTTCCCGTGAGAGGAGGGAGAGCAGCTTGCTGCTGCAGGAGAGCATCTGTGAATAACTTATAGTCATGTTCCATTCTGAAAAACCAATACAGCTGGGAGATTTCAATCTGAGGCAGTATGCTTGTTTTCATCTACAGCTCACATGAAACCTGAAATTTATGTGCATATTTCTCACAGAAGCTCCCATCTGTTACCTTAGAGCATGTTTTCATATGTATAAATAAGCTTAATTTGCAGTTGGGAGAACATAAAAAAATTACCTATAGGCTCTGTATGTATCTCAGGGGTTGTCTTCTGAAGCAATGTGGTTAAATGAAGACTGTCCAAGTGATACCAGAAGGATCAGCTTAGGTTGAGATTTTATTTTACAGTTTAATTGAAGAAAGGTATTTTTAAGAACATCTTAGTAACTCTTGCTTTTGCTGAGAATTTGGAACTGGTGCAAATTTATCTTCCTTGTCTAGGACCCTAGTTCTTAAACTTTCTACCCCACAGATTCATATTCCATTTCTATAATTTTGCTTTTCATGTGTAATTTACATTGCAGATGAAGAAGGTCCATACCTTTAAAGGATTGACTGTGCAATTTCTCATGATATCTTCAAGTTTTTGAGACTCCAAGCCAGTATCACATGTCAGGAGAAATCACTTGCCTTCAGTTATCCTTCTCTCACAAAGTTTTTCTGCAGTTTCCTAAAAGATTCTCACAGTGTTCTTGTGTTAAATATCAGAGACTTTTGACCAATAGCCAGAGGCTCATAATATTCAACTGGAGTGCAGCAAAGTGAATTGGGAACTAATTCTGTTTGTATTTTAGAAATCGGCATCAACTCCAGGCTGGGGGCAGAGATGGGTGGACTTGTAGAACACTCTCAGTGCCAACCTGCTTTGAGTAATCCTCTTGACTAGGAAGTTGGAGCCTTCCTGGAGAGAAGTCTTGAATAGTAGATTGAAAGCCTTCTCCAGGATCAAGTAGGAACTGAATCCTGGTAGGACAGAGAAAGCATGTCTAATTTTAGGAATTTCACTTGATCTGAAGAAATAGCAAGAGAAAGGAAAAGCTATCTGACTGCAGAAAGAGCACAGTGGAACACTTAGAGGAAGGTTACTGATTGAAACAGTATTTTTTGCAGTAATAGTCATCAAAGCTTCTTCTGTTCCATTTGCACGGCTCAAAAACATCTTGTCTATAAAAAAATTACCTGTTTTTCTCTGCTATTTAACAACAGCAGGTAGTATTTTCTCAAGTGATGCCCCAGTAAAGAAGAGACCTTGCTTTGCTCACTGTTCTGACTGGGGCTGTGCTAGGCAAGCCTCTGACTGTACCTGGCAGCATCCCAAATGTCGCAGTGCCAACACCCGCACCTGTCTGAGCTAGAAACTAGTTCATTTTGAAAACTTACTGGGATTGAGAAATAGTGGCCCATTTTGCATGAGAAAGCAAGTAATGAATGTTAATGTGCACTGAATTTGTCAGAAAGCATTAATAGGAAAAGAGTGTGCGTGGGGAAGCAATTAAACCTGAGCTGATGGAGGAAGCTCACTGTACTGTGAGATTACCTGCCAAATATGCTTAGACAAACAAAATGTGCATCCTAAGTAACATTTTGTGTCTTATCTGTGACCTTAAATTATTTTTAAAGGGGTATTTATTGATAAAATGCATGTATTTGTGGAAGTTATTCCTGAGTGGACTTTGCAAGCTTTAAGAACTAATAGAGGAGCTATCACAAACCAGGTTGAAAAGGTCTTTTTCCAATATATCACTGAATTTGTGGGGTCCTGTTATATAACAAGTGATCTAGATTGAAGTTGCTCACATTCAAATAAAGGCACCCAGTGAGAAAATCCCAGCAGTTCTCTCACTGGTTCTTCTCACACTTCTAGAATGTATTTCACACTTTCTTGAACAGATGAGATTGAGCTCTCTCATAGTGCTTTCTTTACTCTATAAAAAAGTTGAAGCAGCCTTCTGTAGAGAAATAGGCTAGAGTCACTAGAGGTTCTCTGACATATTCTCAGTCTTCTCAATTTTCGTGACTCTACAACAAGAATGCCTGAGACCTATTTTCATAAATACAAGCTATGCATTGTAATTTTAATGTAAGTAATGGTTGCTCATAGAAGTACACAAGCAACTTCATAAATATACCAGTGTTGGTTAAACATCCATCAAAATTGCCACCTGGTCCTGTCCAGTTTGTCATTGTAGGCAGGAAAAAAAGCTCTGAAGACTGCTAACCTTGAGGCTGCTGCAATAGGTATGGAACCCAGGGTGATTCTGATTATTTGTTCCTTAAACTGTTTTTAGAGTTCTACAGTATAAACTGGATATGAGATGATGGCAAAATGGTCAGGGATGAAAAGCCTATCCATTATCTCCATAAACATTTAAAGTTAATTTTAATTTCATTATCTGGGGACAACTATCTGGATGGGAAATAGCTCTAGATACATCAGATATAATTTTTTTATTGAGTTCCTTGAAATACTTTTATTTTTCTGTCAACTTCTGTGTAAAAGTAGACAGGAAAGTAAGCCAAGTAATTTTTATCTGAACTCAGTTCCTTATCTTTGAGCTTTCAGTACAAAATTTCAGCATGATCCTTTGAAGAGAGTGTTGGGCTACTGTACTTGTGCAATGACTGAGGAAAGAGTTGCTGACAAAGAAAGACTCATATCTTTATACCAAAGAGCTTATGAAAGTGTGTCGGAAATTAGTTTAGATCTTGCCTGTAAATAGAAACTCTATTTTTCAAATGAAATTTTGTTTATTTCTGCCCTTTGCTCTCTACTTTTGAATAAGACATGAGTCAAGCATTAATCCACTTCTGCTTCTGAGTTATGAAGATAAAAGAATTAGGGGCTAATTTGAGTGATCTAGGGAAAATGACTTATTTTTCTATTATGTCTGCTGTTGAAGGTGCAGTTTATTGTATTAGATCACCTCAGCTGGTGCATGTGAAGTTCTAACTCCTGTCTACAAACCTCACCAGTGATGCTTAACTGCATCAATAGAACATAGCTTAATCAGCTCAGTAAATACTGCAACCAGTCTGAAATTTGCTGGATCCTGTGTGTTTAGATACAAATACATTTGGGAATGTGGTGAGTAAGTCTCACTTGTCCAGTGTTATTCTCTGGAACTTGGCTGTATCCAGAGAAACAGAATTCCCCAGTGTTTGGATCTTGGTAATACCAGCCATTTTTCTAATAAATCCTGTATGAAGAAAGGATCTTTTCATGCTTCTTGGAAGCCTTTATTTTCCTTCTGTCTTGCCACGCACGCTTATAATCACTTCTAGCCTTTGTCCCCTAGGCTGGCTTCATACTTGCCAATTCACATATCTGCACTATGAAGGAAAGAGATCCTGAAATCAAGTAATCTTCAGCACTATGATTTTAAGGTCTAACTGATATTTACAATTCCTTTAGTTATTTTTCTTGTGCTTAAAATAAGAATTGGTGTTCTCTGAAGAGCTGTTGAAGAGCTGAAGGCCATTCAGTGGACCTAAGTCAGACTTGGTGCAGTGTCTGTGTAGGAAATGTAACCACTAAACTAGATGTTGAAAATGGTGATGTCAATATCTTTCTTTCCTGACCCATTTCATTAGATAATGTACATATCATTTCTACTTTGTATTGTGAGTTAAACTTTTAATTCTGTGACTGCATTTAAATGCAAACCATTTCTTTCCAAATTTGAGTCCTTAAATGATGTTTTTCCAATTCAAATATCATGGTAGAATATATTCTCCCAGAGGCTTGGTACAGTGTGAAAATGTGCGAATAATGGATACATGTACAGTGTACAGCCTCCTACCAGATGGTACTGTTCAAATTTATAGTGTGTTGCATAATTGCTTTAGAAGAGGCTGAATGAATTTGCTTAATTTTAAAATTTCTTTTGTAAATGTTGAAGGATTTTTCCTGCAATGTGTGATGCTAGTTCATTGCCAGTTTTGCCACAGCTCTGATCTAGAGCACAGACACCAGAGTTAAAAGAAGATACAACATCCTGTCTGTTACCAGTTGGAGGGCAAACGGTTTTTGATTTTTAAAGAACAAGTTTAGCTATTGATTCTGGCATATCAGTAAAAAAAGCCTTTTTACCTTTGGATCTACAATTCATGTGAGTCACTGCATTGGTACTAGGAATAGTTTTGGTTGATTATTATAACAAAGTTTGGAAAACTTCTTTTCCTTGCTGCTTCCCTCAGATTTCTGTTAGGACATTTATTGAGTGTCCAAGCTGTGGTCTTGCACACCAGCAGTTGTTAGAGGACAGCATTTAGCTACTTGTCGTGTGTATATTTTCTAGTGAGTCAGAAATTACTGTGGAAGCTGAGTGATGTTAGTGTTGGTTCAGGATGCTTTCTTAATGGAACATATACTCCTTCAAATGTGCTTAACAAATATAGAAAAATTCTCATGTTTCTTAACATCGTGTAAATGCAAAGAAAACCAGTAAAGCTGTCTGGGAGAAAATGCTTTCAAAAGTGTGCTGGGTGAGTCACTTTGTACAAGCAGATGTCTTCACTGCTTAAAATGAAGACCACTTGTAAAACATACACTTAGAGATGAATTATCAGGCTTCTGCCATTCTTGACCTTGGACAAAATTCTGTAGATGACCAACAATCCATTTGAAAATATAATCTGTGCATGATTTCAGCTTTAAGGGCAGTTTACATTGGAGGAGGAAGGGAGCAAACCTGAAGCACTTATGGTAAAATCAAAAGCTTTGTTTTGATTTTCTGTGAAGCTCTATCTGCTGTTTTCTAGTGGAGTAGAATGGAATAAGATCTTGTTTCATCATCTGTTTCTGCCCAGTATTTAATGCGCTTTTGGTTTTGATAAGAGCACTTGGATCCCTCTAAGTCTGTGGGATCGGATGGGATTCATCCAAGAGTACTCAAGGAGCTGGCTGAGGCCTCAATAGTTTTTGAAAGGTCTCAGGAATCTGGAGAGGTACCAGTTTACTGGAAGCTGGCTAGTGTCCAAATTTTCAAAAAGAGCAAGGGGAATGGCCCTGGTTACAGGCCTGATGACCTCACTTCGATGCCTGGTAAAATTACAGAGATGATCATTCTGGGAGTTACTGAAAAACATTTGAAAGACAGTGCAGTCATTTGTCCCAGCAAGCACAGGTTCACATGAGGGGGATGTCTTGCTTGACAAATTTAATTTCCTTTTCTAACAAGGTAACTCATCTAGTTGATCAAGGGAAGGCAGTTGATGTAATCTTTCTGGGTTTCAGTAAAGCTTTTGATACTGTCTCTCACAGGATCCTTCTGGACAAGATGTCCTGCCCACAGCTGGATAAACACATCATGTGATGGGTGAGCAACTGGCTCATGGGTCAGGCAAAGGGTTACAGTGACTGGGGTGACACCAGGCTGGTGAGCTGTCACTAGTGGGGTTCCACAGGGCTCCATCCTCAACCTTGTGCTCTTCAATATTCTCATACATGACTTGGATGGGATACTGAGTTTGCTGATGATACTAAATTGGCAAGAGCCATTGATTCNGTGTGAAGTGTAACAGAGAAGTGCCAGATTCTGCACCTGGAATGAGGCAGGCCTGGATCTGCCTGCACACTGAATGCAAGTCAGCAGGGGCTGATAGCCACCAGGGCTCCTGGGGCAGCAGGCCCAGCATCGCCAGCCAGCCAAGGCAGGGGTTGTCCTGCTCTGCACTGGGGCAGCCTCACCTTGGATGTTGTGTGGTTTGTGGTGCNCCATTGATTCCCTTGACAGGCCCTGCAGAGAGATCCTGACATACCAGAGGGCTGGGCAATCACCCGCCGTGTGAAGTGTAACAGAGAAGTGCCAGATTCTGCACCTGGAATGAGGCAGGCCTGGATCTGCCTGCACACTGAATGCAAGTCAGCAGGGGCTGATAGCCACCAGGGCTCCTGGGGCAGCAGGCCCAGCATCGCCAGCCAGCCAAGGCAGGGGTTGTCCTGCTCTGCACTGGGGCAGCCTCACCTTGGATGTTGTGTGGTTTGTGGTGCTACATATCAGAAGGATCTGAGCTATTAGAGAACATCCAAAGGAGAGCCATGCTGATGGGTCTGGAGGGGAAGCCTTAGGAGGATCAGGTCACTTGGGTTGTTCAGCCTGGAGGCGACTGAGGGCAGACATCATTGTGGTCTTCTTGAGGGGAAGAGGAGGGGCAGGCATTGGTCTCTGCCCTCTGTGACCAGTGACAGGATTCAATGAAACAGCTCCAGCTTAGTCAGGCAACATTTAGGTTGGATATTTGGAAAAGTTGGNTGCACTGGGGCAGCCTCACCTTGGATGTTGTGTGGTTTGTGGTGCTACATATCAGAAGGATCTGAGCTATTAGAGAACATCCAAAGGAGAGCCATGCTGATGGGTCTGGAGGGGAAGCCTTAGGAGGATCAGGTCACTTGGGTTGTTCAGCCTGGAGGCGACTGAGGGCAGACATCATTGTGGTCTTCTTGAGGGGAAGAGGAGGGGCAGGCATTGGTCTCTGCCCTCTGTGACCAGTGACAGGATTCAATGAAACAGCTCCAGCTTAGTCAGGCAACATTTAGGTTGGATATTTGGAAAAGTTGGTTCCCCTAGAGGGTGGCTGGGCACTGAACAGGCTCCCCAGGGAAGTAGTCACAGCACCAAGGCTACCAGAGCTCAAGAAGTGATTGGACAGTGCCCTCAGGGTGTTACTTCTCAGGCCTGTCCTGTGTAGGGCCAAGAGCTGGACTCAATGATCTTTTTGGTCCCTTCTAAATCAGCATATTCTATGTGTTTAATATGTCTTCCTCTGATTGAATTTGTAATTCATTTTTGTTTTGCTTTTCTGTAAATTCTACTGTCACTGCCACCACTTGTCTGAAACTGAGTAAGAATTGAGATGATCTATTTAAAATGCAAACAGAAACTCTAATATTTGAGTATTATTAAATGGTGCTCATCTGGTTTGAAATCTTAAGTATAAGAGCCCAGAATAGTGCTAGACTATCTGTACTGTAATGTTGGTTGCTACTGAATGTTCAGAGAAGCTGACAGCATCTTTGTAGTTTTTCACTTCAGATGAGAAAGAAAGATTTTGGTTGGTTTGGGAAACTGCAGTGTGGCCATACGCTCCTGGTCAATATAACCTTGTTTCCAAGCGGGCTATGACTTACAGTGAAAGAACTTCTTTGCAAAGTTAGCTTTTTACATTTTAACTTTAATGCTTATCACCAAATTTTCTTTCCTGTTCAAGAACTCCACTCAGCTTCCATCTCAAGAACCGTATAACAAAATTCCTCCCATAAACTGTGCAGGTATAAATAAATACTGCTTGGTGCACGCAATATTTCTTTGAAAAGGATGATGTGTGATATGCTCTTTGTTTTCATGGTTAGAACCCTTTCAGTTCTCAGGGCTCCCTCGTACAGGCTGTGACTCCATAGGCAGCACTCCTGAATTCACTGTGGCGCTGCTCCTCTTTCATCCTCTGCACACAGCAGCCAGGAGTGTCTGTGTCAGCCTTTGGTTTGCTCAGCTGAACCAGACAGTGAGGTGGTTCTCAGTTCTTCCTGTAACCTCTCTCTGGACTTGTAGTTTCAAGTATCTTTCCTGAGTGTGGGTAACAAGAATTGCACAAACCAGTGTTTCAGCTGTGTGTTCACTGGTGCTTTGTCCATCAGCACTAACATTTCTGCAGCTGAGACGCAGATACAACCGATGCATCCTGGGATGAACTTTTCACATCACATAAGGATCAGTGATTTAATTTAATTCATGCCAGGTTATACATCTTGGGAGTGAAATAACTCACTAGTTCAGCGTTATGTGAGGTATCTTAATATTATTGACCTTATCTACCAAGACACAGTATTTATTTTTGCAATAAATGTTTACCAAGAACAGCTTTTATACCACTTAAAAAACAGGATTTTTTTGCAAGGTTAGATAATGTTGAATCTACATTTATCTTCTGAATTCAACATATGAGCTAGGAAAAGGCTCATTGTCAGAGGCTGTGGATTCTTTTATGTGCTGGGAGCAAAATGGGAACCTGGTTCTGCTTCAGATTGTTGTCCTTTTTTTCTATGTTTACTATGTTGTTCACGTCCTTAATTTGATAAACCCAACAAAACAGCTTTCAATGCATTTTCAGTGGTATCCAGGAGACTGCATAAAGGAAGCCTTAGGTTGAGACAGTCTGTTTACCCCAATTAAAATACTGTAAATTTATGGTACCTATATGGTTCTAGCTGAACAGCTAGAATAAGATGATGGTTTAAAAGCACTAAATGGAAATATTTCAGTTTCATTTAGAACAATGAAAATTAGTCTGTTTCTTTTTATAACTGATGAGAAGTTTCTGGGACATACTGTTTTCCATAAGCTATGTGAGTTTGTACAGGAGGGATTTGTCTGGGCTATAGAATTAGCAGGATTGTGTCTGTCATCCCTTTTCTAGATAAGGTGTAAGTTCACATTATTAAAAAAAAGCTAGTTAAGATGTATCAAAAAGAGGTGACTGCTTTGGTCATTAGAGAAACAACAAACTATTTTTAAAGCCATTGAAAACGAATTTAAACTTTATCAGTTTTAATTTGTTAAAAGGGAATCAAGGTGACCTCTTTGGTTCTAAAATGTTGACACAAAAATACTACTGAAAGGGGCAAAATATGAATTACATTAAAAACACAGTGGTGACAGCAGCCACCACTTTGCTGCAACTAATTTTATGGATTTTTAGTATAATAATTTCTTTTGTAAGATTCCCTAGAGAAATCTTGAAATGTAAAAAAAAAAAAAAAACCAAGCCAGCCAAAATCTCTAGAACTGTGTAAAGGCTGCAAGAAATAAATAAAAAAATAATATAGCTGCTTTAATAAACTAGTGTTCACATTCTGGTCCAGATAAGATCTGTCAAATTGAACACTAATTAACACCAAATTAACCCTTATTTTAAGCAGTATCTCTTTTGGTCAAACTCTGACTTTGGTGGCCCAAATGCTACTAATGACTGCATACTGAGAATCTACCGAGGACTCTCTCAGAACAGTTCTACACTGGCAACAGCAGCTTTCCATAATCTTCCTGGCACTCTGGTAAGTGTATAACAATTGAAGTGACACCTGCCACTCAATTTGTCTGTATTTTGGTAATTGCACCGCTTGCTGAACTTTGTTCTGAATCTGTAATTAGCTACTTCTAGCAGAAAAATGAGTTACTATTCTAGTCTACCCAAGACTCATAATTGACTAAATTTGGATCTTCCAGGAGTCAGTATGTCTGTCTGTATTTTAGCCCAATTTATAACTTCATGGAGGACTGATCTTTGCTTTGTACTTCATGGCCCATTGTGCTCCATAAGGTTAAATGTAGCTTACTCTGTATAACTGTGTTATAGATCTAAAATAATATATTTGTTTTACTAATGGTTAACTTTCAAGAATTTCAGATATGCTTGCTCCTGCACTCCTGGAATATGGGTTTCAGACTGAAAGGTTTGTACTTAATTATATAGACTTTAATAAATCTAGCAATCAAGCCATGCAAAGTAGAATGGATGTGTTGGCAATGTAGCCAGACTGTCTAGAATTCAAAGTGATTTAGGAAGAAAAGCAGGACCTTGGATGGGGGAAGGCTGTGCTGTAAATGTGAAGTTTTCAGATGCAAGATTTATGTATTACTATTTTTTTGTCCCTTTTCAGTGAGGGGATAAAAGAATAATTTTGTCATTAGAGTAAAAGGCAATGGATTTAGAGAAAATATTTTACAGCTACACAAATGGAGCAGGTTACATGCCTTAGATCTAGTACTAACAATACCATGCTGGATTTATATATGGCCCTAGATATTTGTGATAATTTATGCTGGAATTTCCTATCTGTAAAACATATACTGAGAAGGATAACACTTTTAATGAATTTTCTTCTGTGGTACTGTTAATTTTGCCTTCTCTGCTCTAGATTTTACTTAGTGGAGGGTTATTGTGTATAACAGAAACTTCACTGAGTTTTTTAGTTTGGAATATTACAAAATTTCCTTGTTACTTGGTACAGAAATACTGTAGTCCACTCTAGAAGCAATAAAAACTGAAGTCACAAGGAAAATCATGTCCTAAGAATGTGCCAGTTGCCTTGAGAAATAATTTACCAGTGTAGGGAAGTTGTTCACTGTTTTGATGAGCTTTGTTCACAAGTCAAAGGATTTCTTGAAGTAGTAGAAAGAGGGCTTGGCACCATTTGTTCTTTCTTCCAGACGGTCCTGGTGACAATATAGGTTACATCTGCTTGTCTGGACATGTGATGGTGACTAGTGGTGACTTTTTGAAGTCTGGCATATGCGTCAAAGCAAAGTGATGAAGTGCTGAACAAGGCCAAACCATTTAAGGACTTTGGTGCAACCTGGAACAAGGCCGGGACTATTTTGGTTCTTGGCCTGAGCGAGATCTGCTGTGCACGTCTGCACCTCAATCAGCATTACCCAAGTGTGAGAGGGAGCCAAGAATAAAAGAGTGAGAAATTGGTCTCTTTCCAAAGCTGTGGGCAAAGCCACTTGGGTGGAGAAGCAGCTGGGACAGCTGTGGTGGAAGGGGCAGTGTGGGGTGGGAGTGCAAGTCCTGCTGGGCTGAGCAAGGGCAGGCAGGTGCTGTGAGGAGCTGCTCCCCTCCCTGTGCTCAGGCTGAGCTCTGTGTCTGGAATGGTTCCTGAGAGCTCGGCAGGCTGCAGTCCCTTGCTGAACCTCGTTGTAGGGAAACGGCGAAGAAGGAGAATGAAATGTTATGGAGAGTATGTGAGTGTGTAAAAATCTATATATGTATACACACCTGTGATAAACAAAAGGCACAATTTTGACATGACATCAACAAATGCGAGTATTATGTATTTGGAACTTCCCACTATGAGTCTGCCAGATTTACAGGGGGAATATCTAAGTCAACCTGAGGCAGAAAAATCAAGAGCAGTGAGTTTCCGGCTCAGTGGAGCACATTTCACCTCCTCCCCAAGGGGAAATGTAGAACATTTCCATATAATTCAGGTGTGTAAATGAGAAGCACTCCGGGTGCATTATATCAGTCTTTTCTCATGGCTGCAGCTTACTTACAGAATCATTTTTTCAGTGGTGGTATTTAATCACTCTTCTTATAAAATTAATTTAGTAGTTCTGATTAATTTACATCTGACTTAGATGTCAAATAAGAAATTTAGGTTATAGCTTGGTCATATAAAAGTTTTACACCTTGTAGCAGTGTGACCATCAATGTAGAAAAGATATTTTTGGAAAAGATTACGCTATCTATGAGTGTACTGTCTCTTTCCTTAGACCTCGGCACTGTTCACTTAAATTAATGAAGATGCCTAATTTATTAGATAACAAAATATTGTTGATGCTTGCATTTCTAAAGAATCCTGTAAGGTACATAAAAAGTGAGTTTTGATCCAAGCTGAAATGACAGCACTGTCCTACCCTTTTATTCATTAGATACTTTGATGAAATAGCCTTTGACACATACATCTCAGAACAAATGTATTTTACCCTGTTATTGACAGGCTAACAGCCCTGTATAAATCAGTGTTTCCTGCAATTCAGCTCTTAGCCTAATTTGCTCTAATAATAAGGTGCCCATGGGCTGAGATTGCTGTACAGGGAACTGATTCCTCATTTTGGTCTCTTAATATGGCTTTCATCAGTTGCAGTTTCATTATTTCAATACCGCTGCACCACTAATCAGGGAGCATGCACACAGGTATTGGGAGAATTCCTTGGATCAGTGAAACAAAATCTCAGAATGTGTTGGAAGAAACCTCTAGAGGTTCACCTGGCCCAAACCCCAGGCTCAGGCAGGGTCACCTAGACCAGCCTGCCCAGGACCGTGTCCAGACAGCTTCTGAACATCCCTGAGGATGGAGACTCAGCCTCCCTGGGTGACCTGTGCCACTGCTCAGTCACCCTCACAGTGAAAAAGTGTTCCCTGATGTTCAGAGGGAGCTTCCTGTGTTCCAGTTTGTGCCCTTCTCTTCTGCCCCTGGCACTGGGTGCCACTGAGAGGAGTCTGGCTCCATCTTCTTTGCATCCTCCCTTCAGGAATAGCTAACAGTGACAGGGAAGAATGAAAGTGGAAGGGCAGAGGAAGCTGTCATACCACTTGCAGCTACTTCTCCTGGTGTGGGAGAGTGTTCAGCATTTCAGGTGAAAAAACATTGCTTGCCTTGAGGTGTTTATCTGGATTTGTCTTTGTGGTTGGTACAGATGGCAACACCTTCCTTAGATTTTAACGAAAGAGCTGAGCGTATTTTTATCTTTTTGCTATTCTGTTTATATTGAGATGATGATGTGGGAATGATCAAGTGTTACAGTTGTCCTGGTTTTCTTGTCTGAGCATTTTCAAGGATGATGGGCTTTCCATGAGAGACAGCACAACAAAATGAGGATTGAAATGTGCTGCAAATCTGCATAAAAGAAAAATCGTGCAACTGCCTGGAATAAGGTATTTGCATTCACTTCCTACTCTTGCCTGAGAAAAGATTTTTCTCCCTTTGCCTTTAAAATAGGAGTTTTATTTTAAACCGGTTTTATATAAACCAGGATTGCAAATACAGTGCAGACTTTGAGCTAGATTTTTGAGTGAGTCCTGGGATATTTGCTTATTAATGAAATCAAGTTTTGGAGGTTTTTTAATACACTTTTTTCTTTTGAATTTTGGAGAACTTTAAATTGTCTGGAAAACTTTCCTTAAATTCAGAGTGCAAGGCAAAGTTAGATGTGACTTTTGTATAGTAATATACACTGGGACTTATTTGCATATCTTGTGCCAAAAAGTACAGAATTGCAGTACCACAGAAGAAGAGTTCATATTTTAAATATTTATACTCTAGAACATGAAATTAAAAAACAGAAAAAACTGTACAACACTATCCCCTAAATATGTTATTTTACTAATAACTTAATTGAAGTATATTTTTAAATGGTAATCTTACAAGTACTAGAAAAGTTTTAGATAAATTTGATACAATCTCTGAGAGGCGAAAAAACCCAACAAACCAACAGCTTTTAAAAAATAGCTTGGATCATCAAATTCCACTCATGTCAGCTTACTTTTGCAGTAGGCTTTGCAGGATATGCCAAGTGAAGAGGGTCTGCATATATGTGAGTATTTGTTAACAGAAGCAGTAAAGAAGACTCTGCTTCCTTTGTTTTACCTCATGAAGATCTTGAAATGATCTTCATCATTTCAAATGAAACAAAAATGCTCCAATTTATGGTTCAGGTTCTGAACTTCCTTCCTTTCCCTCTCTCCTCATGTGCAAGCTGACATGGAAATTTCCTAAACTGCAAAAATCCATGGACTCTGGATATACCTAATATAATTTCAGTAATTTGGAAGGTGCAAAGAGTATGTATGAATAGCCACAACCCCAAGCAGAACTCTAAATTTTTTGAAACAAAGGGAGATTATAATAGGAACTCAACAACTGCAGTGTGTTAGTATACTTGATTACTGAAGCAGAGAGAAAATCCAATAATCTACTAGAATCTAATTCAGTGTTGTAAAGTTTTATTAGCTGCTGGTTTGAATATGATTGCAGTGAAATGAATAGTGGAATTAATATTATCTTCTTTTCACTGTTTATGTTTAGAAATGCATTTTTCGCATTGCTGAGTATACTGCTTGAAATAATTTTTCTCTGAGTAGCCAGTATAATTTTTTTCCTGATAGAAGATTGTATTTTGCAGCTTTGATAATGTTCAGAAAACACTCAGAGATGTCCATTTGGTTCTCCAGTGTAGTACATGAAACACACTGAGACACGAAAAGCAGGTAATAAAATTTCAGTTCCCTCTTGGCCTTTTTATTATCTACAGAAGTATAAATGTGCTTCTTCAATATATTCATCATAATTTAATTTCTTTAGCCATTTAGGTAATTTTCTGTTCTTTAAGTGTCCTTTTTTGTCTGACACTTCTACCAGTGTTTTGAAATGGCAGACAGTTTTATAGGTGAAATCTTAGCGGTCCCTCACAGAGATTGTCTTGATTTGTGCCAAGTCTATAAAAGTAGCACAAAATGATAATGGCTTTCTCCTACCTTTGGTACATTCTTTTATAGCTGGTTGAAAAACAAAGCTGCTTAAGTAAGAACTTCTCTCTGACTGTCATTAATATTCAGATAATTCTTTTTTTTTATGCTTTCAGTGATAATTTTCTGATTGGCCACTGTTTAAAATGGCTTGCACTTGCTTACTGTGACAATCCTGCTGCCTATTGAATTGCTCCAAGTTTTATGTTTTAATCTCACTGCTGGGCTGCCCTGGAGCTGTTGTCCAGCCTCTGCTGTTCTGTTCCTGCCTTTCAGATCTACAGCCAGGTGCCCTGATTTGTGGAAAGGTAATGCTTGGGATGATACTGTTGACTTTGGGTCTAATGTGAAACAGCTAATAAAATAGTCCAATTTTCCAAAAGCCAGAGTTTCATCTTCATAGTGTTGAAAAAGCAAGAGTTTCATTTATTGCACAGCTGTTGGCATGATAATCAGTGTGAATATTGGAGTCCTAGACCACAAACAAAAGGTACATCTATTCTCTCTGTGGAACTTTTTAATGTATCTCACTGACCCTTCAGTAGAATTATCTCTGTCTTATTGGCCAAAAAATATAATGAAGTCTATGAAAATGTTTTAGTGGCATAAATCTAACAACCCTTTACTTGAACAAGGCCCCTTCTAGCCCATGAATTACAATGAAGCTTTTGTGACTGAGAATGTATCAAAAGCTCTTTGGTCAGAGATGAAGGTTAAAAAACAACTCCATTCTTAAAAATTCACTTAGAGTCCTTAAAATAGGCAAGCAAATGATGAGACACCTGACTAAACTCACTATAAAAATGTTCCTTTTTTGTTAAGGCCAGTATAAAGAGCTTGTCCTAGCACTGATAACACATATGTGAATGCAGTTTGGATGTAGTGTAGGATTTGCTTTTATGACAGGCTGCAGGAATATTGGCTGACATAAATCCACAGCTGACAGAAATTAGATCTCTGGATGGTCTTCCAGGACATTGTCCAACATGAGAACTCAATAATCAGCTGTCAAAAACCCTCCCAGTTATAATAACCTACAAAGTTTGCTATTCATTTTAGAGAATTTATGTAAGTCTGTTTCCCAGTGTTGGTATTCCCATGATTCTGCTGTCTTCTCATTTAACTTACAAGTTTGCAACCTGCCAAAGATTAATCTCTCTGCACCAAAGGTAGCAACCTGGGGTCTGTTTACAGCACACAGGCAACAGGATCCCACCAGATACAGGTAGTCCATGGTGAGACGCATGGGAATGTGATCCTTTCAGTGATCCTTTCAGTGATCCTTTCTGGGTGGATGTGAATGTGCTTTCTATTGCAGAACACATCTTTTCACATTGATAGCTCATAGTAACCTTGTTTATAAACTGTGGGTGATGGGCTACATGCTCTACATGCTGTGTTGGTCATCCATACAGAAACTCTGTGCAGAAGGGGATTTGCACAATGCTTGTCTGCTGATTGAGAAGAAGAAACTTCAGAGTGAAGGGGTTTTCTCTGCTTCTGCCATGTGACAGCCTTGTGACTCATGTGCTGGACAGGCCTGAGGTTGGGGGGCTTCAAGAGGACTAGGGCCTTCTCTGAGCGGTGTCTGCTCATTCCTCCATGAAGTGAAAAGGAGGGACCATGATGCTTTCTCTTCAAGTCTGTAAGACAGCAGGCAGCTGTCACTGTAAGCAGACAAGCCTTTTTTGGAAGACTTTGGCTGCTTTCTGATTTTGCTTTTCATTTTTAATGTCACTGCTCTTTGTACCCCTTGTCCTTTACGCCTTTAAGTGTCCGGTATAGTTTGAGTTCTAAGTAATCACAAATCAAAGGCTTAGCATTTGATTAGCCGACAAAAAAATGACATATTTAAGACAGAAGGGTTTTGCAGGTCTTAAGCTTGATTTAGGATCAGTGATGGAATTTTTGTATTTTAAAGCTGAAGAGAGGGGATAGACATATCTCATTCTTAACCTGTTTCCTTCCTGGGCAGTAGAGGAGGGTGGTTAAGCTTCATCCTCAGTTCTAACTTGTGGCACTCCACTGTGTTAATACTCAGTGCACACTCTCAGTGATGAAATATGAAAACATTTTGATGGTACTTAGGAACGGGACATAGCCATAAAATTTGCTTTCTACTGTGCTGTCTTCCTGCTGTCTCCTGAGCAGCATATGCTAGTGCTTTGCTTGTTTGCTTCATCACTGCCTGTGTGTCAGGCAAACAGGTTGTCACAGGTAAATCTGCACATGGTTTTATCAGCTTTGATCCAATTTGTCTAATTTGTAGGTTCCTTGTGAGTTCCTGCTTCTCTCTGAACTGTGAGACATAGCAATATTGGAGCCACATGAAAACACTGTGTGGCTCATTTTCAACTAAATTACCCCGAGCATGTAATTATAGCAATTAGTAAGTAGTCCCTCTGTCTTTCAGCATTCTCCAGAAAACATTCTCCTCCTGCAAGTTGAGTAAAATGCCCTAAGTCAGTAGCTATATAGACAAGTCATTTAAGAATTGTCTTGATGTGACCAGAACAGGGTTTACTGCGTGTAAAAAATCAATATATCAGCTTGGCAAAAGATGTGCAATGATATTGTTGTTTGGGATTTGGAACTGAAAAAAGACGAACTCTTTCTTTTACAGTTTTTGTAGTTACCTTTTTGCAGTCCTCATCCATTGCAGTACTGGGGAGATGATAAACACCATTGGAGAGCATTCGGGATGTTACTGAAAATATCTTTGAAGATAGCATCATTCCAGGGATATGACTACTTGTCTGCTTCATGCTTTGAAACATTTTTTGTTTGGGTTTTCTTTTATTGGTAGTTTTTGTGGCGTGATTTTTTGTTTGCTTGTTTTTATTTTATTTTTTTTAATATTTTAGATTTAATTTAATTTCATTTATCTGCAAAAGCAGAACACTTAAAATTGTTAAATACATAAACCACTGGTGTTTAAATTCTTTAGGGAAACAAAATTTATATTTATGGCTGATTCCATAGTGCGGTGGGATCCTTCTATCTTGTTGGCTTAGCCAACAGTCCAAAACAGAACACAAAAAAATTCAGCCATATAAATCACTTCAGTTCAAGACCTGTGTTATTTTCAACATCACCTCCATCAGGGCTTGGTTTAACTGTTTTATTGCTTTAAACTCTTTTGGACCTAATCTCTTAGCTGTGAGCTTTGTGGAGGGCTGGTGAAGAGGGTGCTCCATGGCATTCCTCCAGAGTAAATCAGAGATTGGGAGTGCTGCAAGAGGTGACTGGATGGAGAACTGGCAACTGCCTCTCATATTTGTATCCTGCCTGTATATTTATATATATACATATATACACACACACACATAATAATATGTATAAGTTACTTCAAAGGGATTTAAAGCAGAGTTTAGTACTGCAGCAGATTTCTTGCAGACTCTTGGCTTTCCTCGTGTGTCTTTGCATGAGATGATAGGGAGTGGGCAATTTTCTTCAGCAGGGTATTTATATAGATGCGAGCTCTTGTGGCATGTACGCTCGTATATATTAGTTCCTTCTTTTAATAGACTGGTGATCTGAAATAGAAGTGACTGGCAAAGAGAAATGTCTTGAGGCACTTCAGCATCTTAACAGAATACAAAATAGTCCATAATATATGTTTACCTACCTAAACAACAAACCTTTTTCACGAGTCCTCTCTGAGGTTTAAGTGGAATTGTGAATGATTCTCACTGGCTTTCTCTCTCTAGATTTTATTTATCGTATCACCTTTGCTTACAAGTTTTCTCAAGGTGATCATTGCACAGCACAGTTCTTTCAGTATAGCCAGTATGTCAAGAAGTGTTAATGTAATCTGCCAAGCAGTGTGTCATCCTGTGCACCTGGCCTGGTGTTTTTTACAAATCTCACCTTTTGAACTCAAGCTTGTAATAGAAATGTGCTGGCCTCTGAAGGTGCAGAGGTTCTCATGCCTCAGTGGTAGCAGAGGGATGGTCATTGTGGTGCACTTGCCACCTGAAATGTAGTATGGAATGTGAGCATGTGGCTTTTCTGCAGGGGGTTCTTTGTGTAGTTTAAAGATGCAGAACAGGCTATTGAAAATAGCCTGTAAATAAGTCATTAAAACAATGAAATGTCTTACATTTATATAACAGATAAATGTAAGCAATAACTCAGTTTGCATCTCAAATGTAAACATAACTCAAATGTAAACATAACTCAGTTTGTGTCTGCTTTTGCAGCAAAGCTTGCCTTCCTGACCTGGTTGCATTACATATACAAGACACACAGTTTTCTTGCCACAAAAAGTATGAACAACATATTTTCAAGCCATTTTTCTTTCTCCTTTAACGTTGTCTCTGAGGTAGCTGCCCCCAGTGCTGCAGGGGAGGCCCCTCCTGTGTGCAGGCAACAGCAGAATTGCCTCTATTCCAGGCTGCCTGTCCCCTGTCCTGTGTTTGCCCCAGGGTGTGGTTTGCCCTCCTGGTTGCCAGGACACACTGCTGACTCCTGTGGACTCTGCTGCTGGCCAGCACCCCCAGACCCCCTTTTCTGGGAGCTTTTAGTTGTCTGGGTTCTGTGAAACCACATGGTGAATGTCTGATCTGCTAAGAGCTATCTCCTCCTCTGCCCTGGCATGGCCACTGACCCTGGCTGCCAGTGAGCTTTGTTTGCCTGTGGATTGTTCCTCGACCTTGAGTGAGAACTGTGCCTGTGCTGGCACCAGGAATAGCTGTCAGGGGGTGCACACAACCTTTTCATCAGCCAGCTTGACCACAGGCAGATGCTTCTTCAGTGCAAACCTTAGTGACCTCAGCAGGTCTCTGTCGTTTTGAATTCTGTTCACAGTGGTTGTTTTGGTCTGTTTTTATGTCCTCTGTACCAAAATAATAGTAGGATCAAACTATTCAGCAGCTGCAGTGTACTTGTGTTACCTAGATAGAGGAGAAAGGACAGAGATGCTGTGCAAAGTGTGCATAGAATCTATTAGAAGTAATTATCAAGAGATTCTTGATCCAAAGCCACAATAATTATTATTTTACTTCTTACTATCAGGAGTTAAGCTGTGTATATTGTGCTGAGCAGGTGGAACTTTTTTTTTAAAAGGAACTTAATAACAACAAGAGTTAGTTCTTAATGTTGTCATCATCTACTTTGCCAAGTCCTCTGGCTTTGTTACGTGCATATCAGCCACTGAAAAAAAATTTTTTTTTAAAAATAGAGTTATGTCAGGACCAGTTATAGTCTGGTCAGAATTTGTCTGTGGCAAAATACAACTAAAACATTTGGTTCAATAAAGAGTTTTTTATGTAGCTGGTCAATTCTTTTGTTGCTGTCCTCTTGGAAAGAGTTTCTGTTCTGAAATGTGAGTTTCCATGTAGGGCTGCAGCAAAGTTTCCTGTTCAGGATAATGATGTGACAAACCACTGGTGGAATGATGCTGTTGGGTTTTTTAAGGCAAATTTGCTGGTGTGATCTCTGCGAGAAGATCAAAACTAATCATGCTGTGTTTGATAAGCTGCAAATGTAGTGAACAGTCATAACTGTTTTCTTACTTCACAAAAAGAAAAAGGTTACTATTATAAATATAATTGACTGTGTTTTGAGACTCCAGATCTCTAAGATCAGATCTTCAGGATAACACAAAAGTTTTGCTCAATTTTGTCACCTGACAGAGATAAGAGACCTTTCTATTGATGTATCAGTTTGTGTAGGGCAAAATGAATATCCATAATTAGGCCTACTGTACATAGGGTTTTCAGTGTCTTTGTTTAATACACAAATCTAGCTGGAATTGAAGCCTCTCGGATGTTTACCCAGGCCACCTGGAAATTCTTTGTATATCCACTGAATTGTGCAGATGACCTCTTCATATACATTAAAATAATAATGTTCTGATGTGTTAGATTTCCTGTCCCAGTGGGTAACCTGTATAACACGTGTACAAGTTTGCCTGGGAAATTCTAGAATATCCTATGCTCTCCACGTGGAAAAGCTGCTGTAGAAAGGTCATTGGGTATTACCTCTTTTTGCAGAACTGGGAGATGACAGTTTCATTTCAAAGCTTGTTTTTCTGCCTGTTTGTAGTTAATTCTCACATTGTCTGAAACACATTAAAGATCTGTTCAAACAACAGCACAGATAAAAATACAGAAGAATGGTTATAGCAACTACATATGCTACCCAAATGCATGGTGTATAAACATCATGTAAAGAAAGGTATTAAATCTTTTATTTTCAAGGGGTTCACACAACGGTGAAATGTTGAAAGTTTCTTTAAAGTCAACAATTAAAGTGAGGTGATCTTTTATTCAGTAAGCCATTGCTGGGAAGCATACCCATGGCTATTAATTATATAGCAGTTCTAGTAACCTTGAAAGTTGTGAAGTTGTGTGTAATGTGGAGTTGGTTTTGGTTTTCTTTCTTGGCTTTTTTTTTTTTTTTTTTTTTTTTTGGGGGGGGGGTTTTTTTTTTTTTTTTTTTTTGAGGAGGGAGGCTTTTGCTTTTCTTTCTCCTTATGATAGAAAGATAGAGAACCTGGTTATCTCAGAAAAAAAGAAATGATTAGACAAGCATGATTGGAGATGAGGGAACACCAAAGGGACAACTTCACAAGCCTTTGCTCAGTCAGCCGTGCAATCAAGTGCAGCCTTGTGGAAGTAAAGGCACCCGAGAGGCACAGCCAAGGCATGGCCCAAAGTCCACAGTCTAAGTCTTCTCTAGGTGCAACTTCATGCTAAAATACTTAAAAATTACTCTAGATGCAAGCTGTGATTTGTTGCTGAACTTGCCAAAGCATATATATTCTGCTTGAAATCAAATGCCTTTTTATTATAGCACAAAGATGAAAGTATATACAGTTAAGATTACTGAGTTTCATTGCTCTGGCAAATGAAAGCAGGGAAGGACTAGTAACTAGTCTGAGCTTGCTAGCTCTAACACCTTGCTGGGATCACTTTTACGGTAAAAATTAAATAGTTTCTAACATAAGATGTCCCATTTGATTTGATATTTCCCTTATTGCTTGAAATTAATTTTAACTAACATATAAGGAGTTGCAGACTAGATCAAGTAATAATTTTTTTTGGTGTATCACATAAGCCCCCTCAAACTATTTTCTCATTAGAAAGCTTATTTATACTGCATCTATTTAAATAAAAGGCTTTGATATCATCTAGCAGGAAAATGATTTGTTGAAACTTGGCTGGATGCTAGCAAGTATATTTTTATATTCTTTGGGGAAGTGGGCAATGCGAATGTGACAGTGACTTGGAGGAGTGGTGGTTCAGGGAGTGCTGGTGGGATCAGTGTGAGGCAAGTGTTTGATACATCTTGGGGGTGCAAAGGCTGTTTGTGTTTTCTGTGTGGGCAGTGATCCTACAGCGAGTCCCTGCTTGTGTGCTGGTATTGTGGGACCTTTGAGGGAGCTGCAGAAGAGTGGGAAGGATTTGGCCTTACTGAAGTGATGGGCTGTGATCCCACAGTCTGGAGCAGAACTGAGATCCATCCAGCTCAAGGAGGGGCTTCAGCAGTGTCAGCAGGGAACGTCCGTCATGTTGCAGCAGACAGTTGGTTATGACTGAGCAATTAGAGGAGTTTCACACTGGATGTGGCACAGAATCCAGCAGTCAGCCTCAAAGGGCAGTAAGTAGCCAGCTTCCCACTCAAGCAGGCTCAACGTTACCCAGGGGGTTCCAGAGGCTGCTCTGCACCTGGCAGCCCACGCGTGCTGGGGGAGCAGAGCTCCTCGTGGTGCTGGATGCTCGCCTCATTGTGCACTGGTGCATTAGCCATTTCTGTGCAGACTTTATCTCTGCAGGCAGATGGTAGTTCAGCAATGTCAGAGAATTCATTCATTAATTGGTGCTGATACTTAGTTTCCTGAAAAAATGAACATTTAAATTTGTTTTCAAAAAGAACTAGATGCAGGTTTTCGCTACCTGCTTGAGATGTGGGCTGTTTGGTGTTATTTATATTCCATATAGGTTTGGGATTTTGGAAAGATTGAATAATTTTAATTGCATTTGTAATGTCTTCTGTTCCTGTATCCTGCATTGACTAGTGCACCCAAAACTTAATTGGAAATATGACTAATGCTTGGGAGGTGGATCAGAAGTAGCATTCAGTCAGACAGATATCCATAACTGTTTCATGGTTTTGCTCCAGACTTCCAGCAAAAAGGTCTGCTTTTGCAGCTTCCTTCACAATTATAGTCTGATATACAGATGGAGCACAATTATTTCACTTGGTGTCACAAAGCTGTTGGTAACTATTTAAATTCCTGTGCTCTAAGCCTTTTAAAGGTTAAGAAAGATTGCACATGTACTTGTGTGGAGTCCGTGTTTACTCCGAGGGATGAACTGCCAAAGGGCATCCTTTGCTGTAAAATCCAGCAAGTGAGTATAGGAATGGCTGGCTCAGTATGGTTAGAGCTACCATTTTGTTGTTCCATTGTAGTTGGAGAAGACAAGAAAGGGAAATGTTGCTTCTCACTGATCTGATTACATAAAATAGTTCCCCAGTGACTTTCATTAGATGTTCTCATTTTTAACACTTGTGCAGGCAAGCGAGTAAAAACACAAGGAAAAGTTGAGTGAGGGCCAACAAAAAAGGTGAGCTCAATTTTTACTGAGAGATTTCCTCTAGCAGTGTCTGTTTTATGTGTAATATTTGGTTAAAGAATTAGCAGCCAAACTTTTTTCAAACACTTGCCCCTTTGAGCCATGTCATGTCTGTATGTCAGTTGAAAAATTTTGGCAGCTTTTCTTACATAATTTTTTATACAGGTACTTGCTAGTTACAAGAACTTCTGGTGAAAACCTTCTAGTTAAAGTGTATCCTCTGTGCTGGTAATTTCAGAGCTGGCCTAGCCAATTCTGCTTTCAACAGATTTTGTATTTTCAGGCTCAAGATAGACTGCCTAAATCTTTGGCTTGTAGATAACTGTTGTCTTAAAAATAAAACCTAAGTATTTGAAATTCATATGAAGCTAGAATAGAAACAGTTTCTCCCCAAACTATGATTTGTACAAAACGTCGTAGATAAAATTAAAGCAAAGGCGTGTTTGCTCGTTTGAGCTTGCTGACATGTTTCCCACATGGTGCCTGATCTGTGCTCAAGGGAGAACATTTTCTGTGCTCCACTGTGGCTTGTGCTCTCACAGCCTTGTGTCTCATGGTACAGCAGGAAGGCAGGGGCGTGGGCTAGAAATGGAGGTTGAAAGGGACATTATATTGTATTTCTTGTTTCACGTTTTCTGTAAAAAATGGGCAGATTGTTAAAATCTGTTCAGCGCCTGTTAAGTGTTGTGGTAAAGCAGAGATACAGGCCTGTGTGCCAGCTGGGTTGGTGTTTGTTTACCTGCACCATGCTCTGCAGAAGCACCTTTCACACAGGCCCGGGTACGTGGTGCTGCCGCCAAATGGTAGAAAAATTCACCTGACAGGACATTGTAAGTTTTATTTTTGCTAGAAGCAGTGGGCAGATATCAATGTCCAGTGGCTCAGCATGTGTGACAGAAGCGTTATATTTTGGTGTGTGAGAGTACTACCTCAGGTCCCCAAGCCATGCCAAGGTCTCATTGCTTTACAAAAGTTACTGGAAAATTCTCGCCCAATGGTTGAAATTTGTAAATTACTGAGCATGAGCTTTGAAACAACGTAGTTGGTAATGTCACTCCTTTTGTTGTCAGGTTCTACTTTTGACTGTTGTTTTCTGGAAATGCTGGCCACTGAGAGGGCAAGTGTGTGTCTGTAAAACCACTGCCTGCCTGCTGGGTTCACTTACATTGTGCATTGTAGGGGCTCTGCCAACATTTCCATGATCTCTTTCAGCTTCTGAGGTACATGTGCTCCCTGCAGCACCCTGCTGACTTCCCTCTTGGAATGGATTAACGTGGAAAATCAGGGGCATTGCTATGTAGGCAGTTAAACCTAGAGGTACGTTTGCAAGTGATGCTCACTATTAACTGTCAGCTCATTGTCTGCTTAAGATGCCGCTCAGCAGGGAATATGAACTTGCTGCTATTAAAAAATCCAGTATTGCATGAGGAGTGGGCATGGTGCCCAGAACTCAGATGAAATTTTTTGGCAGATTCTGCATGATCTTGTGACCGGGCATCATGATGACCATGTTAAATCTTGAATATGAGAGTCCCTCATGGTGGCAGTGCAGAGGTGGTTGTTCTGGGAAGGTCTGTGAGGAGGGTCAACAACTGGAGAAGACAGGGCCCTTTTTTTGGAGGGATCCCCTGGGTGTAGCTGTTGGTGGAGAGGACAGAGCCAGGGGTGCAGCTGGGGGTGCAGGAGCTGGGGAAACAGCCCGGGCAGCATCAAACTCCTGTGGCTGTGCTCTCCCAGCAGCATTCAAAAATGTTTTATTGCAAAGTCTTCATTCTCTTTCCTGGTTCGCAACCTGCTCTGGCAATGTGCGCAGCTTGAATAGCCAAATAGACATTATCAGGAATTTCAGACAGAAGAAAATGAGCTCTTTCTGCATTCAGTTACCATTTCTGTAACGGACAGGCAAGGCGTTGGAGCAGGGCCAGCTGTCTCTGCCAGAACAAACAACATTTCTGGGGCTGTGGAGCTACCCTGGCACTGTGTATTTAGTTAAGGGTTTAGCACTGGAAATGCATGAACAATTAAGACTTCATTTCCTAAATGGAGTGCATTTTGTGATTACAGAAGAGAACACGTTGGTTGGGATTTAGTGTATTCGGGGCTGAAAAATGGTCTTACGCTGCTGCTTACAGTAGAGCTGACTGAAGACAAGACAAATCAAAGTTTTCCCCATAATTGTAGTTTCAAGAGTGGGATTTATCTATATCAAAGGAAGTTGCCTGATTTTATAGCACATGTAATTCAAAACATGCTTTCAAATTATAAAGGGTATTGCCTCCGTTATAGAGCAAAACAAAATGTTGCTGTAGAGATAATTTTATCTACTTTCATTTGCATTTATATATTATTTTTTTCATACTATTCACTTAGGTTTTTCTATGTAGACATTTTCTTATACCTTTTAAAGTTGATAAATATGACATCAAGCAGTTATAGTGGTAGATTAAATAAAAAATATCATATTTTAGCATGGAATGCATTTATCACAATGGATTATTTGTTTTAATCATATCTTTCTTTACTTTTGTGGAGAAACAAAAGAAAGGTGAAAACAATTCTTAATACACCAAAGGTTTATTTTTTTTTATTTCAGCTGTTGATGTGCAAATCTTTCACTGTTCTTTCTTGATTTTTATATTTCCTGTAAAGTGCTGAAGGGAATGGTGCATTACTACTGCAGGTGACATTAACCACAGCAGTGTGAGCAGATGTATCTCTGAAATTGTTTGGAAATCATTGTTATCCCCTGGCTATTCCCCCGCCCCCTCCCATGGACTACAACTCTCTTTGGAACTGCTGCAAAGAGGAACTGAAGTGGAGAATGTTTGGTTTCCAAGCAGTTTATTATGCAAAGTCTCAAGGTCTTTATCTTACAAAGAGTGCAAATCCTTTAGCTCTGGAGCAGTGCTCTGTAGATGGCAGCATTGATAGGCCTGACTTCCCTCTGCTCTCCAGTGCAGAGCAAACAGAGGGTGACTGCAGGCGTGTTCTTTGCTTCTGTACACAAATATAGAAGTAGCTCTCGGTATTTTACTTACATAATAAATTGAAGTTGCTTCAAAGTCCAGTGACTTAGGGCTCAGTTCCAGGCTATAAGGGTGTGCATAGATGTTTTTTTGATAATTTACAGTTTCCGTTTTAGTGGGACTTTTTTTTTTCAACACATGCTTGTTAAGTTTTATTCATGAGATTGGAAGCAGATGTTTACTAGATCAGCTATCACTTCTCTTATTTGGTCAGATATATAATATTTTATGGCTGAAATTCCTTACATTCCCTAAATTCTCTAGATACTACATGAACACAGGCATCACTATTGCTCTGTGTCCTGCTGAATTACTTTATACCTGGTGTCTTCTGGCATTCACACAACCTCATTCTAAAAGCCTGGACCTTCAAGATGTTGTTCCCACTCCTTGATTAGGATATTTTTTTCTTGCTAGGGATCTTTACCGAGAAAAGAGAATTCTTAGTAATGTAGAATATTGACTCAGAAGCCTCAAATTATATACTTTGGAACTATAGGTTCTTGCAGTAATTTTAGTTTTCTCACTCCTTGTTTGTCTGCCCTGAACCTTGGTTTCTATCTGTGCTGGTCCTTCATGAAGCAGCCAACGGACTTTGTTCAGGACATTAGGAAAGTCAAGTTTTAAAGGAACTTACAGCTTAAAATATGTTGACTCATTAAATAAATACTGACTTAAGAGGTCCATGACACTGTGAGAAGTCTTCTTTATATAAGTCTTATTAACCTTTTCACTCCTTTTGAAATCCATACTCAGGACTCAGCTTGGCTGTAATGTCAGAGGGGCATCCAGCATCTAGTGGAGGCAGTGATGAATAGTTTGCTGCATACTGAAGTCAGTAAATTTTCCTGTTCTTTGTAAGAAACTGTTACAGTCTTGCATGATATCATCTGTTTTTGTCTATAGGGGAGGGAATCATGGTTTGATGTTTTGAGTCACCTAAGCACCGCTATTTTCTTAGTTTTATTTCTAAACTTACTAGGGCCATCAAAAAACTATAGCTGCTTCTGTTCTTTTGGATGCTTATAGCTCCAAAAAGCTGCACCCTTAGGTGTGTGTTGGAAAAAATACAAATGATGAAAAGATGAAGCAAATTTTTTTTTCTAGTTTCAAGCTTCCAATTTTGCATCTGCTTCTAGTCACACAATTCTCTTTTCAAGGGAGGATCTTAATTATTGTGCATTGGCAGTTATACTTGCTCTGAAGCACCAGAGTGAGAATGCTAATGAAATAACACTTAATGAAGTTGGAGGTAGAAAAGTGCTCAGAGTTTTATGATTAAAAAATTGCCACTTGGCTGTGCATTTGTAATTAGTTAGACTGTTTTCCTTGGTCATTTCTGAATTAAGATGTGTAGGTCCTGGTACCCAGCATTGTGAACAGTATGCAAATCCTAAACCGTAGCTGGAAGTTAATTACTGTCAGTTCTTGGGGTCTGCAGTCTGGACTTTGGGTCAGTTGGAACATGACTGATTTTGCTGAATACATTGCTTTTACCCCCTGGAAAACAAAGATACTTCTGACCTTGCAGGGTACTGAGAATTAATTGGTGTGTATCAGTAAATTGCTTTGAAACTGTAGAGAGAAGAGTCAAGAGATTGTCAGAAGATGGAGAAATATTAATTGTTATTGCCATCAAGGCTTTAATTCTTTAATCACTGATGAATATGCGTAGAGCATGTGACTCCCTGAGTATGAAATAAAAATGTTCTTGGCTTTCTTGGATGTTAACATGCTGAGCAGTCTGCTTATAACTCCATTTACAAGTAAGACAGTCTAGATACTTGCTTCAAGTAAGCATAAACTTGTATTGATGGCTTTTCAATCAATGAGACAAAATAAAGATGTGAAGGTGAAATTAATGGAGTAGGAGCTGCTGTGCCCCAGCACCACAGAATGGACTGAGCAGCAGTGATGTACAGATTAAAAATGAAAAACCTCCTCAGATATGTAGAAATCACTACTGCAAAAGGTGTTAATGAACTTGTATTAAATAATAAAACAGGACTTAGTGTTCTTCCTAGTACTGCTTTGATGCCTACATGGGCTTTCTGACAGTAATTCTGAGGAAAGATTTAACTTGGAGTAACTTTTTTTTTTTTGGCAAATTAGATTTAACATGATTTGGTAAGTCGTAATATCTTCCAGTTCAGAGCAGATATTGGATGGATACTTCATTTGCTGTTCCATTTCTATCAACTGCAATGAAGTCATATTATAGACTCTGCTTAGTTTCTGCTGCTAGTTTCTGCATTATGCAAACTACTAAAAAGCCATATGAATTAGGGAAGAACCTTTTATGCACAGCTGAAGTGACATAAATGTACAATCTAAAAATAAATGAACTTCAGTTGCCTATTGTCGCGTTAACTTTTAATTTTTACGTGCTAAAGTCTGAAATGTTTTATTAATTGCAATAGGCCCTGTTTTTTGCTGGTCTGTGGTGCTCATTTTCCTGACTTGGAGAGCAAAGGTCTTTTTAGGTGATTCCATATATGCTGATACAGAAGTTCACACTCCTGGCTTTTTCCTCTAATATTCCATTTTAGTTTGAATAAATTTTGGAACATAATTTGGGATCTGGATTTTTCAACCCAAAAATGAAGTAGCATCACTTACTCTGCATCCTGGTATACTGACCAGGTACACAGGAGACATCCCCAGGCCATGTTTTCTCATCCAACTTTGTGTATTTTCCTGAAGTCTAACCTGCAAGGGCCTTTGCTAAAACTTCTGAGGTAATAGTACCTCTGGGACCACTGTTTTGCACCTTGAGTCTCCTCGTGAGAACTGCTCAGCCCAAGGGATGAGGTGTTTTGAATCACATTGAGATCTTCAAAATTTTCCAGTGCAAAGTTCTGATTTAATTGTCATCAACAAAAATGTTTTATGTTTTGTCCAATGAGCTTGTGATTGCCTTTTCTAAGACAGGTTTTATAGTGTGGCTGAAGTATTTTAAGTAAGGTTGTAGGCCCTCTTAAAGCAAGCGTTGTTCCTTGTACATACCTTGCATGATTTAAGGCAAAAGAAGAAGCTGCTAATATTAGCACAGCTAATTACTTTAATCAATTAGCATGGGATTTCCTAAAATAGCAAATTACATGAGCGTGATCAGTACTACTTTCTTTAGGCACTGACAGCTTTCTGCCATTGTTTCCTCAGTACTGGATCAGTGTTTTGCATAAAAATGAAGAGCTTTTCACGGTGGTGATGCTCGTGCTCTGTGGTGTAGGGAAGGTGCAGAGGCTGTGGATCCCCCGTATTCCATGGGGCAGCCTGGCTTTCACAGTCCCACAGTATACATATCCTGAGATGGACTTTCATTTTCTTTTTTTTTTTTTTTTTGTATTTCCTTTCTAATCTTTCTACTCTGACCACGTTTTACATCAATCTTGTTACTTTAAATACTTTAAATATTTTACCATCCCAGTGATTCAATGAACTGCAGTGGGCACCAAGACCAGGGGGCATTATTCTAAGTGACAGACCATTAGAATTTGCATCTAGATTTTTAGCTCAATACTCAAGTCTTTTGAGTCACTACTTGATCTTGAAATATGGCTTAAAATAGCTATCAAATGAGGAACAAGACAGTAAATGTAGGTATTTAAAGCTCCTTTAACATGGAGAAGAAAGGAAATTGGGGCTCTTGGAAGGCGTGTCGCTCAGTGTGACAGGTTTTCCTTGGCTGAGTGTGACATGCAAGGGCTGCTGAAGCCCCAGTGGCAGACTAGGCAGTGACAGTGCATGTGAGCACAATGACAGAAGCAAAGGTTTTCTCCATCTATTTCTTGCTGTCTCTGAAAAAAAATTGGGAAATTATGGATTTTTACACTTGATAGGGAAATTGGTATGAGAGAAGCTAAATTTTCATCTGTGGTGATATTGCTCTTTGTCACAGCACAAAGGAGGATTTTTATGCCAGAAGGAGCTAGACACGGCCATTTCTCAGACTACACAGCTTCCCTTCATATAAACTGATGCATGAAAATGTTATATCCTGATAATAGACTCTACTTCAATGTGAAATGTGTCCTTGGAGCTCATTTTTATAGTGTTACACTCATTTTTTGCAAGAAATCCTTTTGTAAAATAGCTCAGACTTCCATTAGTGCTTCTGAACCTTCTCTTCTGGAACAATTTTTGTCACACATTAAGCATGATCTCCCTAGGATGACAGAGATGATATATGGGATACCTTAACTTTTAAGTACATGCCATAACACACTGACTTGAGTTCAGATGTTGGCTCAGGTTTGAGCTGTTTTATATCCTGTGCACTACTGATGGGCATCTGTGGGGAAAAAACCCTAAAATAAACACTTTTCCATTTGAACAGCTTAGTTAGAAGGACAGGTATTGCCTTGCTTATTCCACAGCAAATAAGTTGAAGGATTTTGTATGGATTTCTGTGAAGGTCTCAGTCTTTCATGTGTCCTTTAGAGCAAATGCTCTAAAAATTACATCTCATAAGGAAGGGATAGTTAATGTGATTTAATAAGTTGATCATGGTGAATATTTTTAGTTGTTAGTTTTCCTCATCTTTTTCTGTTTAGTTGGACAGCAGTAATGCTCCTTATGGGTTGTCACAGAGGCTGCTGAAGTTCATTTGGTTTAAAAGGTCTCATTTCGCTTGCTTTGGCTACATAAAAGTGTATAGCCACACTCAATACTAAGACGCTTTAATTAGTTTGTCAAGTTGGTGAAGTTCTCATTACTCATAACAATGCAAAAGAAGTAGGTCAGGGTTTGCATGACCTGACAAATGTGTTAATTATATCTTCATTAAAAGAATTAAACTTTTGGTGGGTAGGGAATGGACAGTTGAGTTGATGTGTGTCTTAGCTTGCAGATTGCATGGAGTAACTTGGGAAGAACAGAGGACCTCTGAGGATTGAAGGAGCTGAGGTTTTGATCTTGTTCTTGTTCTGGACCCTTCCTGCCCCACAGAGGTGGTTCTGCCAGCCCATGTAGTTTGGCGTGCTTGCAAAAGCATGTTTGATTACAGCAGTGGGGAGGAAATAGTGGCACAGTGGCTGGATTATGTTTTGCTGGTGACTCCAGACCACTCTTCAGTGAACAATTGCTCTACAGGGCGGGAAAACTGAACACTTCTTGGTGTCACTATTCGCCTTTCACATCAGTGAGTCCTGAAAAGACTCCTACTACAGAGCTGACACTGCTGAATCGCTTCCAATTAGGACTGATATGATGTTAATTAGCCTGATGCTGCTTGGTATGCTGTTTAGCACTTTTGTCTCACCTATAATATGTGCTAAGGGAACTGTGGCTTTCCTTTGAGTGAATTTCTGGAAGTAGGAGACTGCCGTGGGGGTCTTGGTGTGTTTATGTGAGGACTGATTTCAGAAGGGCAAGATTTCTCCTCCTTGGGTATCTTGCTTGTGAAGCCCTGTGATCCATAGCAAAATGATCCTTTGTTTATAATCTAAGTGGAAATTCTCAGTGAAATTGTTCACCAAACACTACTGTATTTACCTATGTGTTTAATCAAGAAAAAAATGAATGTGGAACTCTGCGTGCAAAGCAGCTGAATTAATTATGTTTTCATTCCACATTTCCTGTGCTTTTAGCTATGTGAATTCAATGCAGCTTTAATTGCTATGTGTGTTTTGCATATATTCCTCCTTATGGAGATGGTGGGTATCTTGGAGTTGATGAAGTTGTTACCTACTGAAGAAATGTCAAGTGCTTGAATATTAAACCTTTATATGGTGCAGGGTTTTAAGGCAAATAAACTATCAAGCACTATCAAGTGTTCTTGTTCAACTTGGTAGCTGAACAAGAACACTTGATGGCTGTTCTGTCAATTTTAAAGTGCTATTGTTTGGCCTAAACAAAATCATAAGATTACTCCAAACAGAGTGTCCCTGCTCCTTCACATATGATCACCTAGAATGAAGCTAGGAAAATAATCTTACATGCTGTCAGCCTGCTCTCTGAATCTGGGCTGATACACTGACACACATTGCTTCAGTGAAAAACTTGAATTCCAGCTGTGTCTGTTAAAAATGAAAGTTCTCTTATCCTCATTTATAATTTAATAAATATATAGTTTTATGTTCTCTGTATGTAGCAGCAAATAGCTATTCCATATCTTTAGTATTCAAGGTGTGGTTTTTATGCTTTTATGCAGGTGCTATTAACAAGGCAGATTCAGTAGTTTCCATTTGATTCATCTTTCCTGGGGAAGTGTTTGGCAGTGCTCAGTGTGCTCAACCTTCTGAAATGGCACTGGGGTTTTGCTTGGAAGTTCAGATGGACTTGCACATAGAGCAGAAACCTCATGTGTCAGCCCTGGAATGACTTTTTTGTATGTATTTTAGAAAGCTGTCATGTCAGAGGAAATGTGGTTTAAATATTGAAAAGCTCTTCCTGGTCATCAGCCAAATCAGTCCTATTGTATTTTTAATAGATGGCTGTATGAAATCAAGGAGCCCCAGCTGATTTGTTAATTCACATCAGTTTGTATATTTGCATGTAATTTGCTAAAGGTTTAGTAACATGTTAATGAAAATGGGTCAGTAGCTAAATGTGGTGGAAGTAGCATCCTCAGCTGAGTGCGGAGTGCCATGAATGTGGTGGCTTCTATTTAATTAGCTTTAATTGTCTGTCCCTCAAGGGAGCTGTGCAAGAACCTATAAAAATATATATACTTGATACACTAATAGAGCTCATGAATTTTGAATGAAAAGACATTGATCCTAAGGTGCCTTTTTTCTTAAAAAGCTTTATTAAATGCTCAGGAATGGTTTGTTAGCACTGACAAAGTAATTTGGTCTGTTTATGCTCAGTAGGTGTTTTTGTTTGGCTTGACATGTCCCTTAGTTTAGGCCTGTCACAGAATTGCCTGGTGAAAATGGGAACTGATATTTTATGTGACCATACAGATAAATGTGACTACAAGAAAACAATTATTTTGGCATTTCCTCCTTTCAATAAAAAAAAAAGTTACTAATAAAAAAAGCCCACTCTAAAATCTTACAGAAACTCTTCATCAGTTGAAGAGGATAGTTTACACAGTCATTGATGCTGATGATTAAAATTTTTTGAATTGCAGGAATCCTGGAGAAAAAGCAACTGTAATGATTGCCAGTGGTGGTGACACTGTTCATTTGAACTCTTTCCCCCTGCTTCTGAGAATGTCCAAACAGGATGTTTGTTTCTGTTTTGAAAGAGCTAAATTTTATAAAATTTCATGGTCTCCTTGGTTTTGAGGAAATGGAACACTCCAGGTGATGAGGGCACAGTCAAAACTTCTCCCTGAGCTCCAGCCTGGGTACTGTTGGCCTGGCAGCTGCCTTGACTGCTGGTTGTTTGTGGTACTGAGAACTGATGCGTTTCTAGGTGGAGACCTCATCAGAAAAGGATCAGGCAGTATGGAAGCAGTCTAAAGGGCATTACTCTTGAATATTTGGGAGGGTGCAGATCAAACACAGAGACTCTAAAACTTAGTGGTGTGGTAACAGCTGCATGTGCTGTATGCCTGTGTTGAAGATGAGCTCTCGGCCCTGGAGCTTTATGAAAGAGGAAGCCTGTGCACCAGGGAATGCTGACTTCTCGTGGCAGCTCTGATGGTGGCTGCTGTAAAGAGCTGTCCAGCCTGGTGCACGGAATGAAAAGAAAATGTGGCTCCTCAGGGAACTACTCTGTTCAAGTGATCTTTGTTGGCTGGACAATCCTCTAACCGGCATGGCAGGTTTTAGTAGCAAGTAGAAAGTGAGATTTGTGTAATATCAAGTTACATCAGACTCTCCTTGTCAGACAAAGCTGGTGAAAGCTCCAGCATGACAGGTGTTGCAGAGATTTTTATCAGGTTCTCAGTATTAAGTAAGTTGGCATTTGCTGGTAGGGAGAGACAAGCAATAAACAAAGACAGTGAATGCCCAGGGATATTCTTATCAAATTCAAATGAAGTGAGCAGTATTTGCCGACTGAAGATACTGAGTGGCAAAGGAGGGAGTGTGTTTTAATCTCCCCTTTTCACTCAGGCGTGGCTCTGCATGTTTCCTGCTGCTGGGTGTCAAACACCTCCGTGGAGCCTGGAGAGCAGCAGCCGGTCTGGAGCCGGCTCGGGGGGCTGGGAGGCGCTCAGCTCTGCACAGCTGCGGCCATGGGGACAGGCAAGGCTGAGGGTGGCATGGAGAGGCAAATGGGATGGGAACATAAAAGGCTCCCTCTGAGCATTTGCATAGGAAATACTCTCTGGTTTTCGTCTGTCCGCAGCCAGAGCATGCGTCTCTTCAGTGCGTCGGGGAATTTTTGTGAGAACTTGTTAATGGTTGACAGATTGGGTGAAAGGCGTGGGTTTTTCTGGTTTTGTGTTTTGTTTTCTTCTCATTTAATGCTTGAGTGAGTTTGGGTGTAACTTCTCTTTTCAGTCCCATTATTCTTCCTTTATATATTAAGGAGTTTCAAAGTCAGTTTCTGATTGTTGTATACTGGAGGCTTGCCAAAATAGATTCATTTCAGTGTCTCCAAGACTTTTTAATTACAGTAAGACATTCAGATACCTTTTACTGCAGCATGTAGCCATGACTTCTTTTTTATTTTTGTGAATTAATTATTCTCTTTCGGGAGACAATTAAATGTGTAATTAGCTGAACTTGGCTTACAGGTGCTGTACAAGAACTCTGCACCAAAATGACTCGTTAGGATTAGGGCGTTTGGTCTATTTTCTATATTAGGGGAAAAAAAGTACTGTTTTTTCTTTGGGGAACTGTGCATGGCAGTAGCTGAAGGTGGAAAAAACCCAAACACCTTATCCCTTCTGTCTTTAATAAGGTCTTCCACGAAGGGATCTGTGTTTATTCCTGCTTTCTGTAGCTGATTTTGATTTATTCTTACAATTGCTGTAGTAATTGCAGTTAAGAAGGTACAGAATATTTTAGGTCTTCTATCATTAGCAATCAAACATATGGTTTTCAAGAGATGTTTATTCTCTTAGTGGTTTGACGTTATTAACATCTATTTTTGCATAAAATAGATAAGAAGCTAAACCCTGAAGTTTTCATAAAGCTGTAGTCAGTCAACACAGTGAGGAAATTATCAATAGAGAATAAAGTGCGTTTTATGTAAATAATGCATTTTATGCTTGAGGGTGCAGAATAATTAAGTAAGAGCATAAAGTTTGATAACTGAAAAAATGCTTTCACTGTCAGAATCCATCAAGGTCCAATTATATCTAACTAGCACCTGAAGCACAGCAGGGCAATGGAAGCTTCCTGCCATTTGACAGTCCAAAAATCTTGTGTTATATTCCCATGCATACAGGAATTGTTTTAAGTAATGAAATAATTAATGTAGGAGGTAGAACTCGAGTCATGAAGATTTTGTTAGTGGATATAAATTACATCTGTGAGTGAAATTCTCTCTCAGGTTTTCGTATGAATAGTGCATATATTGGCTACAATCAGTTGCTTATGGATAAAGGAGATCACATGGTGGACTTTGCTTTCAAGAGGTCCACCTGCATTTAATTTCTGCTTTTGAGCATTTAAGCATTCAGAAAATGAAAATAAAAGTGCAACACTCTAAATTTTGGGTTGAAAAGCAAGTGATTTGTATTAAACCTTCTGCTTGCGCTGCTGGCTGTGTAGATACTTTCTTTCATTTAGCATGTCCCTTTAGGCAGGCTGGGGAAGTGGGTGTGTTTCTTTGTACTCCTCCAGATTCTTTTCTCTCTTCTAGTCAGCAGTCTGTGTCAGTAATAAGCAGATTTAAGCCACAGCTGATTAACAGTCTATTTACCATTATATGTAAATACTTTTGAGGGACTGGACTAAGTCAGTCATGTGTTCTGATGCTGGAAAAATCCACAGCAGCCAAACCATTCCCTGAGGTGCTCTTACACCCTGTGAACTGGGCATGTCAACAGCAGGAAGATGGATGCTTTTCAAAGGCTTTTATCCACAGAAGCTTGTTTTGAGATGAGACTTGCTGTGGTTAGCCCTACATTTTAGTAGTTGAACAGAAGAAGACTGATAAAAAAGCATGTCCTATGTAAATAAATTCCAGTAAAATAAAAATAGTTAGGTTATGAGTAAAATTGTAGTATTTTAGGGGCACTCTCTGTCTGAAACTTGGGATGTGCCAACAATGAGAAATGATAGAATTACTCAGAAATTCTGGCTTTGATTTTGAAAAAATTGAAAAACAATTAGGTGAACTCATTCATATAATTAAATACTTACCAACAGCTATTCATGAGCTCTATAACACCTACCAAAAAGGCGTAAAAATTAATAGCGCCATGTATCTGATACCTGAGAGATGGGCAAGAAGTTCTCTATGGTGTTCAAGCTGAGGAGTTGTTTTTTTTTTTTATTTGGCTTATTTTTCCTTGATTTTTTTTGTTTGGGCTTTTAAAATGAATTGTGGAGCACAAAATATGTATCAAGGAGGCCCAAAAAAAAAAAACCACCTAGAGATTTTTCCCATCAGCCTTGCTTTGGTTCCAGGTAAAATATTAGAACAGCTGATATGTGACTTAATTGATAGAAAATTAGGAAAGTGACATAGTTAGTGTCAAAGCGACAAATAAGCTGCTTTTGATTTGTAATTAGATTAGAAGTAATAATATTGATGAAATCTATTTCTGGAAGATGTTTCCTTTGCTTACACTTGATGAGTTTTTGAGAAGTTTGCATAGCGACCAGCAGTCATATGTTCAGTTGATGCAACAGCATTGTTATCCTACAGATTGGCATAACAAAACATATTTCCAAATGGAAGTCAGTGTTCAGTAGTTGTCCTTCTAGCAGGCCTGGGGTTAATATTAAGCTTGATATCTTCAGCAAAATTATAGTCACAAGTTCAGAATCTTTGAGTCTTAAGACAGTTCACTGATTATCCATCCATGAGAACCTCAAATGTTTTGAGTGAAAGAGCAAATCCAGTCTTTTGATTGGTGGGGAAGTTCTGAGTTGGAAGAGTGGAGCTGTTCTGGCCAAGGGTAACTGCTCTAGGAACTGAATGTGCAGTCCTGGTGAGAATCATAAAGAAATCTCTTGGGCAGGTGGACACCAGCCAACACCTTTCTCTCCCACAAGGAGACTTACAAAAATTAGAGACAATCCTTTAACAACAAATTAAGATATTGATCATTTTGCCATGATAAAGTCTGCAGACACTGTCTTGACCACAATATGTAATTAAGTGGACAACAGAGCCTTCTCTTCAGTTCAGTAACAAAGATTTGAGATTAAACGTATTTGAGCTTAAATTTACAGAAGACAAGCAAGTCTTTAAGTAAGATTAATTATCAGAAGGATTGACAAATGTTGTGGATAGGCTGAGATGGATACTCCTTTACAGAAAATGTGAGAGTCTAGGTTTGTCTCCTTCCAAGCTATGTAATGTAGTTCAAATAGGACTAAATTCAAGGAAGGACCATGTCTGCCAGAGAAAGCCTGTTAGGTAGCAGTGGCCTCTTCTGGGCTTGAGAAATGTCTTTACAAAACCAAACGAGGATGTTCTTTGGTCCAGTCTTTGACTAGAAAGAACTCTGTTTAATACCAGTTTTATATAATGGATTTCAAATCACTTCTTATGTGCAGTCCTGTCAGATTTTTTTGTATGATGCCTAGGGCAGTACTTATGGTCCTGGCTGTAATGATAGAATAGCATTTGAATCCTCCCCCCACCCCACCCCTCTTTTTTTTAGTGTAGATTCTTTTGATTTAAGATACAATAGGAAATATTCTTAATTGCAAGCTTGCCATATTTGGACAATGGACTTTATAGATAACGGAAAATACTAGAGAACTTTTGCTTCTTTTTGTCTGTAAGGTGTTGGGAATTTTTCAAGTGACTTCATCTTGGGTTTATTTGTATGTTGTTTTATAGAGAGGCTATGGCTTCATGGTAAGCTGTTTTTGATAGCAATACAACATGAAGCATGCCTGTTTCCTCACCTTCCCCCAGACATCTGTTGTGCCAGCACGTTTGTACGGCTCTGCCGTGAACCAGAGCAAGGAACTGCTCTGGTTTGCAAAGCAGCATTGCCAAGTCTGTATGATATATGGCCTCTTTCCAAAATATGAATGAATTTCAGAAGACAACAACTGTGGGAAAATGTGTCCATATAGGTATTTCCTGTGCAGGACGTGAACTTGTTTCATGATCAAACTGAAAGCACAGATCTTCTCTTCCAGAGCATTTCAGATCTTTGCCATCCCATGTTTGGGAGAATTGGTGAGTGTTAGATGAGGATACAGCTGTCGAGGAATCCATCACTTCTTCTACAAGAAGAGTCTAGATGATTTTGGGATGAGAGCAGTGAGGATGATCCACCCCACTGTTTTGAGAAAATTTATTGGAAAATGTTATGCTCACAAAAGTAAATGCTTATAAAACACTGGAATGCCAAAACCCACTGATGTCACAGGGTACTGCCAATTCCAAAATTGTGTGTGCAGAAAATGGTTTAATCTTAGATCTTTTAGTGTGTTGGTGGATTTTGACCCTCCCCTCAGTTCCTCAATCAATCTAAGTTTCACAGATGAGATATTACAGAACCAATAACTGGTTTTGAGCCCCTTTGTATGGAGTATGACACAGGCATGGAGTTGGATTTTTTTATGGTTGTTTTGGTTTTTTTAATATATAGCTATTATGGGAACCTATCATAGATACAGTGTAATACTCTTAAGAATGCAGTTTTTAATTTATCAGAATATGCTGGAGGCATTCCCCCAATTCCTCATCTATTTGATTAAGTTTTCACTCATTTTCCAGTGTGGATATTTTCTTTGTAAGAACCATAATAAAGTCCTTTGGTGTCCTCCTACACACCTAAAGCTGAGTTTGGCAGACTGAAAACACTTTGACAGTTGGCTTTTTGGGTCAATTAAAAATAATGCTACATTACTAATGATAATTTTCTCTTTACCATGCCTACTAAGAGGCAGCAATCCTGAGGGAGCTGATGTCTGAATGGTATGTTCAGGTTTTTGTAGTAGGTAGATAGATACCATCACAAATCAAATGTACTGTGCATTTGATCCAGTTTCACATTTTTTAATTTAAAAAAAATACTGTTTTCCTACCATTTTTTCTACAATGGAGTCTCCTCAGCATGGTTAAAGCTTTAATGCTCACTTGTAGCTCTTCACCAGAGACAGTTTCCTGTAGTCCAAAAACACCTGCTTAGACTTAAAATTAGCCAGGCAGTGCTTGTTTCTGGTGTCCACAACTGCTCTGCTCCTCACTGGAAAGAGTATAAAAGCAGCAGCTGGAGACTTTGTTTGCAAGCACAGATTTTAGGTTGACATCAGTCCCAGGAACAGCCTTTGGCCACTCTTTTGGCTGCCCAGGTTCACTGCACCGAATGGTTTGATCTTCTGAGCTGGATGGTGCGGCTGAGTTTAAGGACATGTCACTGAAACATTGTTCACTCATGTACAACTCGTGGGTAAAATCCTCTCAGAAATGCGTTAGATTTTTCACTACTTTGATTCTGACTGTGTTTCTCTGCCTCTGTGTATGAGTATGTTAAGGAAAGTAATTTTTTTGGGCATGATTTTTTTATATTGATACAACATATACAGCATTTAAGGACTACCTTTGCAGGTCTAAGACAGGTATTTTGGTACATTTTGCATTCTCAGCTAAGGTGTTGGGTTTGGTGGTTTTTTTGTCTTATGACACCTATCTCAGGTACAGTTGTATTTTTCCTTCTAGTGATTTTTGGATGGGTGTTAAGCTGTTCATATCATCTGCTGATGAGGAGAGTACTGTGGGCTCAATATCACATGATTAGGAAGTATTTATGCATTTCATTGCTTTCCTGGGGAGTTCAGCAGTCACTTCTATTATAATTCATAAGTAATTCTCCTGAGCATGCCTCAAAACTAATTGTGACCAAGGTTGGAAGAATGAAGAGCTTTGGATGCTGTGGAGGCACATAGCTGTAAAAACTGCATCAAGAAATCCAGTATTTTTCAGGCAAAAAAGATAGCTTTAGGCTATAGGGACTTATCATATTTGGGGCTTCATTGTGTGTTGGCACTGCAGATGATTGCTGTATCACTGTGAGCTGAGCCCCAGCCTCCTGCATTGGGGAGCCTTGTGTGCCACCTTCCTGACAGGAAGTTTTTGCAGAGAGCTTGCACACAACTCTAATTTTAATTGAAATTCCCGTGTGCTGAAAAGACTTCCACAAATCTAAGTTGACAAACAGGCTCAACGATTAGGAGTTATGAATGATGCACCACTTCTTGTTGATATATGCTCCCTTTATAAAAATAATTAGAAATGCTGAAGTAACAGAATGACTGCTTGGGATGCATTTTTGAAGTTCATCATGAACTGATTTTCTTGTGCCATCCTCTGAACCTGCCTGTGTCAGCACAACTGAACCTTCTTCAATGATGTAAATGTGAAACTGCTGCAGGTGTCAGAATAGCATTGTACTGTTTTGAAGCAGAGTACTGTGATGCCTCAAGACATTTGGGTATAAGCATCAAAATTTAACAAAGAATAGTTAGTCACAGAGGGTTCCTTAGTCATTGGATATAGTCTATGAATATGTAGATTGAACAATCAAAACAAAACTCAGCTTCCCAATGGCCTCTGGATGTCTGGTGTCTGATCATCTGCTCAAAGCAATGCTGGCTCTGGAGACTGGGTGCTTTGCAGCTTTACATGGCTTTAGTGTTTTACCAAGTTTTCTTCCATTTTCTCCATTTAGATAGTTACCAAGGCTGTACTTCCCTGTAAATGTGTGAGTCCCTGCAGTCTCTCCATAGCTCTGACTGCAGTGTTGTGACATTTTTCTTTTTTGCGTAAACCAGAACATCGAGGCTAAACTGTTCACTGAAGGTTTAGGGTAATGAGCAGGATAAACACCTCTGCTCTAAGGATCCAGCTGTTGGAAAGACAGATATTGGGAAGATTGAAACTTGTAATATCAAGAATTTATTCCACTGCAAGATGGTCTTTTTAAGTTTATAATCACAATTGCTCTATGCACAATTTATTTCAATGAGGATAATTGAATTTTATATTTGGAAATATATATAAATAGAGGTGGATTTTATACCTTGTGCAGTCAGTGAACTTTTGTACCCTACATGACAGTAAATCACATGCATCACACTGTTTCCCTCTTTCTTGGCAAAGTATGAAGAAACAGCTCAAGAAGTGTTGGCAGCTGGCACGACCTTTTAGGCCTCGTTAGCTGGGTACTCTGCCTGGTTTCTTCAGTTCTTGCCAGGGAAAAGAACGAAGATTTGGAACTGTATCTGATCTGTGCAGATTTAAGTTCTCTGGTTTCTGCTGAGGGAGCAGAATCTCCTTGTTGTTCACATGCTGCAGCCTGGAAGCAGCTCCAGCCTTGAGGACGTGGCAGTCCGAGACTTCAGCGTTTGGTTCTGCTCTAAGTATCAGATATTAACCTCCTGGTCTGCCTGCTTGTGAAAATACCAATTATCTATATTAACACAGCCATATAGCCCCAGAACCTGTTGAATTTTATCTCTAACAAAAGTTAAGCAGAGATGAAGTGACTGAAGTTTGTTCAGGTAATTTTTGCCATGCAGCTTCTGGGCAATGCTGCATCTGACTTTTCAGACATAAATTACCCTCAGTGCCCTTCAGTGAGTAGCAGGTTCAAAGTATTTTTTCCGTTGACCATGTGCTGCTTTAATGGTGACAGGTGGGAGTGAGAAAATACTCTTTTGTTGCTCTGTTAGAAAAGGCTTTAGTTTTTTTTTGTTAAGGACTCTTATTTCTTATAAATGGGTGTCCTGGTTTGGGACAGCAAAAAGAATCAGAAAATACTAGAAACAGGACACATGGATGCTACACTCTTTATCTCTTGTCTCTTTAAGGCTTCAGGGAATTGGGACGAGATAATAAAACTTCAAGTTGTTTATATTGCTTTCAGAGGAATTGTTTTGCCTGGCTGGACAGGTTATAATTTAAAGGTCTGTTTTGTGGTCCTGGCTATTTACTGCCTCACAAGGAGGGTGTAGAAACCTAAAAAAGTTTTGTAACTATTGAGTTAGCCATTTCTGAACTTTTGAGGTTTATTCCAGGCCTTCCCTGGGGTTGGTCAGCACAGAGGGTGGGGGAAGAAACATGAAGCTATAAATACAGATGTTAAGGACTGATTAAAGGGCTGGACTGTGAGAGAGGTACCTCAGCACATGTTCAAGATACAGATCTGTGGCAGTGGTAGCTGAGGAGACTAAGCAAGTATTTTCTAAAAACATGAACTGCTATTAAGGTTCAGAAGCCTGAGATTTCTCTTTGTTGGAAAAATGTCCAAATGTTTAGATGGGTGTGGAGCTGTGCTTTGCTTACAGAACTGCATTTAGTGACAGCAAATGCTTAAAGCTGAAAATGTTAGCTTAATGTTCCTGGTGTCTCTTCTCTCTCTTCCTTTTTTATTTTTTTTCTCTCTTTTTTTTTTCTTTTCCTTTTTTTACTCTTCTACTCCCCCACAAACTCTTGTGCTTTTTGTATATGTTAGTGATTATTTTTCGATAGAATTTTTATGGTAATCTTTTGAAAGTTGCTTGGCAACTACTAATTCTCATTTAGGAGGAGCTTGCATACAACAGTCCTGGGCTTTAAAGTTTTTATAACAATCTTAGAAGAGAGTTGTGTCAAGAAAGAATCCTGCCTTTCATACCAGAAGGCTTCTGTTGTTAGAAGGGTTCTTCTGTGAGGATTCACATCAGCACTGCTGACCAAGATAGTTCTTGCAAAGACAAAGATGCATTTTCAGAGTTTCAAATGCTTGCAGTTGAATCAAAGGGGAGTCAGTGAGACTCCCTGCACAATTCAGGCAGTGCTAGATCTCTGCTCTCTCACTCTTCACCCCTGTGGCACAAGGAAATGACTGGGATTTGGCCCATATATCTGTGCCTCTAGCTTTTGTTCAGTAAGAGCTTTGCTGACTGCTGGGAAGAGAGAGCCCTGCCTCTGGCTTAATTCCAGCCTTCTGCTGAACTGTTTGTCCCCATGAATGACTCTTTTGCTGACTGTGTTCCCATAAGAGCAAGAAATGCTATTTCTTGCTTGTTTTAATAGTGAAGGATTTAATATGAATTCAGTCTTGGCATCAAAAGAATATAATTTCAGTTTCCTTGGTAGAGGTAGGAGGTGTTAGTCTCTGTGGTCTATCCTTATTTATGTCCCTCCCTCCCTGCAATTGATCTTACTTTCAGCCAAGTTGGCAATGATGAACAGGGATGTTCTCCTCTTTGGTGATAGCTGCACAACACAGCAATGTTGTTTGTCCTCTCTATATACTGATTAATTCTGTCATCTGATGGTTTCTGTAATTTGCAGCTGGTGCTTCCATAACTTGTACCTGATTCTATCATATTTCAAACTGCTGTGAAAACTCTTTGGGGCAGTATGAAAACACCTGCAATTAAACCTCTTAAACATCTAGTGTGTGTTCAGTAGGTAAATGACAACATGTGGCTTTGCTTGGCACTCCCAGGGTTGTCTGGTCTGTGAAGCTGCACTTACCAAAGAGAAGGGTGAGAGTAAAAAAAAAGGGGGGATTTCCAAAGCAGTCTACAGATCATGGATTTGCTTATACCCACCCCTCTTCAGAAGTTTCTGAGGACATCAAGGCTCTGCAGTTGTCATTTGGCAATGTTCAGAAGTGCTGTCTCCACTCAAAAGAAGCCAGCTGTGGGATTTGCCTGTGATCTGTGGCCTTTGTACCCTTAATTCCCTGGCTGCTGCAGTGTAATCCATAGGATTCACCATCTCTGGCAGTTCCTGTTTTTGTTGGCTCTGCTGAAAGTAGCTGATGTTGGATAACTGATTGTTCTCTAAGGGCAATACCAACAGGTATTAAACACAGAGCCCTGCTTTAAAGTATGGGGTGTGTTAGGAATATACCAATGCCTGGATCCCAAAGGAATTTGGGCTCAGATAATGCTTTGAACTTAACTGGACTGGGCACCTACCTGGATATCTTCAAGAATGTGAGCCTTAAGCCCATAGGACATTTTAGTCCTGCAGTGCAAGTGGCCTTGGGAGCATCATTCAGCTTGCAGAAGATCTTTTCTCCTGTAGAATGAATTAAACCAAATAATGTTTTATTCTTGTAAGAGACTTTTTTTTTCCCCTGAAGGAGAAAGAATTTAAAGCCTTTAGCAGTGCTAAGCATTAGAAGAGTTAGAGGTATCAAAGGAGATAGATAAGGATAGATGGTTTCTTTGACAGTTTTGTCTCCCTGCTGTGCCAAGTGACAGCCAACATCTTATTTTACAGGAAAGCTTTCCATGCTGAAAATGGTAGCACAGAAATTCTTTCCTTTGGCTTCATTCAAATGCAGCTGATCCTGGTGATGCTTCACGCTGATGGAAATTTAAAGTATTGTGCATCCTAATATAAATTTCATTCAAGGGCCATCATAACCAGGTGGGGACAATGGGAAAAGTTAGACTCAGTTTTAGAAGAGCATAGCATAAAGAACTCTTAATGAAATTAATTCTTGGGTCTCAGCTGGCTGTGTATCTGGAAAAACTGCTAAATTCAGCATTTAGTCATGAGACAGTAAATGATTCTAATTTTATTTATTGATTGAAGCAATACTAGGTTAAACTAATATCACATTAAGTTCTTGCACTGTTCAGCATTGATGTAGCATTTTGCAAAAGCATAAATAAATATGTAGGTGTCTTTTGAAAATCTGAGAGATCAATTTTTAGACTGTTTTACAGACCTTGTAGAATTAATTAGTGTGGTTATAAAAAATGTTTGCTGAGGCACTTTTCAGTAGGACTATCAATGAAGGATCTGAAGCTATAAAAGGACGCTTACTACATCATCTGTCATTAGGTATTTTTCACAAAGAGTGCAGTGTATGCAAAGAAGGGTTCTGTATGTAAATACAGAATATATGAGTAGGCAGTTTTTGCTGGTAGACAATTAGAAAACTCCCTGGTTGAGTACCCTGCTGAGACCCTAAGAGAGAAATTGAGGGTTTTAGGAAACAGCTATTTCCCATGTCAAAAGCTCTCCAGCCTTGCTAACTCCTATTTAGATCCCATAAAACTGAAAGTCAGGCTTTTCAGTCTGTGATTTAGATCTGCCAACATGTTTATTTTAAAATTAAAAATAATAAACAATAACGTTCAAGAAAGAAATAAAAGATGGGGTGCAGCTGTCGGAATTGTCTTCACTAGAATTCTGCTGAGGCTGCTGCTGCCCAGAGCCCAGTGGTGAGGGGCAGGAAGGGGCTGGCTCTGAAGGAGCCCCTCCTGCAGTCCTGGTGTGCTTGTGCTCCCTCTGGTACCTGCTTTGCAGTCGAAGCACTGCCTCGTGCAGCTTGGACATGGCCATTCTGAATTTAAACACCTGCTTAATGAGGAGTGCTAGGAGTGACACAGGACTTGCTCAGCTTTAATTGTGAGCCTGTTTTGTCTTTTCCTTGATCCATTAGACAGCCTGGCTCACCTGGGAGCGGGCTCATCCAGACAGGCTGGTACGATAAATGCTGAGAGGAGAGAGTTCTCCATGGATATGCGACAAGCACTGCATCTCTGGCTGAGCCACTTTGTAATCACTGCCATCTAATCAGTGCTGCTCTTCTAATCTAAAAACGAAGGTTTCCTGTTTGCTAAAATATTAGCAATTCCAGACAGGCATTTTATCTTAGCCTACAAGGAACGGGTAACAGCATGTGGCAGTTTTTGATCAAGCAAAAGCAATCACAAAATTTATGATGTGGTGTGAGGTCTCATTTGAGCTGTTCCTGAGGTGGATGTCCTTAGCTAAACCTTCTCCTATGCAATGAGCGTCTCCTAAAAACTCAAATGGCTTTAAACTCTATTCTAATGAGTAGAGGTTTTTAAAAATGTGTTGAGCAGCAAAAATTGCAAACATTTCAAAGAGAGGACAGAAACAGGAAAGGTTTATATGGTAATTTCCCAGGAATCACTTTTCTAAGATGTGATTACTCTGACTGCTTTGCTTTCCTTCAACAGGATAATTACAGAAAGACGTGTTGGGATAAACTCCTCTATGTTTAGGAATCATTGAAACACTGTAATGCTATGTTTATGGAAAGCCTGTAAATTAGCTGTGAGCACTACAGAAATCACAGTATGGCTCAGCACACATGGGGTTCAACACCCACAAATAGGCTTTTCTTGCTGAAAATTACGTTTTTGTTTGTCTCAAATGCACTGTGGGTCACTTGGGAGCTATGTCTCTCTTCCACTTCTAATTAAAACAACTAATTTAAAACAGGAGGAATTTAATTTTCTTATAATTATTTGTAAAAAGCCCAGAAGTGATTTCTGTCACAGCCTTTTAATGGCAGAAGAAAATGCCTTCCACAAAACATCAAGGCTCTTCATCCAAGAAAACATTATGCCAGGAGATTTGTTAAAGGAGTCCTTCACAGATCTGGAAATGAGGGATTCATCTTTTTTAAAGTGAAAAGAAAGAGATTTGCACTCTTTTTGTTCCAAGGAAACAGACACTTGCTTTCTTTTAGCAAAAATGAATCTTTTCTATTCCTGGTTATCAAACAGTTAAGCACACAGGTACTGCAAGGCTTTAATTTTAAATTCGGAATGTCAGAGTTTTCTAATCTGAGATTTGTCATGTGTGGAAAACAAGGCATGCCAGGTCTGCATAGATGAAGAGAAAGTGTTTTGTGGATTTTGGCTTTTTCTTTACCACTTTGCCAGGTTGGTAAAAAAGTGAAAAAAAGAAGGAGGGTTTTATGTCATTTCCTTCCATAAATGAACCCTAATATGCCATTTGCTATTCAAGAAGCCCCAGAATGCGGTTGGGTTATATTTGGAAGTTGTTATGACCACATGCCAGTTCAGGTATATCCTGTCATTAAACTTCAGTAGTGCCCACCCCTTCCCTCACCACCTCCTGAAGAGAGTACCCGTGTTTTTGTATCAATTTTTTCTTCAGCCAGGTTTGAATAGTTGAACACCTCTGAGACTGTTAATGGTGATGAATGTGATGATCATAAGAAAAAGACCTCTGTGTTTTGGAGAAACATACTCCTAACATGGTAATGACTCTAATGGGATCCTTTGTAGATCCAGGAATAAAGAAGTTGTTTAGGTTAAAATGTTATGGGAAAAACTCCTGTAATTTGTCACAGATAGTAGCTTTTTGCTTTCCTTTCATTATGAGTGCAGGTTTTACAGCCTGAAAACAAATGAGCATGAATGCTGACCAGCTGTAGAATAATTTGAGGTTTTGGATCAGACCTTAACTGTTTTGGGATTTTGCTTCTGAAAAACTGCTTGAAATATTATTCTGGAAATTGATGAAGTCTAAAGGGAAGAACATCCCTGCAATCTCTGTATGCTTGCTCTGCATTACGTGTTATGAAATTTGCTACTCCTTTCTGTAGTATTTCATCACTCTGCCTGTGTGCAAGTGTAGTTAAGTTTCTGTGGGTACACAGAGTATTACTGACATGAAAGACAAGCATGAAAGCGCTGTGGAAGAATTGTAGCCTGAAGAAAATTTCAGCCAGTCCACCTTCATTAACTTTAAATGGCCTTGGCAAGTCTGAGGTGTAATCCAGAGAGAAACTTGGAAGGCGCGAGGACTGCAGAAAGGGAATTGCAATGTGAAGAGGAATTGTGACCCGGGTTGGAGAGGGAATACACACAGAGCTCAGAACATGACCTGGGTTCTGAACACAACAAGCAACAAAATGCTTTATCCCTGCTTACCTTCAATACAAGTCTTCAAAACTTTCATCCAGATTAGTGTTGCTGTTCCAGTGCTTAATTTGGTTGATGGGTAAATTATAGGTAATGTTCTTCTGGCTGTAATGAACTAGAAATCACTGTTCTTACCCTCTCCTGGAAAACTACTAAAATAGTTCTGGCAGTATGAAACTTGATTAAAATCAAGTCTGATACTTAAGCTTTTAATGACTAAAGTAGTAAATGTCTTTGTTTCTGTAGTGGTTCCATAGTAGCTTCAAATTATTCAGAAACTCTCAAAAAATTGCTATGTATGGAGTGAGTGTGAGAGGAGGAATGTGTTGTTGCTGTGTGTATATAAACACGTAGATACTTTGGGTTTCAGTCGGGATTCTTACAGTGTATTCTATGAATTATACATATTATTTTTCATATTTTTTATATGCAGTAGGTGTATTATGTAACAAAGAGAGTCCACAAATTTGTTCTAAACCAGGTTTTTATTACATGGTTGGATGGAACTTAGGAATGGATAATGACGTGTCTTGGTAAACAGCGTATCTGCAGGGAACTGAACAGCTTTATGACCTAGAGTTTAGAACTCTGTTGATTATTCCAGAGGTTCGTGTAGTTGCAGTCATTACCTTTAATGCTATAACTCCAGTCAGTTGGTGTCACTTACCCATAACACTCAAACTGACTGGGTTCTGATGAGCAGGCTGTTATGCAAGAGGGAAGTATGCTAATAATGCATAATGAACTGTCATGACCTTATGTTTGGAAGGTGTATGCATTTTGTCATCTGCTTTGATGGAGATTACATGTTATTCTATTGGCTTATTCCCTTGATGCAGTTGTACTCAGCATGTTCAGTTGGTTGCACTGTTAGCATTTGGTTTTAATGTCCAGGTTTTTAATATTTTTCTGCAAAGACATATAAAAAAAACCTGACAAAACAACCCAAACCAAAAGAAATAACAAAACAACTAGATACTTTTGATCCTGTCTGCAGAGCCAAGTGAGAAATACCAATGGATGGTCAGGGACCTATGTTGTAATGTTGTGTAATATAGCACCATTACTTGTAGCAGCATTTTGCTCCTGTCAGTTCAAAATGTGGAAGGATAATGTCATATCTTTATGCTAGGCAGGAAAACCAAAGATAAAATAATTAATTTATTATTTTTTTCTGATTTGGGCAGGAATTCATCCTAAGTGTAGAAGCTACTACTTGTGAGGGTGAGAAGAGGTCTGAATGTAACATGCTAAGAAACCATGAAAATGTTTAAATGCATTGGGAAATTACCTCACATTCATTCATATGAAGACAGGGGCTTCATCATGTACCTGTGTGCATTTAGCAATTTTCTGAAAGAAACTGAAGAGATAACAAATCTCTCTCAAATTCCCAGACAGTGATGTTAGCAATCAGGCCCAGTTTGTATCTCTTCTGCTTGTTTGTTGAAAAAACAAGAACATTTTTGTCATTGTCTTCTCAAATTCCTCTCCTTGTTGTATTGCAATTGATACGGATGAGTTGATGAGAATATCCCTTATGCATCCGTTTAATTTCCATAGGCACCAAGGTATGTACAAATATCATTGCTCAGCTGAGTGCTCATTTTGATTTGATAGTCTCATTTCCAAGTAATAATTTGAGTCCTTCTTTATGGAGAGGCCATACTTTTCCATATATGCTAATTTCTGCTATAGCCCTAAGCATTGGTATATTGCTTTAATTATGTTACGTTTATTTATACCTAATTCTGTGCTTTGTGTTGAATTTTGCTCATGAGTAGTTTATAGAATATGTTCTTTCTCAAGGGTTTAGGTGAGGTTGTAAGACATAACAATTTTTCATAGAAAAACAAATTGAATATTGTAACTGATCACCACAAGCTGTTTGATATTTTCATAGTGAGCAAGAAAATGTTAGTAGTCTTGTTTCTATGGAGAGATTGTATAATAATAAATTTAACTCCTTAGTGAGATTGGTTGGGCAAAAAATTACGAGGAGAATATGCTTCTTAATCTTCTGGAGAGGGGATGAAAATGTGCAGAAATCTTTTGGTGTACATAATTCACATACAGTGTAGAATTAGTATGTAGAACATAGTTTATTTTACAGGCTTGAATTTTTTATCAGATGTCAATAGAATTTACAGTTTTTCCAGCTTTAATTCTTATTCTACAGTCTGATTGTGTTATCACTTGAGACACTCAGATAATTTAAGTCAAGTTATATCCTGTATTTTAAAGTTATATCCTGTATTATGGGCATGAATTATCATCTATATGTAGTAGAAAACCCGACTTTTAGTTAAAAAAAACCCAGTTTTAGATCAGACTTATGACCACTTGAAAGAGTGTGTATGGATGTGTTTAAGACATTTCATGAGGTGTGGCACTGTGACATGATTTGTGCTAAACTGTTCCATCTATTGTTGGGGATAAGTAAATCTTCCAGGAGGAAAGATTTACAAGGATATACATTATTCTGTCTCACTCTAAGGCTCACTCCAAGGCTCACTCCTTATTACAAAGGAAACCTTTTATATCTTGGAAACTGAGAGCTGTTGAAATGTAGCTTTTGTGAAAATCCCATTTTATGATCCAGTCATTTTACAAATGGAGACTGAAGTGACAGACATTAGTGCTGGCTAAACTACATTATGGAGAGTAATGGACAATTATTGCTGTAATTGAGTGAGTTAAACTTCTGTTGGCCCTCACAAATTTTATTTTAAATCATGTTATTCTTAGTATTTGTTTATTAATAAGGATGATTAGCTTGAAGAAACGGGCTTTTGTAAATGTCATTCCTTAACTGTTTGTGATTTGTGTCCGGTCACCTGTCACATTGCATTACTTCTGCTCTGTGCTTTTCTCTATTTGCTGAAAAAGAGCATGAATTCAAATGACAGGACTTCCTGTCCTGTTTGCAAATGGAAGTGATTAATTTAGAATTCGATAAAAAGTCCATGTTCAATATTTTTATTGAGAACTGGTGGGTGTCCAGATTTTTACTACTAATAATCCAAAAATGGTGAAAAGAAATATTTGCTGATAGCCATGAGGGAATTAATTTTTTTTGCACTGTTCATCTATTTCCAGCATGCTGAATGTTTGGTTCTCTGCCAGCTCTGGACAGTGGAACTGGTGTAAGTTGTGTGGGAAACAGCTGAGTTGTCACCAAAATGGCTTTCAGAGGCAGTGCTCAGATGAAACTTTAACTTGTGGGACACCTGGTAGGGGGTCAGAGCTCACCTGACTCCTCCTGTCTTATGGTGCTTTCTAACATCTGCCCTTTTTGTCCAGGCCTATAATGGGGAACTGTTCCCTTTCCAGTGGGTGGAATTTTGCTCCTCGCCTTCACTCTTGTTATCCAAGATCCTTTGAGTAGCTCAGGGATTCTGAATTCCTTGCCAGTGATTTTGCAGTCTGTGCCAGGCAAGCTGAGTAGAGAAGATCCCTGCTGTGGGATGCTGGCCCACTCCCTGCAGCACGTTTTTGGTAACACAAACATGGTCATTTGTTCTGTGCATGGTTTATAGAGACGCTTTTGTTCTGAGCACCCTGCTCCTGAGCTGCTCTTTAGCAACCCAACCTCCTCCCATGGTGAGGCAGAAGGGAGCTTTCCTCTATGTGAGCATGTTTCTGCTTCTGTCTCAGGTTTCTAATGGACTGACAGACTGTTGCCAAGTAGCAACAAATGTCTCTCCACCAGGACGAGTGGCAGGTCTCATGGGATCTTCCAGGTATCCATCTCCTGAAGAGCTTCATGTGGGCGAGCAATTCAGCTTTCGTGGAATGGAGCATGTCAAGCAATGAGGCAAAGATTTTACATCTCAGTTTTATTTTCTTTCCCAATTTTCAATACATACTGTGCAGAGACTGTCTTATTTAGTAGGGACTACAAAAATCAACACTTTTCTCCCTAATATCTGCTGTATCTGCCCCTGAACACAGAACAATCCCTGCTTGCTCCAGAAGACTGTCTTCCTTGCAGAAAAGGTGGAGATTTGGTATAGCTTAATTATTTGGGTTTTTAAAATTATCTGTTAATGTAACATGAAGTATTATTATCTGACAAACTTGAAATCACGTTGCTTATATACAGAGAATTATGAGTCATTGACAGGAAGGTCAGAACTGCCTAGTGAGAACTGTGCAGTGAAGTCTTTCCCCTGTTCCTCCACATTTCACCTGCATTTCAGGAGTTCTTGTGGAATTTATTGCAATATATTGCAAGGAGTCAGGTCATAGCTTTTGTCTTTCTGGTAGTACATTGTTGTGAAGATCAATCCTAAATTACTTAATGGCATGTTTAACAATAGTGGAATAATACACCTGCTGTGAACATCAGGAATTGGATGGAAATGGCTGGCATGCTGCTTTCAAGTCAGTAATTTTCAGACTGGATTTTGGACACCAGAAGGTCCATAGGCTATTTCTGAAGGACCTGCAGAAGAGAAGCAGTCTTTGTACTTTGTAAACTTAACTTTACTGTTCCAGAGTATGGCACAGGAGGGCACAGAGGCAAATTGAGATGGAACAGTTTAAGGGGAAGCACATTCCCTTGTGCCCCTTACGCTGAAATCTGAGCTGCAACTGCAGCTTCCTTAACAAGCTTGGTTACATAGGGTCCCTGAAATGTATCAGGTACTCATCTATATGTGGAACTGAAAGCTTTTAACAGCTCGTAAGAACAGGTGTTTTGTTTGTTAGCCATCCCACACGAAAGGATTTTTTTTCAAAGGAACCCAAAAGATTGGCATGTAAATCCCTTTGTTCTGGTAATGAAAACGAACAAGAACTCCCACTTTGTGTTTGTAGAGAAACTATTTCAGTTAACTAAGCATGAAATTCTTTTCTGAGGACATACAGAGTAGAAAAAATAAAATGGGCATGGATGAACTCTCATATTTGTGCAGATGCTCCTTTCTGCTTAAGCAAACCCACCCTTGAAGACTTCTGAGCACGCTGAGCTCCCATTGAACTTAGATGTGATGGCATTTGTAATTTAACTGCACAATGGATACTTGAAAAAATCGAACTGTTGTAGCATATACCAAGTTTAGCTAAAAATCTTTTTTGTTTCATATCTAGGTTAGAAAAACTCAAAAGTATAATTTAATATTTTCACAGGAATCCATTGAAGTAATTTATTTTTCTGGCATTTTCCTATCCAGGAAAATGCTGCATGCTTTGTGTTGTCAAGTGTAACTAATAAAAATTTCTGGCCTTAAAACCATCACCCCATATAATAAGCTTTACTTACTACTTTTACTTACTTGTGTTCAGTACAAGGATTATGATGTTTCTCTCTTCAGAGATATTGTGCAGGTTAAGGAAGGTGTCTTCAGGTCTCTTCACATTGTACAAACCTGTTTTTTTAATAGCTGGAAATGAGATACTCAGTTTGCTGTAGCACTGCAGCAATTACAGTATGTGGTATGATGTTAAATCTATAATTTCTAGAAAGAATTACTGTGCCTTGTAAGGAGATAAATAATATTTTGAACATTTCCTCTCTTGATGTTATATTTTCCCTCTGATATTTACTGTAAATCAGAGCCATGCTTAAAGATATTTTGCTTCTGCATAACTAAGGAAAAGTAACAAGCTAAACTATTTCACAGAAAAAATAGTTTTATTGCCCATGTAAAGTCTCAGTAATTTGAATATATGTTGGTAAAGCTTTTCTGCCTGGAGTATTATTTGCTTATGGGAATAATACTTGGCAAATCTCTTGATGTGTGATATTCTTGCAACTAAATAAGTCGGTGCATCCTTAAACAGGATGTCAAAAAGAAAATGTAGATTTAAGTCAAATGTGTGGAACAGTGTGGGTAGAGTCAGAAGAAGTAGGTGCATTAGGGTTTTTTGTCTGCATATTTCTGTTACATTACCTCACCCTCCATTGCAGAATGCAGTGAATGCTTGCAGCCTTATCTGGATTGCACAGTGATGTTGCATCTGCCTGCAGCTGAACTCCACAGCCTTCCTGTGTTCTTTCTGGTGTGGATGCAGTAGCTCTGAGCACTGGAGCCCTTGCAACTGCTTTAACACAAATGTGGGTTTTTTGTGATTGTTCAAAGGCTCTGCAGTGAGTACCAGTGAAATACTGTTCACTGTTGGTGTATTTTGTGTTACCTTCTTATCAGTGGGATTAATTCTAGAATAAGCAGTTAGTCACCCTCTCCTCTTGAGCTTGGGTGATATGTAAGTAGGGATTTAGATCACATATCAAATTTTGTAACTGAACTTGCTTCTGACCTGCTACTCTTAAATGTACAGTGGAAAGGGAAGTTCATTTCTAGATGGAGAGGCTGATCCCTCACTCTGAGAAAGCCTGTAATAGCTATTAGCATAACACAAGAGCAGCTGCAGTTTTGCCCAGAGGCCGAAGATGGTGCCTGAAGAGGAGAATATAAAGGATAAGCATAAATGGAATTTCCCCTGAGCATAGTCCCTTCTTCAGATCTGCTGATTGTACCTCAGAGCAGAGGAGCATACTGAGCATTGTGAAACACTTCCTCCAAGAAGAATTTAAAAGCAGTATATGTGCTTTGGGTGAGATACAAGGGTTTTGTCACTTTGCTTTCCCGAGGCAGGTGAATCAGATTTGCACCTCTTCTTATTTAGTGCCCAGACTACCTGGGGAGCCAAAATGCCTGTCTTCTTGATGAGATCAAGAATCTTCAATCTCTTATCTTCCTCTGATACTTAAATTTATCCTAAAAATCTCTGTTGCCATGGAAAGCTGCTTGGAATGGCTCCCTTGAACTCTGCTCAGCCTTCCTCTTAAAAAATTCCCTTCCCATCTGTCAGTTTGCTCTCCCCAGCTTGTCTCTGGCTGTTGGGTTTCTGTCTTCGATCCAGTGCTGCCAAAGCAGGTCCACCCAGGTGCTGGTCCAGGACTTGTGGCTCATCAAAGAAAAACATGTAGTTACAAGCACACAGTAGAAAATTAAATTTTTTTAATTTCTTTTATTTGCCTAATGTTTTATACTCACCATTTGGTGAAAGGGGGTGGAGGAGGAGGTTGTTTGTTACCTTCATTTTTACTGTTAAGTGGAGATGTATGGAAATGACTTCGTTAATGGTTTTCTGGCTTCTCATCCTCAACACAAGTTAGAAGTGTTTTAGCATTCAGTTGAGGCCAAATGTTTTCAGATAAGATGATGTCTTAAGGCATTTTTATTGGTACTCAATTATGCTTTTCTTTCTATATAGTGTATGACATTTATGCACACGTGCAATACATACTATAAGTAAACAGTCTACTTGGCTTAATTCAGCTGCTATTAAATCATAAACTGTTACTGATTTTGGATTCAATGCTGAATTCTTGGCCACAGCATATATAAGTGTTATTGTGGGTATGTAAGGTTTTGATTCTGTTTACAGGATTAGTAAGATTGGATGGTGTTATTTTAAAAGCTCCTAATGGCAAAAGCTGTAAATTTTGTCAGTGTGTGAATTGTAAGTGGTTTGATACTGCAGGATTTTCTTGTGCAATACTTGTACTAGAGAAGAGATTTGAAGAGAGAATTATACTTATCCTCAACTACCCAAAATCCTTGTTCTCAGCAACTTTTCCTATAGGTTGGGGTCTACAATATGTATGAAAATGACATTTTAAAGTCACAATTATGCAAAATGCTTAGTGCATACTAAGTACCTGGAAAGAAAATTTGTTCCAGGGAGGAATTATTGCATAGCATGGATTCTTGAAAGTTTCCATAAGTTATTCAGACAACTTTACACATTTTGATTGCACAGTAATAGTAATATAAACACATCAAATTTTACTTAGCTAAAATATTACCACTGTATGTTTTAATTTAGCAGATACCCAAGAAGATGTCAAGTAAATTGGATTCTAGCATATACTGTGGATGGCTCACAGTAACTTGTGTGCATGTTTAAACTTATGGCTGTGGTAGAGTGAAGTCAATATGGGTGACTGATTCTGAAAAGAAAATTAATTAGGCTGGTGCTGTAAAAAGCTGTTAATCAGACAAAGTGTGACCACTGTGCTTTTTAAAGACTTATAATATAATCCTTTGGGGCAGTAAAGTATATAAGTCTTAACTATTACAATAAAATTTTATTTACTGAAAAATCTAAAAATATGAATCAGCAAGATTCACTTTTTATTTAAAGAGAAAGATAAAGCACTGTTTTTTCATTTCTTTCTTTTTGGAGTTGCTTGGAAATTTTAGAATCTTCCTTTGTGTCTGAGAGCCATCTGACTGTACCAAAACGTGCCTATCTGGGATTCATTTGGAAACTGGCTAAACCCTGTGTACAGGGCTTATTTCAGGAATCATAGCCATCATCAGCAGGATTGTTTTTGAGATTTGTAATTAGACCTAGCTGTCTGTTCCAGGAAACAGTATAACTCACTGTAACCTAAATGCTTGGCTTTTGTATCCATTTAAGTTCCCCAAAATGCCCATGAGTCAAGAGAAGCTCACTCGTGATGGCCTTATGGGAGCAGATGTGGTTCAAAGTGAATGAACTAATTGATTTGATAGATAATTCTCCACAGTCACAGAGTGCAACTGGAGGAAGGTGAGGTATTCCCCACAGCCCAGTATGTTGTTTTGGTAGTAAAAAGCAGCATCTCAATACTGATTTGAAACAAAGAGAACATTGGTCAATAAAACCCCAGTGGAATGTGAGATATAGTGGGGATGGACAGTCGATATACAAAGATTTGTATTTATTTTCCAGTGATCTGGCTGGCTTATTTGGTTGGTATCCTTCATACATCCTATATCTTTATGGTATTTTATTTCAAGAGATGAATTGAGTGTGAATGTGAATTACAAGGGACTACCACTACTAAGAGAGGAAGGTTACCTAGACTTTTCCTTCCTTAAATGTCTGTGTGTATCCCTGCTGGATTTCCTGAGTCTTGGCCTCTCACTGGGCTAATTCACAAGCTCACTAATGCTCTCTTATTGCTTTTTATTTCTGGTGAATAGCCTTCTATGAGGCTGAAAAATGTTTTTTGTTTCCAAAAATGCACCTAGGCTTCCTACCTTCCAACAAATATGTTTTGATAGTTTTACATAAAATCATGGTTTGGGGTTGGTTTGCATAATTTCATTGTTTCTTTTTCTCAGCCAAGTAGGTACCAGTAGGTACAGACCAAGTCACTGCCACTGTGTTCTAAACTTTCTCATGTTGCCATGGGGAGAGCTGGAACAGGACCCCATTTTTTTTCTAATGCTGTCACCAAAACTTTGTTTTGGTGTCTGAGATGTGTATTGTTGGTGGATGAACATTCTCACGAAGCAGAAAGATAGTATTACTGGAGTAACCTCACAGCAATTGCTTTTCCTGTCTTTAGAAAGTCCTTAATTTTCCTGATTGCTCTCCCATCATTCATGACAACTGCTTGAAGAGGTTTCACTGAAAGAACAGACTCAAGAGCTCTCCATGTGAACTCAGGTGTTCCTTGAGGTAAAAGATGTGCTCTGTGGCACATTTAAAGTCATTTTCCTATGGAAAATGAGGTCTTGGGCTCTTCAAGAGACTATTTACTTACATCAGTTTGGTGATGACGAATTACATGAATAAAGCAGGAGGACACTGCTTATACAAACCATGAAAAATATCTGAATTTAAAAAAATGGCAAAGCGTTTATCTGCAGTCATGGCAAGGGCTGAAGGAAAATGATACTTGGCTGTAATCCATCCTCCTTGCTACCCAATACATTAGGTCAAACACATTTTTCAATATTTATTTTCTGGGTGAAATACTGACAAGAAATGAAACTTGCATACAAGATTTGAATCTTGCAAATAAACGTAAAGTATTTTAGGATAATTCTGATTACACTGATATACAGAACCACATGACCCAGTGTGGGTTAAAGAGTCAATGATTTATATTCAAGAAGTATTTCAACCTGCAAAACAAATAGATTTTTTTTGAAAATACTTTTTATTCTCCCTTTTGTTCTTGGAGGCATCAGTACTCTACGTCTTACGTTGGGATTCTTTTTGACCCCAAAAGCTATTACTTATCCAAATAGCAAAGCAGCTCCATTTTGCTGTTTTGTAGACCCACAATTTTACCCCTCCTCATTGAAATATTCACGGTGTAAAACATTTCTGTAACTGTGGGAATGAATGTCTGTCTAGAAAGGAGGCATCTTGTTAATAAACTTTCCATCCAATGACCACCCCAAAATCCCAGCCTGATTCATGTGAATCTTCTCAGGATTTTATTGCCTGGTCACAGGCTTGTTGGCTCTGTTTTCTAGGAAAATTCTTAGGATGAAGCCATGACCAAAAAATACAGAAGTCTTTGCAAAATGAATTCCTGCAGACTCCCTCTGGAAATGAGAAAGAATATGCTTGATTAAGCCAGTGCTAACCTTTTGAAGTCATGTTTCTCTGATATTTATTCCGTGAAATAATAAAAGGGGACATGTCAGATGTTGGAAAGCCATAATGTGCTCCCTTGCTTTCTACTGCCCTTTTCTAACTTCAGTGTTCCTCTCCTAGGGCAAACTTTAAAAATAAAAAGTAAGGCCTTGGTTTGTCCTTTTAGTTGACCTTTATAGATTTTGTGGCTGTGCATTTGCACCAGTTAAATTACAGAGTAAGAACATTTCCACCCTTTTACTGGCTCTGGTATCACCATGCATGGGGCCAGAGAGGAGTCAGGTCCCTAGGAAGCAAGTATTTTCTGCTTTTTTGTAAGAATGGGTAAATTATTTCCACCCTCACATGTTGCTAGGCTTTGTATAAAAGTACAAATTTTTGTATAATCTCCCTCAAATTGCTCCCATGGTGATAATGGAGGAGTTTTCTCTCTGGGCACCTCAGTGAGCTGTTTATGTTGGGAATTGCGTGTTCTATCTGTTAATAAATAGAGGCGGAATTTAATAACTTGAGAATTCAAAAATATGCAGGGTGTCTTGGAGGAGAGGTTTTCCTTTCAGCTCTTCCATTTCAGTGCTTGCATTTATTGAAAGTTTGGCATGAGTCTGTGCCCTTCCACAAAGGAAAACCCTGTGGCTGGGGCCTGGATATTCATGGCAGAGAAATGCTGTTCATTCCATGTTTACCAGGGACTCACTGCAACACTTCAAGTAATCCAAGAAAAATGGTACCAAGTTAACACCCTGCAAGGTGCATTTTTTTACCTACATTTTAGATCAGCACAAATAATTTTATTCAGCATATTTTTGATGTGATGATGAATTATTCAGTCGACTCAATGACTAACCTTTGGCTTTCATTTTTTCCAGTCTTTATAAAAATGACAAATAACTACAATATTTCATTAAACAGGGAACAGCTTGCACTGTGTATGGAGACCTGGCACCACATGCCATAAATCTTTATGAGAATGGAATGTCTGATTTACAGTGATGTAAAATCAGAGACAAATTATTTTTGCTGATCTCTGTGAAAGAGAGTAAGAATGAAGCAATTTAGATAACTTTAAAGTTCTGCTTGTAATCTTGTCATGATAATCTTGTTGCTATTTGAATAAAATCATCCTCTGGATTTCTTTTTAAACTCTTTCATATTGGTTTTTCCTTCCTGTCATAATATTGTCTTACCAGTGAAGTGACTGTCCCTCACTGTGTCTGCAGAGTGGAAAATTGATTTGGTCCTGGGTTGACCCCAATTTTGTTCTGGTTTAATTTTCATTTGACAAAAGCTATTCTAGTTTAGATAACAAATATTTCTTTCCTCAACTGACCAAGTCCTGCAGCCTTTTCCGTGGCAGGCACAAAGTACCACCAGGGCTCACTCAGCTGTAACAGCAGCTGGGAGTGGCCCCTGCTGAGCTCCTGGAAAAGCCGGAGCTGGAAACTAAGATGTCATGAAAATAGCTGAGGATGAGGTTTCCAGAGAAATATTCCTGTAATTTGCTGGAATTGGGAAATGAAATGTGCAATTTTGACAACAGTGACAGATTTATGGTCTTGAAGCACTAATTAAAACCAACTTACTCTAATATATTAATCTCTACAAGGACAGTGGCAGGGAGAGCTGGGCTCCGCTGTGCACAAGCCTGGAACGTTGCAGTGCCCTTCTCCTGCAATGACAGAACTTTGTCACATACAAAATTCAGGAATAACACTAAGCAAGAAGCAAACTGAAGGATTATTTCCTTCTGGTGTGAAACATATGGGGAGATGTTTTGCTGTAAACTGTACACTCATGTGCAAAACCGAAAGAAACAAAAAGTTTTCATTTGCTCTTTACCTTCTCTTGTCATTGCAGTTTTTTGTTCACATGGATGTGGTAGAATCTAACAAGAAGTCGGAAGAGAAAACTGCTTCTTCAACTAAATTTTTACTCTTACCAAGTGTAACATCTTGGCATTGTCATGCTTTGAGATCTATCTGAGAAATTCCTCTGTAAAAATTTTCTTGGCCTGGATAAATTGTGTTCCTTCCTTGCAGCCTCCATCAGTAATCTCAATAGTTGGAGACAGTGAGGAATGAAAAAAGAAATATTTCTGGTGTGCATTCAAAGCACCTCTGATACTATGTCTGTATTCCTAGCTTAGCAGTGATTTAGATGGATGTCTCAATGCATGACAAGATGACAGTTAGATGAAAATAACGGAATAATTTTGTTTTTTCACAAACATGACTCTAGTTTGCATTTGAATATAGAAAATTGGAACTTAGTGTTTTATTACACATATGGAATTTAAGTCTGTATAAAGCAGAGGAATAAGAATGCTTTTGAAAAGAATGTGAAGCTTGAAACCCCACAAAAAGAAAAGCTCAGTAGATGTTTAAGATTACAATAGTTGAATCTGTTACAGTTTTATTTATTTGCTATTTCTTCAGTAAACTTCACCCTTCCCCCTCCACTTTAATGGATATGTCCTTGAATATTCTCCTTATAGTCATTTAAGTATCTGCTGAAGTTCCTAAGGCTGCAATTTCCTTGTATTCTTCCATCTGTTTCAAATGCATGGTAAATACACAGTTAGATCTCGAGCTCTATAAAAGCATCCAGGGAAGTCAGTGCAGTTACATGGAATTTCTTCAGATGAGAATCTCACTTGTGATGTTCAAGTCTCTACTTTTCCTGAACCCAAACTTCTTTTCACCATATAATTACAGTTTTTTCAGCATTTTAATCACAAATTGATCATGATTGCCTGATTTTGACTAGACTTTGTATCCACAATTTAAAGGAAACGGGTTCTTGTAATATGGGTGTGACCTTTATGAAAATGTCTAAAACTTCTTTCCTAAGCTGTTTTTCTAAAATAATATTTACAAAAGGAAAGGATTTACTTTTTTTATTTCTCTTTTGCTGTCAGCCTGCTGCAATGGTGACACAGAGCACTGTGCCCAAGACTGTTCTTAATTGCCAGGGAAGATGCCAAGGACTGCTCTAGGTTAAAAATCTGTATTTACTAGTTAGAAAGGTCACACTTGAAAATGTCCATGTCGTTGTTTTTTGCCCTCAAATACTTCAGTTGCCTCATTGGAGAAGTTCCTTTTTGATGCACAAAGGACCAAGGTGTATGTATTGTTTGAAAGAATTATTCCATTGCTATAAAACACATATAGAAATGGGGAAGAGTGAATGGATATGATGGATATAATCTACTTAATCTACTGTAAATTGTTTTACTCTTTACTGTAATTTAGCATAATCATAAATAGAAACCAAGATAATAGTTGGAGAAGAAAACTGAAGTGATTGGCTTTGCATTACAATATTTTTTATGCTCAGTTAGGAGCTGCAGCAAAGTTGGATTCATGGCACTGTCCCTAGATATCTACTTTACTTTGTCGTAGTAAGTCAGTAATTAAATCATTAAATGCTGACTCTGAGCAGCTTTTGTATGCTGGGTTCCTTTAGCTGTGAGAGTCCCCATATGAAAATCTTGTTTGCTGGTTTGTAAGTATCTAGTGCAGGTCACCAGGAAATAGCTCCTAGAAGAATTCAGCAATCAAATATTCCTTATTCAATTCTTCTCCAAAACATAATTTATAACGTTTGTAATTAACCCAAAAGATTTCAAATCTGTCTCTAGCATTCAGAATGTCACCACTGAGGTACCAAAGGAGCCATGGCAGATGATTTCATTACCAGCAGCAGTGTGTTACTTTGTACCTTCAGTATCAGTCTTCAGGGTCTGACACAAGTTGTAAGACTTTTATTGCTGTTAAGCTATGTAAAATCGTGGTGTCAGCTTCTTAACACATGGAAAGTAATAACACTTCTTATCTTCTATTAAAAAAGTACAGACTGTTTTCCTGGAATAGATTTGCAGAGCTTGCAGAACTGAGCTATCATTCTCACTAATATTTGTATGTTTAACACCGGCCTGCCATGAAACTCGAATCAATTAATCTGTTTCTGTTCCCTGCAGGTGTAAAATAGGATAGCAGTTTGTGACCATGATCAGAAAACTCTTTAAATTAAAAGCACTGTATGTGTCTTCCTTTAGAAGCCTGCATAAGAAATCTTGAATGATTCATATCTTATTTTTAAATCATAAGCTTTTGTTTCACTAGGAGTTCATGCTTTCTCTGTCTGAAAATGATGCAAATAAGTTGCCTCTACTGGTCAAGAATAAATACTGAAATAAAATAAAAGTAAAGAATTATACGGCTTCCCATGTATAGTTTTGGCACTCTAATTATTCTATGTAATTGCAGAATTAAAATTAAAAAATAAATTTAGATCTTACTGGAACTTGCTAAAAATAAACCCCTGAAAGTGTTTGGAAACTTAGTGCCAACAAAATTAATTGTGCTGCCTATTTCTGATGATGTTAAAATAAGCAGCACCTGCCTTTATGCTGTGTAAAATGTTACAAATTCTGTAAATCATGAGACAAATATTAGTAACAAGTCTGCGTTGGGCAACATTACAGAGCAGTTCCAGTCTCTGAGGCCATTGTTTGAAGTTGTTTCCATTTAAGTCCTTTAATGAGGACACTGACAGATTGCTGGTTGTTCTCTGAGTCCCATCCTGTTCATTCTCTATCAGGCATCAATGGGCCGTGTGCTCTGAATGAAGCAGGACCAGTGGTGAACTCAGTCCCTGGGGGCAGAAAATCTACTTCTGCAGAGTCTGACAGCTTCCACCAAGTCTAGTGAACCTTGGAAATGAAGTCCCCCTCAGACATTATGTCTGGAAGTACAGAGCTCCTCCAGCATGTATACAGCCTGTGCATTGCAGTTTATTTCCATTGTAATTACCAATTGGTGTGAGTTTGTTGGATTGCATTCCTACATTTACAGGAATGTAAAACTTTCTGCTGGAGAGTTGTTTCACTGTGGGTGGCTGTCCCCAGGGAGCTTCCTCTGTAGCTGCTGATTCGAGTTGTTGTCCTCAAGTGATCCAGCACTTGGAAATTTCCTATGTAAATATCAGCTTGTTACTTTTGGGCAAATATTTTGATTAGCTGTAAGTACCTGTGATCAGTGTTGCTTACCGATGATCTGAAAATGATAAACCACAGAAAATTACTGGAGTGTAATGGAAGTTCGGCAGCTCCAGTGGAAGAGAAAGCAGAAGAATTAGAGACTCTGTTCCCTTTGCAGTTGTACCAAGTTACTAACCTTCTGCTGTATTTGGTATTCTAGGATGTCATGTCCACGTTCTTCCAGTTTGGGGCTTCCATCCAGCAAGAAGCCATTATCATGCTGAAGATCATGCAGGATTATGACTGGCACGTGTTCTCTCTGGTGACCACCACTTTCCCTGGATATCGAGATTTCATCAATGTCATTAAGACCACAGTGGAAAACAGTTTTGTGGGCTGGGACATGCAGAACATCATCACACTCGACACTGCCTTTGGAGATGCCAAGACCCAAATTCAGCTGAAGAAAATCCATTCATCTGTCATCCTGCTGTACTGTTCCAAGGATGAAGCTGTCTACATCCTGGATGAGGCTCGCTCCCTGGGCCTTACTGGCTATGATTTCTTTTGGATAGTTCCCAGCCTGGTTAGTGGTAACACAGAAATCACTCCCAAGGAGTTTCCTTCAGGACTCATTTCAGCAGCTTATGATGAGTGGGACTACAGTTTAGAAGCTCGGGTGCGGGATGGCCTTGGGGTTATTGCCACTGCTGCATCAGCCATGCTGGAAAAGTACTCCTTCATTCCTGAGGCAAGAACGAGCTGCTATGGACAACTGGAGAAAAATGATCGGCCCTCTCAAACCTTGCACAAGTAAGGATGATTGCTTTGGGTTATTTTAACCTATGTAGCTTTGACAGTTTTCTCTTCTATTGCCACTGTATATTTCTTGAAGGAGAATATTGTTTTTTGCTAGTCCCATTGAGCCCTTTTTAAGCAGTGGTTTTCAGATGTTCCAGGAGAATGTGCAAGAGGACTTGCTGCACTGACAGCTGTGCTCCTGGAGATGATGTGTGCTGTGCAGAATAAACACTGCTCTGAATCTAGGGTAAAAGATGACATAAATTTGTCTTAGAGAGTATGAAGCTGGGTTAACAAAATGGGACTGTTGTGTGCTTTAACTATGAGGCAAAATTGCCAGAATGCTCTGGAGGCTGTGCCTGTATCACTTACATCAGCAGAAACCTGGTAATATTTTAGAATACAATCAATGTGCAGCATTAAACTGCTGTCCCTGGAAATTATAGAAGTGTTAGATTAGTTAGGCAGCTTTTATCACATAAGAACAGAAATCTGTCACCGTTACTTGTAAGGGTATATATTTGTCACCTCTAATAGAATAATTGTAAAACTTAATTGGCATTAACCCGAGCTGATATAGATGTTTTCTCTAAACTGTTTGTCAGATGGGAACTGCCAAGGTTTAAATCAGGATTCTCTTTTTACTATGATTATTATTATTTTCCTTTTAGTTATCCCTTTTAGACATGATACTCCTGATTACTTCTATCCAAAATGTTGCATGGTAGTATATTTCTTTATCTGGTCTGTAAGAGGAAGTAGGATATCTTGCAAATTTTTTAATAGCTCTTGACAATATAGAAGCTGCTAAGCAATATTTATGACATTTGTTCTGACCAAATAGTGCAGATGAAGAGCTTTTTACAGAAAAGCAGGATAGAATTGGCACAGGAAAGAAAGTTGGTGCTGATTTCAGAAAGGAGATTTTGGAACAGATTTAATCTTGAGATGTATGTGCATATTTAGATTAGGAGTTGATTACCACACGATGTCCTGGAACAGTTGTTTTCCATGAAAACAGCATCTTTGCACACAGCATTCTTCAGAAGCTTTCTTAAAAGCCAAATGCAACCAAGTAAATTGATTTTAACATTTCCGTAGTGAGAACTTGCTTTTAGTTTGACACTTGCAGGTTTTTTGGTGCTCCCTTTCCTGTTTTTGGGCCTCTGCCTCTAAAACTGGAGACAAAATCCCTGGAGACATTGCAGAAACCCCACAATTCTTTTCCTGCTGCCGCATTTGCCCCTGGGAGTGGCTCTGTGGCCCAGCAGGGCTCTGGGAAAGCCGTGGTGTGTCCCTGGCGTCAGGGCAGAGCAGTGGCAGGCACTGCTGGGGGGACTGTCCCACCTGCAGTCAGCTGGCATAATAAAAGAAAAAAACAACAAAAAAACCCCCCCAAAAAACCAGCATAAGCTCGTTCTTAGAGCATGTGCTGACAGTGCCAGGGAGCACTGGAAGCATCCTGTTAAGGAAATTCTGTGCCTTAACAGTAAGACCTGACTACAAACGAAGCAGTCCACTATTAACAATTTAACTCCAGTTTCTGTGAAAGTTAAGTAGTATTCTGTCATAAGTGTTGGGGTTTAAAATATTCTTGAAAGGGGCATAAAAAATTGAACCTGTTTTGTAAAAGGCTCCTACCCTATTGTTTGGCTAATACACTAGAATAGACTTGAATTAAGTATTCAATACTCAGCATAAGCTGTATTTCTTTAAACAATCTTTATTTTCTCATTAAACCTGCATGAGTACATGAACAGGGCTTGTGAGTGCTAGGGGAGTGAGATTAGACTTCACTAGGAGATTGTGCAGTGTGCAGTGCATGGTGCACCCAGGAATTATTAATAGGAGAAGCTGTAGTGCACTGTGGTTAAAAAAGTCATTTCCTGGTGTGAAACTCTGAGCTATGAAGTAAAAATACTTTTTCTGTACTGGAGATATTTGAGCTTCTCCAACACCACAAGAACAAGCAGCATGCTGTTTTTAATTTAGAAATGTCAGAATTGTACTAAAATGAATAAACTTGAAATTGTCTTTCTTACATAATAACTCCCCAAGACTATCCCTGTCACATGTAATCTGCTACCAAGGCAAGTATATACAAGCATGAACCAGTACTAAGTAATCTCAGGGAGCTGACCAGTCTCTCCATGCCAAGATGAATTATATAAATTCATTGTACTGTCTCATCCTCATCACTAAATTGTACTTTTCTACTTTACATGACAAATCAATGCCTAAATCGGGGTTTTACTATGAAGTGGAATCTTCACAGTTTCAGGTCCCAGATAGTGCAGTTTCATATCATAAACTACAAGGTAAATGTATGTGTGCTGTATTAAGAAACTACCCTGAAGAAAGGATTTTGGAGCATGTTGGCAATGGCAAGGGCTGAAGTAACTGTGACTGGCTCGTGAATCTGGGATCTGCTGTGCTCTGTCCCCTCTCTATCTGGGAATCAGTACTGGAGAAGTAGGGTTGAGCAAGAGGACACTGCTGCAAGCTCAGAAGCAAAGAACTCAGTGGAAATCAGGAAAGAGGTTGTGTGAAGGTATGCCTGAGCAAAACAAAGCTCAAAATAGAGAAAAACCCCAGGATTTTTAGGCTCCGTCTATTGTAATGACATCTAATTCAGCTTTAAGCCCAGTATAGTATTCTGAGGCTATGCTATAATAGCTAATTTGCTTGTAAATGGAAGTTAGTAATGCTTTATGTGTGACTTCCCGCATCCAGATAGCAATTTTATCTCTGTTTGTGAAGAAACTCTGTGTAAAAAAAACCATGAAGTAAAAGCTCCTCCTCTCTCTTTCTCAAATGCTTTGAGTATTAAATTGGTTTGACGATGTATTTGTTTTGAAGCACACAATTTATCTTAACCCCATCACTGTAATTCTAAGATGCTTTTATTGGCTTTGTAGACCAGAAGAAAATCAGATTTGCTTTAGTTTTTGGAATGATCTGATCCATGTTCATTTCTGGTATGCATGGGAAAGCCCGTTTTCCCCTATGAATAAAGGATTTTTAATAAAATACGGGGCTCATTTTCAATGCATTAAACCCACAGATATATATGTATATTTGTATCTGTATTGATTCAGATCATCTTTTTCTATCTGTGTAAGACCCAGACTGCCCAAGGCAGAAAACCACTATTGTGTGAAATACTGGCACAGCAGGATAAGTAGAATTAGCACTTCATTAATGCCAAGTCAGTTGAACAAACTCTTGTTCTCTCTGAAAAAAGGAAAACACAGGAAGCAAACAAACAGCAAAACACAATAACCCTGCCAGTCATGGAAAATGCTGCTGCTTTGTGCATTGAAATGGTGCTGCTTTGTTTACAAGAGTACTCATGGCGTTTTTGAAAGTCATGACCCTGGGAGAGACATTTCACTGCAACATTTCCAACCACGCTGATCCTTACAGGGTGAGGATGGTAAAGCTGTTGCCATTATCCTGGAAAGCAAAGGGATGTGTCTGTCCATGGGTAGTCAGGTGTTTGCCATGTGGTGCTGACCTTTAGTGAGATTCTGTTCTGAAATACAGCCAAGCTACGGGCAGGATTTAGAGACACATCCTTCAGCAGTGGAGGTGTTGGTCCAGAAAATATCCTACCCTTTCCAAGCACAATTTCCTTGATTTGTCATCACTGAACCAGGCGCAGGAGCAATGGGCAGTCCATAGGGTCAGAGACAAAAGCTTAGTTTTCCTTGCTGTTGTTCTGCTGTTATCCTTCAGCACAGCACCTCCTTCAGAGTGGGAGGGTTTGATGTCTCCCTTGTCCTGATAGTCATTCATTCAATATTTTGATTCCAGCTTTTAGCATGACAGATAAATTTGCCTACTTTGAGTGAAATCTGGGATTAAAGGGGCACAATGGTTTGATGCATAATTCAGCAAATCTTTTTAATCTTTTCCCGCATACAGATCAACAGCCAATTTATAGAGGATTTGTTCATTTAAGTCAGAAGACTTGGGAACAATAGGTATCATCTTCATTATTGGATGACTGAAGGTGTATAAATATTTAGCTAATTATATATGAGTCCAAAGTAAAACTACACTTCACAGGCAACAAAGGAGGGGTTGTGTAGGGGAACACTGCCCCAGAGACCCCAACATGGTGCTGGTTTACTAACTAAGTGATTCAAGAAATTACTGAAAATCTGTATTAGAATTTTCACCCAGTTAGGTCAGCTTAGGAGGCAGAAAGCACCAGTTACAGGATTAGAACATTACCTTGTTATTGTGATAACTAAAATAATTTAAAACAAGAGAACAAGCATGGCCTCTGGCCGTTGAGTGGAGCCTGCCTTCAGGGCTGAAAGCAGAGCTCAACAATCGACATGCCAGTGAAGGTTCTTGGAGATGGAGCTGCTGCAGGCACCATCTCCCTTGCAGGAAGCCAGCCACAAATCATGGGGAAGAGTTTGGGGTGGTGCAGCAATATGTGATCAAATTAGGGCTTTTTTTGAAATGTTGATGCTGATAATAGCATTAATTTGCTAAACATTCTGCTGTTTAGTCACACTCATCTGTGGCACATCCCAGGGAGTTGAGCCCTTTCTGACTTTGCTCCCTCTCTTTTGCCTCCCTATCAGAAGGGTTCCCCAAGAGTTTTGTTGTTTGTCTGCAGAACTGGGGCAAGATGCCTTTTGCAGAGGCAGTGGCAGTGAATGCTCTAAGGAGCAGCTGGCAGGAGGTCCCAGAAGCTGGCATGCACAGTCACCCAGCAGATCGCTCCCAAGGTTTTACTCATCCGTGCTGGCTCCAGGCCTAGGGAGACACAGCTCTAAAGCAAGGTACCCTTGTGGAGGAGCGAGGGCTGGGAGGGGGACGAGGATGCACAAAGAGGAAGAAGTGACTCTGCATCACTGCAAAGGATTTGAATTTATAAAGAAAATCCTGGATAGCATAAGATATAGAACTGACTTTAAAAAAATGCATCAGTACCTTGTTTAATAGGGTTCTACTGTAGATGTATTTCTATATGTACTTCACACATTGTATATTCTACATGAAGCATTTTTTGGATTTAATTTTACAGAGGAAATCTGTTTTCCTAATGACAAATAATGTGGCTGATAAGTATCATTTAAATGTCATGGTTGAATCATAGTAAGGAAGTTCAGCAGTTCAGAGCCTCAGTGAGATAGAGAAGAAAAGATAAAATTTGGATTCACTCCTGCTTTTTTATGTATGAGGTTGAGTGAATGCCAAGCCCAGACAGGCTGGCTGTGTAGGTTATTAAAATAGTTGGGCTTACGCTTTTTGCAGGAAAGAGAAATGTCGCCAGATAACATGTTGGTTTTGAGGCACTTCACCTGCTTTAAATCTCAGTTTGGAAATTCCTTCTTTAAGAGAGAAAAGGGAGAGTTTCTTTTATGCAACATTTCCCCAAGCCTCTGCTGCTTCTCTTCATTGCCTGGAGTTGTCAGAGATTTGAAACACTGCCCCACGGTGAAGAAGACACTGAATAAAAAATTATAGTCCCTGATGGTGGCACCTGGGGAGTTTATCAAGTTTGATTATTTCATCTTAGGGCAGGAAATGGAGATCTGAAGTCATGGCAGAGAGGAGTTCCCTGGTCTTTCGGCTCCCTGCAGCTGTCAGGCCCTGTGCTTTGTTTTACAGGTCTAGAGACTAAGTTCTCTCCTTAGAAGGCAGCTTAGAAGTGACACATTTCCATGAATTCCTCTGCCTTACCCATTCTTTTTCCTAGCTGCTGGTGTGTTTGGGAGCTGTATTCTAGGTACATTTCACACTAATTATAAACAACCCTGCAGAGCTGATAGTGTTCCTGAGCCTGACCAGTCCTGGAGGACGTGGGTGAGTGGGCAGGAGAGTGTCTGTGCTGAGGAGATGAAGTGTTGTGAGGATGCTCCTCCCTGGCATCCCAGAGAGAGCACGTGGAGGGTGCTGAGGCTCCACAGGTGGCATCACACCTGCTTCTGTGTCATGGGATTGCTCTGCTGTGTTTCCATTCTGTCCTTGTTGGCTTTCTCATGTCACCCTGAGAAGTTTTTGAAACCAGGGTTAGGGTTGATCTTTGTTTGGAACAAAGTGACCTTAAAAATTTACATAAGGTTGTGCGTTTTTTTCCTTAAAATAACGCCTAACAAAGAATCTTCTAAGCCCTCTTGGTTTTGCTCTCAAATCCTTGGATCTGTTAGAACACTTGTGTATCTTGCATAGACCTATGTATGTAAACCTCAAAAGAAATGCCATAGCCTGCAAATACTTTTGCTTTTTATACCACAGAAGCAGAAAATCTTAAAGATTCTGCTCCAAGATTTCAACTTGTTTTCATCCAGTTTACGAAATCCTTAACAAACACCTCATGGACAAGGAAGTTTATGTGTCCTGTGAGGAGTCTGGCCAGAAAGGTGCCCCTGTGTCAGCAATATTGTATCCAAGGAAATGGTGTTCTGCAAACTGAGCTCTGATCCCTTTGGCAAAGTCTTCACCCATTTATTAATGGAATTAGAGTCAATGAAGTTGTGATACTGTAGTTACAGGGTAAGAAACCCTTTTTCAGTATGTTCTAGCTTTCTGGATAAAGTTAGAATTTTGTCAGGGATAAATATTGCAGTTTTGGCATTAATCTGAAGCTCTCTGTGAACTACTTGATCTTTCTGACTCTTGTAAAAATAAAGTTGGAAACCTTGAGAGAAGTTTGTAACCTGGGTGCTTCAAAGGCTTGCTGTGAATAGGGCAGCAAAAGTGCTCTGCTGTGGTGTTTCAATGCTTCTCAGTTTTCTTGGGAAAGGTGACAAGCAAAAATGAATTGTATAAATGTTTGAAAGTGTTTTTAAATACATAGTGAAGGTTTGGTTCTTGACATGTTTTGGATTCGATGTGAGACTAGCTCAACTTCTGTCAGGAAAGAAGGTGCCATTATGATGTTTGTATCACCTGGGGAATCTTACAAATTTGCAAAAGTTAATTAAGACTTCAGTGTAATAATACTATCATAAGGTTTTGTGCCATGTATCTTTGCAAAGGCTTTAGCATAAATGAGGAATGAAAACAGATTAACTACTAATCCAAGGTGTGTTGCTAATTGCCCCCTCAAAGTAATGAGTTCAAATAACTAAACACCTCATTTAGTTAAGAACACGAATTTGCATTTCCAAAGCTACTTCAGAAATATATTTTATCCAATTCAGAAGCCAAAGACCTCTTGCACAGAATTAACCTTGGATAAATGTAAAACTCTATAAGAATAACATAATATAAATTCTTCACAGCATTATTCGTAACCAGGAACAGACAAGCACTTGGTTATTTTTTGTAGGACAAGCAGTTTGGGATCGTGGCCAGTAAAAGCAGGGCAGGACTTCTGTCCTCTGCAGAGGAAAAATGACAATTCAGAAGTGACTGTATGTTGTAGGCATTGATTTCTGGAGAACACGGGCAGCTGATTAACTTTGTACAGAAGAATGTGCTTGCAGAAACAATCTCTTTGAAGTTCTTTTTTATTGCTGCAGTGTGAGAATCTGGGGTAGCTGAGTGCGTCACTCATGGATACCTTTGTATCAGGATCAGAGAACACAATTTTAAGCAACTTTTCAGATTAGGGAATTAAAAAAAAAAACAACAACAAAAACTTTGCAAAATGTGTTTCTTTACTTTATGGCTGGCAAATTCACACGATTTAAAAGTATGCACTGAGTTCAGTTTTTCACTTTAGAGTTGTGAGCTTCAGCACTGCATCTTGTGATGGCTCTTGACTAGCTTCCAGGCTAGGACATTTGCATGTTAATCCCAAAATATGGTGAGTAGTGTTTGAAATCGGGGGTGGTGATCCTACCGAACTGCTTAAGGAAGAGTTCAACTCCAGTCCCATCACCATTTTCTGTGTGGTGAAAAACCCAAGTGAGCACAAAAGCCTGATGGAGTACAGGGTGTGTGTTTGGGGTCCAGCCCTTAGGAGGGGACACAATGCTTGGCTTTCAGCTTCAGTGAAATGAGGCGGTTTCTTCCTGGCATTGTCAGGTGAGGTATTCATTTTGAGGGGTGTTACCTCATGGGTGTGAATTGGGAGAGGTGCAGAAGTGCCAATGCAAGTATTGCCTGTTTTCACAGCACATCCTTGATCTCCTCTTGTGCTCCCTTCCTGGGCATTTCACTCCCTGGGTCACAGTGGTTTTCAGCACTGAGTGAATGTTATGCTGGTTCCTTACATGTGTGCACAAGTAAATCCTATTTGGTGGTTTGCTGCCTCTCAAGGTGGCAAACAAGCTTTTTGTTTCCAAGCAAGATCTTTCAGTGTTGGATGAAAAATGGAATATACGGGAAATTAGTTCAACTGAACAGCAAAGTTCTATCAAGGGAAAAATTTTCCTACTGGAAGTCTGTCATGAAACGTGAGTTATTACGATGGGTGAATTTACAAATTGCTGTCAGACTGGTGCTGAATGATGTTAGTATGGCTGTTCAGGGTAGTGCACATTTATTTATTAACAGTTATGATACAATGCCATTATTTCTTCTGGGTCTATATATGTTTATTTAGAGTGCTTCTGCTACTGGGATTTTCAGGCAGCTATGTCAATACAAAGCCTTTCCCTTTGAATCTGGAGCTGAGGAATTTTGTCTATGTCACATACCCCAGGAGATCATCCCGCTACTACTGCTAAAAAAGGCAGCCATAACCACCAACCAACTAACCCAAAAAACTCCTCCAAACCCATACAAACATGTAAAACAGTATCAGTATCTTGTGGGTAAAACACTACAGGTAATGTATGAAGAATAGTAAATTTCTGCCCTTCAGAACACATCTCTTTATAGAATGAACATCTGCACTTCTGTCTGCATCAGTCTTGGGCTGAATTTTTTCCAATTAAGTACACTGAGAATTCAGAGCAATTAAATATGAATAACTTCAGATGACAGAGATGGGCTGGAGGGCGTACTGTCTTCTTCCCAAGATTTTGAATTGCAGTTTTACCTCTTACTGTGGAATAGCCTTGTCAACTTTACACTAACAATGTGGAGTTTTTATTTTTTTCAACAAAATTCTAATATTTTTAATTCTTTTATATTTTATTTTGTGTCACTCTATTTTTTTTTCCTATTCAAAATACTAATTAATTCATATGTCTTTTGAAAACCGTTGAAAATTAAGCTAAATACAAAAGAATAAAAACATAAATACTTTTTCTTTTGAAATTAATGAATTGACTATTTACCAAAACCTTCAAAGCTTTCCTGTCTGGTTTTGGCATTAGTGGAATTTATCCTTGTGTCACAACAACACTGTGTGTAGCTACAGTTTTGAGAAGAGCTGACAGGACTCCTGGAGGTTTGACCAGGGAAGACAGATAGGATGCACTTTGCTCTGAGTATTGCTCAGTGACACAGCAGTACAATGTTACACACAGAGGTGGTGTGGGTTTGTTCAAAATGCTCCTGAAAAGCTGGCGAGGTTCTGCAAAGTGCCAGAATGATTATTCAGGGAGGGGAGAGATTAATCATATATAATGTGGAAGCTGTTAAAAAATGATGTTTGCATTATAATTCATACATCAACAGTATTTTGTTTTGTCTTGAGCTATGAACTGCCTTGAAGTGCCCTGACTCCTCACACTGCAGGCACAGGCTTCCCACAGCCCTGGCAGGGTTTGGTGCATGGATTTCATCAGTGGTTCCGGTGACTGCACTTGCTGCTCATTAACTGCTGGACAGCCCATTAATTTTTCAATGAACTTTTCTTCCTTGCCTTCCAGGTTTATGATGAATGTGACGTGGGAAGGCAGAGATTTGTCCTTCACAGCAGATGGTTACCAGGCACACCCCAGGCTGGTGGTGATAGTGCTGAACAACGAGCGGGAGTGGGAGAAGGTGAGCGCTGCTGCGGGCGCGGGCGGTGCTGAGGGACGGGAGCTGGCTTCGTGTCACCTGTCGCTGGTCCTGCTCGAGCAGCTGGGGCACAGCACCTCACGAGAGACAATTTTACACGATCCTGAGTGTATCTGATGAGTTTTAGCAGATCGGTGAAGAAAAGCCTCGTGGATTTCAGATTTCTGTGCAACGCAGCTTGCATTTCCCGTTCTTCTTAAAATTTAGTAAAGTAAAATGGATAACTGAAAAATGTCCAAAAGCTTGGTCCTCAGCTACTTGAATTTGGATGGATTTTTATACCTTGACAATTCCAATCCTTTTATATGCTTGATTTTGTGTTTTTGACAGATTTTATAGTAAAAGCACACTTAAAAAACCCCGAAACTGTGAAGTTCCTGTTGAATTGGAGAATAATCCTGTCAATGTTTGCCTAAGAAGTTCAGAATCTTGACTAGTCCAAGTAGACAAGTGATGTCCATACAGTTCTATTTACACCAGAAGGAAACATGCCTTAAGATCAGTGTAAATCATATATACAAGTAATAAATGAAAAAGTTTATCACAAGCATCTTTTCTTCAAAACTCCAGTCTCAGCCTGTGATTGTTTTGGCTCTGAGTTTTGCAGGCTGTGCCCCTATGTTTTAAAAACTTGTTTTAAGAAACTGTTTTTAATATAAGACTATAGGAAAACATGCATTATCCACCAGTTTTATTTTAAATTCATGTAATGTGATTCTGCGTTATCTAAATTGCTGCAGAAATTGATGAATTCTTTTTGTTATAGTTTTAAAAACCCATTAAATCAACTTAAAACTCCAGTTTTTAAGACTACAAGACTCTTCCTGATGATGAATAATAATGACAAAATCAGAATCACTGAAGGACATCTCAGTAAATGTGCTAGTCATGCAGAAACACAGAGAGTAGTCCTAGATTATGCTGTGTATTTCTTTATGTTCATTTGATGCAAATTTAATTCTCTGGATAAATTTAATCCTCTCCAAATGTGTCAATCTGAATCTTTGGAGGAATCATTTGCTCACTAACTGTTATGAAAATTTTGTACCCTATTTTAAAATTCTTCAACAGTCTGCATATCATATATAATGTTCTGGAAAAAATATTGTACTGCTTGGAGAATATTATTAGTGTGAGGTGCCAAAGGAAGAAAATGCTCAAAAAGGCAGCCAGCAATGCTTATGTTAAAATAATATCATACATTTTGTACCTTGAAACTTCTCTAAAGAGACCATTCAAAGGACAAGGAGAGATGGGTTTGATGTTTTTGAAAAACGAGGTAACAGCAGCAAAGAAATACTGGATATATGAACCAACATTATTTCCAAGAAGTAACTCGAGCCTGTTGTAACCTTCCAGTGACTGCCCTGTCAGAGAGCGGGAGTTTGGGCAGGTTGTGCTGTGCCTGCCCGTGGTTGTACGGCAGCAGGGCCCCCTGCACCTGCAGTGCTGGGCTGAGGGCTCCCTGGGGCTGCTCCTTAGTTTGTCTGTGCACAGTTTTCCAGCTGGTAAATCCCTTCCTGCCCATTGTCAGGTTTGAGGGGCTTCTAGGAGGAAGACCAAAACCAGATGGATGGGATGGTGCGTGGCCCCTGCTGCTGGCAGGCCAGGCGAGGTGTGTGGGCAGGGCAGCTCTGGTGGCTCTGGGCTGTGGGGAGGGGACCGGGTTTAATCAGGAATTATGCCGGAGGGGAGAAGTGAAAGGCGGCCAGGAACGCTCTGTCACCACCAGAATTACTCTCCTGACCACAGGCTGATCCCTGCCTCTGTGGATGAGGACAAATAAACTGACTAATCAATGATCCTGGCAAGCTGGACATAGCTCTGGGCTGTCTGGGCACACCCCACATCTTTTCAGCAGAGTGTCACCGTGCACTTCAGCTCCATTGATTTAGAGATTAAGAAGGCCTTTCCCTTCCATGTGGTTTGTTTGAGCAGCTCTCTAGTGTTGTCTCAATGTTCTCTCCAAGCTGCACGTTTTACCCCATATCTCTTAGGCAATTTCTTTCCTCTTGTTTCTTTCTCCTTGAGCTATTTTGCTCCATTTCAAAACTGTCCAAGTTACTTAACTGAGATCTAACATTTGCTGCTCTGAGTTTCCAGAAGGGCACGTGCTTTTCCTTTCTCTTACAGTGTAGCAGGGAGTAGCACAGAATGTTTTTATTGGAGTCTTATTAAATATCCTCAATCCTATATGGAAAAAAATCAAGTCTTAGTATCTAATTAAATAATTTACTCATGTGGGAAAATGACAATGCAACAGCTTGTTAATCCTCATAATGTAACTAATGTACATACTGCAAATAGCTACTTTATTATTTATGTAGAAGGAATAATTGTGGTTTATGTGAAGATTTTTTAACCTGATATTCTCCTGAAAATTCAAGATTCATTATTAAAACCAATTTTTCTTTGGTTTTAATCCGCTTTTATTCAAATACAATTTTTCCTTGGTTTCAGAATTGATATATTTCACTTAAAGCCTGAGGTTATAGAGAAGCCATTCAACCATGGCTGGAGAGCATATATCTCACCCCTTGGAAAATAAGTTATTTTTTCTTACAGTACAAGTGACTCAGTATTGAAACTTTGAGGTGGTAACTTCACATGTAAATGGGGTTGACTGAGGGGTTTGTCCCATATCAGATGCTGAAGAAAGCTGTTTAGATGATAATAGTTTGAAGACTGTAAATCACTTTTGGGGCATGTTTCACAGGCATCCAGCAAGGTATTTTGACAGATCCTAAAGCAGCTACTCAAACTTCTGACACCAACATTCATATTCTTGCTGCTCTTCTTGACAGGCAGAGGGGATGCTGTTCTCAGGCAAGAGATTTTTAAGAAGACAAGTTTAATGCGCTTGTTAAAGTGAAACTTGGTAGATTCACCAGAGTTAACACAGTTGCCCAAATATCACCTAAGTGCTGCAGGATCACTGTGCTAGCAACCCTCAGAGGTTCAGCAGCCCCAGCTGCAGCTCCCCTGTTGATATAACCTCAGAAAAGTGGGACCTGCATGTCTCACCTGGCCCATCCACTTCACTCAGCTGCCAACTTCGCAGTCTGCTAGTCTGGCTTTTTTCTTTATTTTTTAAATGTATTTTTTAATGTGGAAATAAACCAAATCAATCCAATATTAAAATCATATACTAGAATTTGATCAGCAGTGGCAAAAGTAGGCAGTTTAATTAGCAGTGCCTATCGCATAGTGAGTGAAGTGAGGTGGGAAAGGCTGTATTTAAAGATGAGTGTGTTCCAGGGTAAAAAGAATTTTTACTGATGCTCCAGGTAGATACAGATAAAATTACCGTGGTGTTCTGTATTCTGGGTGAATTTGTGTACTACATGGTATAACTTCTAATTAAACACCACTGCAAGGGTTATTACTTACATCCAGGTTTACTCTAAACAGAGCCTGTCATCTTTTACTTTTTGCAGGATTTAATGAAGAACTTGATTTTTCTCTGATTAAGTAGCATATGCCAGGTTTACATGCTCTGTGTGGGGTTGTACACATTTGTATTTAAGTTGGAAGGAGTGGGCAGAAGGGTGTGTGATTCCTGCCTGGAATAAATGAACCAAGGTCTTCATGGAGAGCTCCATCTGGCTACCAACATCCACCATCATGCAGCCCAGAAAAGACAGCTCCTGTGTCTGACTGTGGAGCTGACTTCACTGGGCAGGAGCTGAGAAACCCAATGCTCAGGCAGATTTCTGACAGAGCTTTTTGTCAGAGTACTGTGGGGACAAAAAAATCAGTGAGCTGCTCCATGGTAATTTCTTCTGAAATCTCGATTGATTTGAGCAAGGGTCATGACAGCTGAGGGATCCTCATGTCCCATGATAGACATTCCCTAACACTTGTGAGGAAATGCAGATATTTTAACTAGAACAGATGAGATTGCCTAAGCTAATCATCTGTTTGCTGGGGTATCTTTTGTCAGTAGCTTTGTGTTGTAATGTGATATATTCTTTTTTGCCCATAGCAGAAGCAGCAGTGTGCTCTTTAACATCTGTTGGATTGTCATTCCCTGTATTCTATCTTTGTTGTTTTGTGTATTCAGTCTTCCTGTAAATATGCCTATCCTGACACTTACTGTCAGCTGAAAATTGCATATTGTGTCTGCATCAGTGAGCTTTTGCCTAGCCTAAAGGCCTTTCCTTTGACCTTTACTCTGCTGAATTGTTTGAATTGCACCAACTATTATGCAGCATTTCTTAAATCATGAATTCCCAAGGAGGATCCCACCTCTTCAGTGCTGTAAAGGAACCTTAACTCCCATGGAAAGTAGAGGTGGTGTGCTTTGCCCCTGTTCATTACACCTCTGTATTAGAGAACAGGAAGACTTTCAGGGCAGCTCCTCCTCTCTGAAGGTAAAGGTATGTCTATCTGGGTATTTCTGAAGAGCTGTAAGGTGTTCGCTGAGTGCAGAGGTGACAAAAAGTCCTCCCCCACTGGGAGATGGAGGAAGGAGCTGTCAATTTGTTTAGCTCTCTTCCTTTCTAATTACATAATCGACTTCTCCAGCATGAGTCTGAACTCTGGCACTGCACAGAGTTATCTGGGACATTGCCCAGAACCAAAACTGTACCAGCCACTCAGGATTTGGTGAGTGCTAATTAATAATTCTGTGTTGAAAAATGAAGCTGCAGAAGGTGGTAGCTTTTCTTTCTCATGTTTGTTTATAATCTCTCTGGGTCCTATGTCTCCCTTGGAGCCCTGCTGGTCACAGGACTGGTGCCTTCCTGATGGCGTCAGCAGCAGCCATGAGGGAAGAGCAGGACATTTGCATTCCCCATATGAGATTTTGCAGCAAATTTTGAAAACTTCAAAGTCTTTAAGTGGATGTCTTCAAACTATTCAGGACTGTAAAACACTTCTTTTTAATAAGACATGGAACTGCTTGCATTGTATTTTGTCATTTAAATTTAGAGTGCCCTTGTGAAATATGGACCTTCCAAAACGTAAAAGTGACACAGAGGTTTGCAGCAGAAGGTGTACAGCAGGTGCTGTGTCTGGAGGAAGGGTTTTTCTCTTGTGCTTTGTTCTGCAGCTGTTGTTGCTAACATGGCAAACTCTATTTTAGCTTTTTAGTTATTGATTTAAAGTTTGCCATAGTAGCTCTTCCTTTTAAGTGGAAAAGTGTAATGAAAAACCAGTAGTAAATAGTTTTTCGATAAAGCAAGATGGGCTAGATTTCATATTTGCTCAGCACTATTTTCTTAACTGGGCCAGCTCAAAAAATATGTTTTGCAATGTATGTGTGTTGAATGTAAAAGGAACATAGCTGAAAATCTTTCTCTTTTGAAAGGTTTGGCTGGGTAGTCCTGGGGGTGCATTTACTATCCATGTTGTCATGTAACATTTTTTCTTACAAAGGGATGATGAGTGTGTGCTGTGTACAGTTCCCATCTGCTGGGAGGAGGGTGACAGGACCGAGGTATTTGTTTGTTTTTGGTGAGATGTGCTGGTGTGACAGACTCTCTTTCCGTGCCAGCATGGGCACACAGGGAAGCTCTGCTCAGGATCTGGCCTTGCTCTTTTTCTGTGGTTCAATGGCCTCAGTGAAGGTGTGTGAGCAGGATTGTGTCAGTCATCCTTACATTCTTCAGAGACTTCTTGAGGATGCAGCGGGAGGGAGACTCCGAGGTGCAGCAATGTGTAACTGTGCAGGTCTCTGCGTGCCTTTGGCTGCCACACAGAAACACACCAAATTCTTCATTATCATTCTACTTGGCTGCAGTCTTCCAAAGATAATGAGGCTTGGATGAGGTGGTCAAAGCACATGTGCCAGAGTCAGATGTAGGGTGCTTTAGGCAACAGTGGATGAGATGAGCACCCTGTGACTGCTAACTCAGTCTGACTTCAAACAAACTCTTCCACGCTCTCAGCTGTTATCCCCTTCCCTTCCTGCATCCTGTAGAGATTAAACCAAAGGGAATATTCCAGACTGCATGTGAAGTGGGAGAAAATAGGAAAGAATGTGCAAGTTCAAAAGAAATACAGTGATTGTATTGATTGATATAATGATTGTACCATTGCATGTCTTTATTTGAAGATGAGTTTTGCACCTACAGTAGTGAAGCAATGGTTTGATGCACTGTTGAAACCGTATTTTTAATATAATTTCCATTCTTTTGGCTATAAATGTGGATTTCTATGGTTTGGGACACAATTTGTCCCAAAAATATTTCTATCGCCGTTTTTTCAAGTGAAGGCCACCTTCTGGTTTTATCTGGGGTCAAACCCATAGTTATTATCAGTATTACTAGGAATGAAAGAATTTCTTTCATAATATTCATAAGTCTGGATATTTTGTGACAGTTGTCTATAGTAGAGTAAATGTATATGCATACACTTTTTGACAGTTCTGTAATGGAGCATGTCTGCATTTTTAGCAGGTTACCCTTAGCTTGAATTTTCTTTTTAAAAAATATTTAGTTTACAAATACATGCTCCTGTGTTTATTACATCAACACAGCAGTTTCATAGACGCAGCTCTCAAAAGAAATTAGCTTTTCCCTAGATCTAGGTATTTAAATGTGTCTGGTTATATCCTCCTCAGAACAGTAAAATGGAGTTGCTCCCACTGAAGTAGAAAGCATATCAGAAATGATGATATCAGAATATTACCAACTTTGGTGGTTTTCTTCTGTTAATAACACCAAAGCACTCGCTGTGTTCTTGGTAGGACCACGTGACCTCACTGGGATGGTTCCTCTTGCTCCCTGTGACAGGGGTGGAGATGCTGGGGGTGGCTGGCAAATGATGTGCCTCAGGATCAGGGGTGGTGGCAGAGGGATGTGCCTGGGAATCAGGGGGGCTGGCAGAGGGATGTGCCTCAGGATCAGGGGTGGTGGCAGAGGATGTGCCTCAGGATCAGGGGGGGCTGGCAGAGGGATGTGCCTGGGGATCAGAATCTGCCTCCTCCTCCTGCACCAAGTGGTTTGGGAAGGCAGGGCCGCCCCTGCTGCCCTCCTGACTACACAAATGCCATCACATTTCCTTCTTGATGCTGGGAATAGGCAGACGCTTGGGCACATTTTCCTCTTCTGAAATCCCTCGTATCCCTTGGCACGTTTGCTGTTTGTCTGAGGTCCTGGGCTGGCTGGAATTCTCCCCATTCCAGATGGCCACTTGCATCTTGTACTCAGGGCTGTGATGACACCGGGTAAGCTCACGTAAGCCACTGCTGTCACTGCCACTATGCACCATACCTTCACAATTAAACTGCTTTATTTATAGAAACAATGGATTGTTTCCCTGTGTCTGAACTAGCTAACTGCTAAAGGCTTTGTCCACTGTGTTTTGGTTAAATTTCATACTAAAAATGTATATACACAGTGATCATATGTAAAATTCCCATTGATTTAAGTGAGAATTCCTACTTCCCTTGAGATAGCTTGAATTTCCGAATTTAACTGAGTAGAGATTTGACATTTCTGCCTCCTACATTAAAGTTCAGTAAAACATCTTGACTTATAAACAGGAGGGAAAGGAAACTGCAAAGGTCACATGCTTATAGGCTTCCCTAAATAGGAATGGATATAAATCATGTTATTTGGGAATTTTTGTGATTAACGTTCAAGTTTTAGAAGATAGAATGTAGGTAACAATTTAAAATTTTTTAAGGACCTGAGTCTCTTATTGTACTGTTAATTCCCACCATTTTCCTTGCAAAATAAATATTTTAACAGTCTTATGATTATGTTGTCATTTGTTTAGGTTAAGTAACTCAAGAATTATTAAAATGCATTAGGTATAAATTATGTGGATTGCTAGCTCATTTATATTATCTGTCATCAGATAAAACATGTAATTAGATTTCTGGATAGAAAGTAGTTAAACAATCTGAGGAGGAAAACACTAGACTCAAAAAATATTTAAATCATAAACCTCCTTCTGGTGATCTGGAAATGGAAAGAAATGTGGATTAATTTAGAAGGGATATTTTATAATAGTAAATAAGCTGGCAATTTTCATGTGCAGTGGGGTTAGCTTTCTTAACGTACCCAACCTTGGCAGGATAAAATAGTTATTTCTGATGAGAACTATTTCTAATGGAAATTCTTACTAAAGATGTGGTTTGGTCTGGCTCCAGTAGAAGCCTGGGTAAAGGTTTTACAATGGCTTTTCAGTGTATGAAAACAGAAGAGTCTTCTGTTTGGGAAGATACAGAAATGACATGATGATATTTTGGTTATCGGTCAGATGTGTAGGTGTGAGTGTGCATTAGGGTTTTTGTTTGGGGTTTGTGGGGTTTGGTTGGTTGGTTGTTTTTTTTTTTCTTTTTTTAAATAATTTTTTACTACTTCAAATGTGTCCTGATTACAAATAGAGCATCTAGTTGCTGTTCTGGCTCAAATAGAAATGCTTAATGTCAAATTTCAGTGCATGTAACACCAGGTCATAGATCGTGTTGACTGATGACATCCAGTCTGTATAAAACAGTTACCTATTAAATAATGTTACCTTATTTGTCTTTGCCACTGTGCATTTTCTCATTTCATGCAATTACTATTAAATTCTAATGTAATTTTAACAACAAAACCCCAAACCAACTGTCCTGGCCATTAATTCCCTGTACCTGTGTCCCAGCCCATTTAATATTGGCTCCCCTTTGTCAAGCACCAGTGAGCAGCTCTCAGCAGCCTGTGGATGTTGGCCTTTCAGGTGGGGAAGTGGGAGAACAACTCCCTGAGCCTGAAGTACTCGGTGTGGCCGAGGTACAGCTCCTTCGCAGACAGCGACCCCGACGACAACCACCTGAGCATTGTCACCCTGGAGGAGGCTCCCTTTGTCATTGTGGAGGATGTGGATCCTCTCATGGAAAGCTGCCAGAAAAACACCGTGCCATGCCGGAAATTTGTCAAACTTAAGTGAGTAAATACACAGCTTTCCCTTTTCCTGACTGCAAAGTATAGTCCTTTATGTCCTTCCTTCCTTCCTTCCTTCCTTCCTTCCTTCCTTCCTTCCTTCCATCCTTCCTCT
>VXBQ01015757.1:437168-516875 GCA_013400175.1 Phainopepla nitens | reverse complement strand
TCCCTCCCTCCCTCTTTCCACATTCTTCTTTTTAAAAAGAATTTTGAGAATTTCTGATTTTACACATGTAAGTCACATTGAGTTACTAAAAAGATAGTAAGTTTATAGTAAAGTCAATGAGAATCAGCCCTTTTCAGTCACATGGAAGAAAACTGTTTTCTAAAATGGGACTTTTTTAATGAGTCCTCTTTAAATTGTTTCCAGTTATGCTGAGATACGCCTGCTTTCATTAGTCTGTAACAATTTGAAAATGTCTCCTAATGAAAATGTAAGTCTGTGATGAAATTTGGTATAGAATGAACTACTCCAGCATAAAATACCACTGTGACTTACCATCAAGAGAAAAGTCCCCTTCTGTCAGTGCTCCATAACTTGGGAGCAGTCATTAGAAATCAGTGGAAGAGTTTCCACTGTGCATTTGTCAGTGATGTTTCACCTGCTCTATGCCTTCATCTGTGCCTTATGAACTGAATATAACAGGACTTTTACTGAGCAGGTGTGAGGGAATATGATGCATGTCTCTGAAAATTTCCAGAGGCTGCTAAATGGTTTTGCACATGCTTCCTGAAGTCCAGAGAAATTTATTTTTTTTTTACATAACTGTACTTAGTTAAGTTCTAAACTGGTTTTGGTTTAATTTTGAATTCTTCCAAAGGCTGTAAGATATTGCCTTGCCTTCTGAAGATGCTTATACTAAAATGTTCTAGATGTCACAAAATTAATATTTCAGAAAAAAAAGATCATGAGAAAACTTGTATCCTTATGCTTAAGGGTGGTCAGAAGTTCTCAAAGTGCAGGGAAAGGTGCACCATCTTTGAGAAGATGCATCCATTTCCAGCACGGTGAACTGCTGTGCCTTTTTATAGCTTACATGTTCTTTAATTACTAAATGACATGTAGTCTGATGTCTTGAGAGTAAAAGTAATAAAAGTTTAATCTAATCCTAAGAGAGAGATTAGTAAGAACAGGCTGTATGTCTGATGGAGCAGTGCAGTGCGTGAGGCTGGATCCTGGAGTAGAAGGATGTCATGTGAGGTAATGTTATCTCTGTTCAACTCTGTTGTGATTAGCAGGAGCAGCAAACACCATATAGTTATAAAAGCATCCTGTGGGTAATTTTTCCCTTGATTCAGAAAAACTGGTCACTCACAAGAGTGGCAAAATGTTGTTTCACAGTGTGCTGTATCTCGCTGTTGTGCTGCCTCTGTTTTTCCCAATATTTATGATTGTCTTCTCTGTTGACAGCAACAAAACTAATGAGGGAACTAATGTAAAGAAGTGCTGCAAAGGATTCTGTATTGATATCTTGAAGAAGTTGTCTAAAACTGTCAAGTTCACATATGACCTGTACCTGGTGACGAATGGGAAGCACGGCAAAAAAGTCAATAACGTGTGGAATGGAATGATTGGTGAAGTAAGTTCTTTTTAGGTGGAAGAGTTCCTAAGTAGGAGCTCAGTGATGTCTGGTGTAGCTGCTCTGGAGGAAGGAGGGCTGTGTGCTGACCTTTGTGGTGTGCTCTCCCCGTGGTCAGGTGGTGTATCACCGGGCAGTCATGGCTGTGGGCTCTCTCACCATCAACGAGGAGCGCTCGGAAGTCGTTGACTTTTCGGTGCCGTTCGTGGAGACTGGGATCAGTGTCATGGTGTCACGGAGCAATGGCACAGTTTCACCATCTGCTTTTCTAGGTATGATCTCCAACCTGCCCAGATCACCTAATTGCATTTCTGGAGAGTTCGGTAGATTTAATTGGGTGTTAAGAGATGTAGTGTACATTAAGACATTTCTGTTAAGTTTTAGATTTTTCATTAAGAAGTTTGTGCTGATTAACATGATCATTAACACAGGGACACAGTGCTGTTGGTTTTGGATGCTGAAAGTGAAAACCAATGATTTTCTTTGACAGTGATTTCAATATGAAAAAGAATCCCCTAAAATCTTCAGTTAGGAAAATTACCTCAACTCTGCTTCCTTACAAACTAACTTACGCTTGTTTAGCCCATCATAATTTGTTTAATATATTTTTAATATTCACAAAATAATTGAAAAACCCATTGTAGAGTTGAAAAGCAACTTCCTTATTGTTAGTTATCATTTAAAGCTAGTTTGGTAACAGATACCTCTGGCTTCTGAACACCACACAGCTGCTCTGGAGAGCTGAGTGTTTTCCCCATTGATGGATCTAAACAGTGGAGATACACCAAAGAAATGAAAGGCTGGGCAGAGAGGAGGTGGGATATAAAGAAATCAAGACATTTGGCTTCTTTCCTTGCATGCTTCTTGTTTCAGTTGTGCATTTTTCCTTTTGTTATTTCCCTCTCTTCTTTCAGTATTTATAGTTTCTTTTGGTGTTTGGCCTGAATTTACCTGAAGCTGAAAAGAGAATGAGCCATGAGGTGGTTCACAAGTGCCCAGAATGCTGTTATGTTCTTCATAATGTATTTGGGTCCAGTATTTTTAAAGATACCTTGTACTGGAGTAGTGAGAATAAAACCATTATGTGGAAAAATAAAAAAAAAATCAGTATATTCCAGATACCTTTGGGCACAGTTTAGAATGTTCAAATCCATTGGGTCAGCAGTGAAGCCAGTTCTAAATTGCTAAGTGGAAGTTCTTCACTCCCCCTGAAGCTGCTCACAGACACTGAAGAGAAGATTAGTGTGTAGTATCAGATACAAGCAGGCAAATAATTGAATTTTCTTATACAAGAGTCATCCTTTAACCACAGAGCTTATTTCTTGAATCTGTTCCATAAGAGCACGTAACAGATATGATGCAAGTAAATATGACAGTGAGTAATCAAATAATTTCTCAAATGTGGTGGTACCTAAGTAGATTTTGTTGATGCTTGATATGAATGAAAGACTTTAAAGTGAAATTGCAAGAAACTGTACCTGTAATGAAAATACTCAGAGAGTATCTTTTCATTTCTTTGAGTCATTGAGTTGTAAAGTTCATTTTTCAAATTGCAGTTGCAGCATGTTGAAATGACCATTGGAAATAAGAATAGGGGTGTTTTCTAAAGTGCAAGTGCAGTTGATTTTTTACTTATCTCTTAAAAACCTATTTACAGCCACCATCAAAAGAGAAGCTGCTTTTGCATTTTTCACAGGCAATAGAGTTATTAGATTTCTAAAATGCATTTAATGTTATTGGTTTAGTTGGATGTGTATATAATTCAAAAGAAACAAAAATAACCCCTTCTCATAAAGCTCTCTAAAATAGCTCTACTTTTGAAGAAATCTGATTTACTGCACCAATAAATCAAGTCTATGTTCTCAGAAGTGTGCTCTGTGTTTTTCAGGCATAGATGAAGCTGCCAGTTTGCTGGAATTGACTGTGTATTTTGATGAGGTGTGCGTAGTAGTAAAACGTTCTGCCTTGCAAAATACTATCAGACAGATAACTAAATTTATTCACAGACTGATTTTGTTTCAATTAAGTGAATGTCTGAGAATAGAGTCATCTTACGTAAGTCTCTAAAAGATTTTTAAAAAATCTATCAAATAGAATACTGTTTATAAAGAATAACACTTGATTACAGTTCCCGAATTCTGGGTTTGTGAATTGTTTCTATGGATGTGGACAAGCACAGGATTTTGTGTGATTAGATTTTTCCAGTCAGTTGTTGTGTTCAATAGATCTGAGTAACTGATGGGCTGTGGCAGCCTCTTCCTCGTTATCTGCTTTGTTCTGATTCTGTTGTGTCTCCTTCAAATGAGAATTTTATCCACGTTATAACATTTTCACATTGTACTACAAATCATGTATACTAGATCTACAAATACTTTTTTTAATGATTCTGTGGGGTTTTGGTTCAACTTCATTTAAACAATGAAATAAAAAAAGGGGAAACTTTAAATCTCCATTTCTGTATTTTTCAGAGGGAGGGTTCATAGGTGAGGTCAGTTTTCTTTTCTGGAGGGATTGATGGAACAGAAAATCTATTCCCCTCTTTATTTAATGTATTCCTTAAGTATTGGTTTTGGTGGTGGGAGGTAGGACTCAAAGACATCTTTTTCCTTGCTTGATATTCTCTGTTGTCAGTCATTTGAAATATACACTAACAAGTCATATATTAGGTTTTTTCTGCTGTATTATAACTTTACTGAAAATTCCTTTAAAACCTGCTGCTTGCCTGAGGGAAGTTCCCTTTCTGTCCTTTGAGAATCAGAGCACACTGCTGAATGTGTAATTGGATCTCTGGTATGACAGGAAGATGTACTTTATTATTCAGTTGATTTTGTACTTGCTCAATCTTACTGCTTGCTATTCCAAATAGCTTTTTGTTTTCCTATTGCTTCTATTAATTCTCCACCTCATTACCAGACGCCTTAAATTATTAAAGATAATTCTGCTTAAACTCTTGTTTATAGCTCACTTTTGTACTTTGGCTTGTTTTGCCCTTTGCCTTCTTTAGGTTTTTGACAAATTACCATTGCTGTTTCTACACTGTTGCTTTTGATAAGGGTTTTATCAGCTTTGCTTTCTTCTGTGAGAATGCTGTCAAAGTTTTATAGTAGTTCTACATGAATTCCAGTTTAATCCAGTTACTAACTGAATTCAGAAAATATTTTTTAGACTGTATTTGGCTACATAATGTCCCTTTCCTGGCTGCATCTACATAGATCTTTCTCTACCTTCTACAAATTCTTTTATTGTCTTAACTTACCATTCTCTCCCAAACAAATAATTATAGTACTTGAAAGAACTTCATCCCCGTCTTAAAAATAAAATAATTAATTGAAAAAGCTCCTTTGCAAGAGGAAAACAGTTTGGTTTAAAATGTCCCTGCTTTGCTTTTTTAGTTACCATCCAAAATCACCAGTGGTGCTATTTGTTATTTGGTCTTGTCTAAGTTCCAGATTTCTGAAGTAATCATAGCAAAGACAGAAGATCTCTTGAGTTTTCTATGCTTGGGCACAAGTTAGTACATTTCATCCTACTCTGGGTAAATCATCTGAAGTTGGGCAAGGCTCACATTGGGCTGGGGGGCTTAGCACACCTCAGCTGTCAGTCATTATCCTCTCCTGCAACGAGGGAAGAGTTTCAGTGATTCTAATCTTAATTTAAAGAATGAAAAAGCTACGAGAGAGGAGCTTCTTGGGCTTTCAAAAGCACTCAAAGCATTTGAACACACTAATTTTCTGTAGTTTCAAGTGTGTCTGCATTCTGTCCTAATTAGAAATAGTATACTAAGATTTGTTTTCTCACACTACAGAGCATGGTCACACCTGTTTTATTTGCACAAGTTATGATGTAAAGTTACCCAAATAAGTTGGCCTAATAAAGAGATACTATTTTGCTCTGCTAATCTTTCTTAGAGATATCCTTGTACCAAGGCAGCCACACCACAGGGACTCCTGAAATGACAGATAATCTGTGTTTGGGAAAGGTTATATTTGATATTGATATTGAGTCCTTTCAAAAAGTTAGTGCTTAGTCTGATATTTGAAACTGCTTTTAGTTTTATGCTCCAAGCTACTTCTTTTACTTAATTTTGGTTCTTCTGTCTTTCAAACTGACATCCAATTTTCCATAAATCCTTTTGATTTCAGTAATTTTCTCCCAGAAGAGAATGAGACATTCAAAAGGATGTGTTTGCAGTTGATAAAAATGTCATCTTCATTGCGGGTAGATGAAAGTAAACACAGAGAAAAGAATCCTGAAACAAAAGTGTTTAGATTGAATGAAAGTAATTATCTTTCCTCCTCTAAACACTTTCTGTTGGAAAGAAAAGGAGAGAGAAGTCTACTTTCCTGTATTACCAGATGTATTAAACATATGCTTAATTGCTTTTGCTTTGAAGAAACACAGTCATAATGGTTGGACCATTCTGTTGATAAATTTATGAAATACAGGATGAATAGACACAGCAAGCTGATTGTGGACTGGCTAAGCAGCAAGGCAAACCAATTATGTGCCACTCAGTGTCAAAGAAAAGTGTGCAGCCTTTTGTTTTTAATTGCAACTTACATTTAAGCTTTTGACTTTATGGATTTTGTCTATACATACTAACAGGAGTTCATTATATATTGCTTAGTTTTTTTGCTGGCATTTTTGTTGGAAAAAGCTAATGTAGCTGCTGGGTTTGCCTAGGCAAGGACATTAGAATTCTTGTGCTGTGACTGGTTTAATGAACTGTGTTTCTGTTTCTCCTGTCTGTTTTGCTGCAGAGCCCTTTAGTGCTTCTGTCTGGGTGATGATGTTTGTGATGCTTCTCATCGTGTCTGCCATGGCTGTCTTTATATTTGAGTACTTTAGTCCTGTAGGATACAACAGGAACTTAGCACAAGGGAGAGGTAAGATTTGCATTTTACTCAACTCCATGTCTATAAAGAAATCATATATTTCCCATCTCTAGCTCTCCATCTTTTCAAATAAACATAATATGGGAATAAAACAGTGAAATTAGCTATGGAACTATGTTCTTCATTTGAAGTATGATTTATTGGAGGTTTATATGCTCATGTTTATAATTCCAATTCAATGGAATAAAGACAGAGAGCAAGGTAAGTATCAGAGTTTTATTCAGACAGAGTTTGGTTAGTACATGGCATCAGTTGTAAAGTGTCAGCTTCAAAAAGCAGTGAAATATGTTCTACTCCTGACTATTATGAATTCATGACCAGTTCACAGAAAGTTACCTAAAATCCTGTGGTCTGCTGGACAGTTTGAAAAATAGCAGCATTGCCCATAGTTCTGTATAGTCCCTGTAAAAGGTCAGATGAACTCTTAGCCTTGAAATGAGGCCCCTGGTAGAAGGGCATCACTCCTTTCTGTGTAGCACCCTTGGTTATAGAGACTTCATTTTCAAAACAGACAAGCTCTGTATCAGCTCTTTCTCAGGGAAAGCTGCTCCTTGACTCAAGAATGAGGATTCCACGTCTCACAATGCTCTCATCCTCCCATTTCTTAACTGACATTTGAGAGTGAATCCTTTTTTAAAATTTCTAAATCATTCTTGCCTTGTTTTGTAACAAGAGATGTTCCAGCTTGGTGAACACAGTTCTGGGCACTATTAAAAGTAAATTATTTCTTCTAGACAGTGACTGGCTTGTTCCCTGAAAAAATAGATTATTGTAATGTTCAGATGATTTTATCATTTTAATAAAGATGGTAAATGTGTAACCTCTGTCTGAAATAAACACTGTGTTAAAAGAGGGGAAATCAAAGGTGGATATAGACACTGGGGATTCAGGGACTTGGCTTTTCTTTTCTGTGCCACCTCATGTGCCTGAATTGATTATTTAGTGTAATTACAGCTACAAAGACATGTTATGGCACTAAACCATTCCATCTTAGCTCTAAAGACTTGCCACAAATCCAGCTGCCATGAATTTCAAACCTGGAATGTTAAAAAAAAAAAGTAAAATTATTTATCTCCTCTCATTTCCCTAGGCATTTTTTGCAGAATGAAGCTCAGTAGTAATACAGTCTCCAGTGGCATAAACAGAATTTTAGATTGCTCCCTTGGCATATAATTTCTGTAACACTGTTGCTCAGTAAAACACACATTATTTCTGTATCAGCTCAGTCCTTAAAGTGTCTAGAAGGCAGTTTCATAAACCAAAAGTCAGCTCCATTGTGTTTGTTTTACTGCACTCTATTTTGCTAGTGCTGCTGCAGCATAGGAGCATAATCTGAGATGTAGAGTTTGACTGCATTGTGAAGTATTTGCACTGCACTAGAGAGTATTTCTGCTGCAATGAGAACATGAACTGAGTATACTCACGGTTTTATTATCTTAAGAATCATTGAATTATTATTAAAATCAATTATAGTTAAATGAGTAGCTAAATCTATATTTGTAAAGTGCATCCCCTTGGATAAAGGGACAGGGCAGGGAAGGAGGTAAAGTTACAGATTTCTGCATCAGAGCTTATTGACTAAATTGCGATTGAACTGAAAAAAAGGATAATTATAAGTAGGCCAAATGAGTCACAGTCAGGGGAGGCCTGTTTCTCTCCCCTGAGGGTACAGGGAGTCTGCATGATGAGCAATGTGTGATTGCACTGTACTTACCTAGAGCTGGGTGAGAACTGCTGCCCTTGATTCTCACAGGGCTCTGAAATGAGGCCTTTGGAGTGGATAAAGACATTGCTAATCCACTTCTGCCCCTGGGGGAGCCTGAAGGCTTTGGGATGAATTAAACAGACAGAAAATAGAAATAACAAAAATTACAGAAGGGCTTAGCTGGGACAGAATTTTACCTGTAATGTCAACACATTTGGAGCCACAGAACTGACTCTGAACATGTGAGGCACCCAGAGCCTGGCGTGCTCTAAATTCCATGTCTATACAGGTAGCTCCTTTGTTCTGTCTTTCTGATTCATGCTCTGAATACAAAGGTGCTTAAAAATAGGTGACACATTCACACACTTTGATCTTAAAAATGCTTACATAATGTTCAAACAGCATAATGTTGGATGACTGGAGATGATAAAAATAATTTGGGTAAGAAAGGTACTAGAATTGAATCATTAAGACTTAAACCTCCAGTTTTCTATTTCACATGTCTGGTGGCGCAGAAGACTGACAGGGCAACAGTGTGGCACATTTTTTCCTGCAGGAGACATACCAGCCTGCTTCTCCTCCAAACCTCTGCTTTCATTTGCATCTTAAAAATTTTGAACCATATGCCATGTAGAAAAATGTTGAATTATGTTTTAAAAATGTGGAAATTGTTGTCATTGCAATGAAGGGTACCTATGGTAAATCCTGTGATTATTTTGGGAGTACAGTGAATATAAACTGAAATATTTTCTAAGCATGTCTCTGGGACTAATGGGTGGTCCCTGCAAGGTGTATTGGCAAGGATTAATTTAACTGCAGCTGAACTAACTGCTCTTTGCAATTGCAGATCCCCATGGACCATCCTTTACCATTGGAAAGGCAGTGTGGTTACTGTGGGGCTTGGTCTTCAACAACTCTGTGCCTGTGCAAAACCCCAAGGGAACGACGAGTAAAATCATGGTGTCAGTCTGGGCTTTCTTTGCTGTCATCTTCCTGGCCAGTTACACTGCCAACTTAGCTGCCTTTATGATTCAAGAGGAATTTGTTGACCAAGTGACTGGGCTGAGTGATAAAAAGGTAGGTATTCAGCTCAAAAGAGGTCAGTGTCCATATAATCCTTCTACAAATTTGTACCTTGTGATAAAAACTCTGAGCAAGATAATGAACTAAAACTGGATGATTTCCTTCCGAGTGCAAGTGCAAACTTTACTAACAAACCTAACACCCAAAGCATGAAAATATCTGTCTGTTTTCAAAATCTCTTGAGTTCCCTATTCAAAGTAGCTGCATTAACTGAAAATGACCTTTATTTTGTTATAGAAATCAATTGGTATTTGGTGAAAAAGAATGCTTCACCAATAAAAAAAGCTCAAACATTTTTGTGGAATATTAGTAACATATTAATAGAAAAAAGTCCATTTGCAAAATTACTGTGGTGGATATACAGAAGGTACTTGAAGGATATGCTTTTGTCAAGTCTGTGCCCAATTGTTTGAAAATGAAACTTAATATTGACATTAAGAAGAAATATTTAAATACAGTATAGCCCAGGGGACAACTTCACAAAGGGCTTTTCTCAAAGGACAGAAAATAAAGGAAATTGTTACTAAAAACAAACCAAGAAGGCAACATCTCAGCCTTGTCTGTTTTTTTGTTTTAACTGCTTTTTGTGACCAGCCTTTGATTGATTGCCTGATATATCAAAGCAAGCATGGCTAGAGGAAAGATAAAAAGAAACAAAAAGTGATAATAGCTTTGTTTTCATTAAATTGTCACACAACCTTTGAAAGAGCATGAAGATTGTTAAATATCCCTCTACTTTAAGATAATATTCTTAGAAGACAGAGATAAATGGCATTATCTCTTGGGGATAAAAAAAAGAGAAGATTCGGGAAATGTCTTTCTCCTGTTGGTGAGAAAGAACAGAGTGTTTGCCCGGGCCCCTGGGTTTTGGATTTGCCTTGCACCTGGCCCAGCAGTGGGGCTCAGGCCTGACAGTGCACCCTCACCTTCCCCTCCTCGCTGGCTCTTTGCCACAGGGCTGCAAATGTCAGCTCTTGTTCTGTAGCTTTTGGCTAACTTCCTTAGTTTTGTCGTTTTTCTGTTCTGACTGCTAAGTAGGACTTCATTTCCACAAAAAGCAAAATAAAAATAGAAAAATACTTGAATTGAAAATACCATCTGTTCTTGTGTGGTCTGCTGATCATTTATTTGATCTGCCACCTTTGTTTCTATTTTTTGGTTCTTCAAACTTTGCCTGAAGCATGTAGAGATAAATCAGGGAAGCCATGCCTTTTCTGATTAAATTAAACAAGTCAGAAGTCCAGGAGAGCAGTGAAATATTTCAGAACATTCTTCTTGTCATGCATAGGTTTTGCCTCCTCCACAGTCCTGAGGTTTCTTTGATTTTAAAAAATCAAATAATTTGGGATAATTTATGGGAATGTAATCTGATTGATGTTAAATTATTTTTCTCCCCTCTTTGCCATGTTTTTAGAGTTCAGTAGAGAACTCTGACCTTTGCAGGAAGCAAAGCAGTCATAGGCAAGGGCCAGAAATGTGGGTATAATCAAATTTGAATAATTAATACCTAAAAGTTCACTAAATTAAAACAAACAAACAAACAAACCAAAAAAAACCCCAAAACTCACTTCTGGTCTGGTAAATCAGTTTGTTATTCTTCTCTCCCACTTTTCCCTCTGCCACACCTGAAGAGTCAAGCTCTTCTGTCAGCGCTGTACTGCCAGTGCAATAAAGTGTTTCCAGTTAGAGATACTGGGGTGTCCCCATGTGGTGGAAAAATCAGGAAAAAACTCTCTCTGAGCAGCCACCCCTGAGCCTCAACATTCAGTGTTGTCCCATTAAGGAAGTATGTTGCAGTCTATCAGCTGGTTCACCAAATTTGCTGATGTGATGATAATGTGTTATTTACCCCTCGGTGCTTTAAGACCTCCTTATAGTTTCCTCATCCCTTGAAATGTTGCAAATGAATTTGTGAATGCTGTGTCATCAGAGTGACACCCAGAAATACATGGCACAGCGTGTACTGGAGTTAGGAGGGGTGGGTGTTCATAAGCTCAAATGATTCAGCAAATGAGAGGAAAATTATATTTTGACATTCCTGTGTATGTAATAGATGTTCAAAAGCTTTGTCTTCATAAAAAGGTACAGAAAATGAGTCCAAAGTATCCAGCAAAGACTGAAACTCGTGGCTTTTGTACTTTTGAGACCATTTGTGCCTATTTCATGCAATGAAAGAAGAAAAAATTGCTGAAGGAGAGTAGGTAGCTGTGCACAGAACTGTCCTGCAGAGTGTTGATCTGCTGGGGTTCTGCACACACAGGAATTGCCTCACGTACACGTGTTCCAGGAGCTTCTCTTCAAGCTTAACAGCAAACCCTAATGATGCCACTTACAGGCTACTTATTTTTGCAAGCTTTCTTGTAGCCTTGGCTTTCTGTTCTTGTGGCCCAGGATGGCACAAGGTGTGCAGTCACCGAGACGTGTCTGTGACAGCAGAGAGCAGAGAGCCAAAGGCAGCGAGGATGGGCAGGGAGGGAGAGCCTCTGAGCCCAGCTCCTCTCACCACTGCCCGGTATCAAAGCCTTGCTGTGCTTCCCGAGGGTGGGCAGGCACAGCTGTCCCTGCAGTGCAGTAACTGATGATGTGGGAACAGTCCTGGGGAGACTGATAGCTCATCTTTGTAGGATCACAAGTCAGAATGCCAGGTTCCCATCTGGTAAAAGAGAAAGGGAAAGGTTCAAATATGGGTGTTCTGTCACTCCAAACGAGTTGTAATTCCTGCAATCAACAGGAGATTATTTCCTGTTTTCTACTGTTTTAGTAATGTTTCCCACAGTTCCTCAAAAAACTCCAGAACAATAACAAACAGCTGCTCTCAACACCAGCCTTTTGAGGCAAGCAAGTAAATCTTTAAATTAAGTCAGTATGTAATGTTTCTGAAAGATCACTTTGCTGACTTAATGAAATTGCCTGTTTTATTAAGGCATATAGAAAAAATAAAATAAAAGCAAAAGACTGGAGTTCTCTTGCCATGTGCTACAGTTCTGTCGGGTGGCAGAGCAGGGGGAGACAAGAAGGAGTTGGTCACTCTTCAGAATAACAGCAGATCTTTCTACTATGGCACACACAAGGGGCTTGTGCATTCAGTTCAAGAATTTTGTCCATGATTTAAAAGATTAGCATTTCATGAAATGTCTAGGAAGAAAATGATTTCCTAGCAAACATGATATATTTTGTTTCTCATCATGGGACTTCAGGGAAAACGAATGCATGTAGAGCCTTGATTTTCTTTTTTCTTTTTTTTTTCTTGTCTCTTGTCTGCCACATAGATCTTAGCTGCAGTCACAGACAGTGACAGTCCTGTGTGCTTCTCCAGGACGTGGCAGTTCATGGAATATAAGTTTAATATTATTGATGAAAACTTTATTCACCTCAGATATGAAGTTAGTAAAAAGATTTAAAGCTCTTTCTTCTTTACAAGTAGTCTGTGAGCAGGCAGTAGTAGCAGATGATGGTTTCAAAAATAATCTCCTTGTGAGTGATAAAATTTGTTGGCTGGTGCCAAGAAATTCCAGTCTGTGGATAGGGTTTGGAACTATTAATCTGCTTTTTAGCTCTGTGACATTTGAATGAACTTGGGTTTTTTATTCATCCTTCTCTTCTGCAGAAATATTTTTGTCTTCCATGAACGTTCAATTTGAACAGATGTGTTAATTCTTTCAACTATTCCTATGAGAGGAAATGCCTCCCAATGTCGTAGATTCATATGAATGTTCTTGAAAAGTGAGACTATTTAAAACCAAACTCTATTTTGAAATTACCAGAATACTCCACCATAACATCCCTGTTCCCCCAATTCCCCTGCCATTCCCCCAGTTCTCCTGCCATACTGGGAACTGAGCTTACAGAATGCTCACCACAGCTGAATTTCCAAATAATTCCAGCAATGTAAGGAGCAGCAAGTCTTACAGGTCCTGAACCGTGTTTCTTTAATTATTTTTTCCCAGTTCTGTTGACTGGCAAATTTAGGAGACACATGAAACCATCTCAGTACATCAGAGATACATTAGATCTAAATAAAGTTGATAGCAAGCTACATTTATATCAGTAGAATCTCTGGACATATATTTAAAAGCAGGGTTCGTTTCAGTGCTGCATAATAAACTCAGAAAGGGAGATGGCAAATATAGACTAAGAATCATGAGTGGTGTACAGTGTAATTTTGGTGCATGGGTCAATTACTATGTGTAAAAGTAATAGCAAAGTTATAATTTAAACAGTAAAGTCTGAAAAGGGAAAATGAGGAAAGTAAGACATCTGTTAGCTAAACAAATAGAGAAAAATAGAGTTCATTCCTTTATGCTTTGTCAAAATATGCTTAATTAAAATGAAGCATTTAATTGTAGTTCTGTAACAAGAAAATGGTGTTGCAGCAATAATTTCACAGTTAAGGTTTGATGGAATTGAAAATACTCCCAGTTTTTGTACAAACCCATTTGTATTCTCTTTGCAGATTGGCACTGGATCTTGGGAATTGATGCCCTGAGATCAAATGTTAAAAAGAGAAATATTTCATATGGAGCCCCAAAGGAATCAGCAGCTGTATAAATACTAGGCATCTCTTGCAGCACAGGATATATAGATTGCTTTTCTAACTTCAACAATAAAAACAGAGTGCATTTTACTGTGAAATTTATGGGTGACCGCTTTTATCAATGCTTAATTCAATTTCCTTATTAGCCAATAGTTGCTCTAATCTGAGTGACCTTTTTCATTTGTTTCTTAAAGAGACATTTTAATCCTAAATTGTCACTTGGGCTTTAAAGGAAGATGTTAAAAAGGTGCATATAAAATTTTCAGGTCTGTTAGCAAAAAGTTTATGTGAGATTATTTGAAGGATTGCCAAGTGTGAAACATGAACGTGCCCTGAGCTATTGCCATTCCTTTGCAGAAACCCCCTGGCTCATTCATCTGTGCTGATGCAATAGTGATAGAGAGGGTAAAATTGTAGAGTAAACCTATATGCTCTCAAGGTAATGGTAAATTAAAAAATTAAAATTAAAATGTAATTAAAATTTAAATTTTAAATGGTAGGAATGAACAGGGACTAGGATTATAGGTGTGAGAGCTCCAGAAACCTTTCTCATATCAAACTGTGTAGTTGCTGAGCTCCTGTGGAAGCTGCAAGAGCTTTTATTCTCCTCCAGTCATGGGTGGAAGGAAACTCCCTCACCCTGCCTCTCCCTGGCACAGCTTCCTGCAGTCCCTGGCACCCTCCAGGACTGGGGCATTGGGCTCCCTGTCGAGTACTGTGGGTGATCCTTTTCCCATCTTCCTGATGGGGAATCACAGTGTCCCAGCTGAGATGGAAGTGTGAAATGACTATCAACAAAATACACTTTTCCTTTGGTTGCAGTTTACCAGTGTGTTTGGGTTCCCTGGAGAGATGTTGGCAGATGAGGATCTGCTCCAGTTTCTGCTGTCCTACCATAGTGCAGAGCATAGGAGAGAGTCACATTTGAGTGGCAAAATGGAGCTGGTTTTACTTTGGATGTAGATTATGTTCCTTTGGTTTGAAGACAGTTCCTGGTATAATAGACCTGAATTAACCCACAGCGTTTGCCTAGAAGAAATTTGAGGCAATTTATACAACTTTTGTCTTTTTCAACCTGAAATTGCCCTTCTTCACATTTCAGATGCCTGAAACATTTTGCTTATCCCTTTATCTCTAGTTTCAAAGGCCACATGATTATTCACCTCCTTTTCGGTTTGGAACGGTCCCAAATGGAAGCACTGAGAGGAATATCCGAAACAACTACCCTGATATGCACCTTTACATGACCAAGTTTAACCAGAAAGGAGTTGAAGATGCCTTGGTCAGCTTGAAAACTGGGTGAGTTTTTTCCCATGGTTTTTGAAGAAAGCTGAAAACTTTTCAGAAACAGAGAACTGTTGATCTGTACTTACTGTGATACTGAACAGACTGATGTCAGGCTGCTGTGTAGTACATGTTTTGTTGTTTTTTTTTTTTTTCAACTGCACTATACAGTTATCAAAAAGGAAAATGATTGACTGTGATTTCCATGGTTGTTTTAAAATTACATAGTAGCTTCAATGTCCTATGAGAAGTAGTTTCAAAGGGCATAATTAATGTTTCTTAAATTTGAAGACAGTATAGTCTCTTGTTATCTTTACAGTGCTGCCTAATCCTGCTTCTGACAATCTTGGTAAATATTCTGGTAAATATTATTGTCCTTCTTTCTTAAGATCTGAGATTTAGACTTGAATGCCATCCATCCTTTTCTGTCTGAAGTAGCCCAATCTGCCTGGTTGGACAAAGAGACAAATTTCCATTCTTAATCCTCCAAAGGTATGAGAGTGATTCATTGCTCATATCATCGTTCATCTGAGTGACATGGATCTGCTAGCTCTAAACATTTAGGCTTGACAGCAACAGGATTATATTTGTTAATAATACAGTAATAATAATAATTTCTCAATATAGGCTTTTTAGGTTTTGTTTTGAAGTGAGAAATTACTTTAGTGGGTTTAAGTGTATGTACTCTACAGGCTGTTTCAAGGAACATCTCTCTTGCTGTTATTTATGGTGAACACAGGACACGTTTCTTCCTATACTAAAATACCCTGTTACTTTTGGTCCGTTTTGGGGAACTGCTTATCCTTTTAAATTTTATTCCCCTTCTGCCAAACCGGTGTGGGAGTGTAATATCTGTCTTACACAAAACACCTTGAAATCCCTAAATCTTTCCTTAGAGTGAAGATTCCCTTCTTGAAAAGGTTATCCTTTCCAGCTGTTTCCTTCTCTTCTGTCTCCTTGCTGCTGTCTGGACTCTCCCTGCCCTCATTTCTCCAGGCATTCTCAGATGGCACTTCCCAGGCCTGGCTTGTCCCATCCCAGGACAGATGTGTAACATTGCATGAGATCAGCCTTGCCCAGAGGTTCCCAAACTGCAGCTCCTGCTCTGACCCAGCCTGTGCAAGTCACATTTCCTGGGTGACAGCTGAATTATGCATTAGAGATAGACAGCTGGATCCTACCATTCCTGATGGGAGTTCTTGAAGAAGATGTCCCGATTTCAGCCATTTGTTCTGGTGGATGGACAGTTTATTTAGGGGAAGTATACTGCTTGTACTTTTCACCAACCATTTGTGCTACTGAAAGCCCTGAAAAACTGCTGTTAGCTTGAAAATCAGGCCACTTGTCAGACACTAAAGTGTGAAAACTGACTGCAGTGTTGTTCAGGATGTTCACTGAAACTCAGGCTGGCTGCTCCTAGGCCAGCTGATGGTCCTCCTCACAGGCTTTGCTCCTTCTGACAGCATCAGCTGCTCATTTTTGACAGATTCCTTTTCCCCTGATGAAGTTTCTTTCCTCTTCTAAGTGATTTCTCTGTATGGATACCCCCAGGTGTCTGCCTTGCTCCCCTTCACTGATCTTTCTGTAGCAGATGGTACAAATAAACTTCTGGGTCAATACAAGTAACTGCTACCTCCAGCTGTGCTCCTTGGGATTTTGTCTGGTGGCACCTCAGAAGGATTGAACAGCAGGGTGTCAGCTGCTTTCAGACTCATATTCTTCAAAAACAATTTTTCAATTTTACTGCCAAATTTTCTGTTTTTCAGCATACAGAAATGTATCTTTTTTCTCTCCCCCTCATGATTTCATTGACCAAATTCTTTCTCTCTTCCATGTAAAATTTGTCCTTTCATCTTTAACTAGACTGGATGAAGTCTGGTTGAGACATCTTTAACTTCCTTTGCTCCCTGATTCACTGGATTCCATGATATTCAGTACATCTGGTCCATGGAGTCTATGTTTCTGTGGCTCTTTGGAGGATGACTCATCTCTTCTTCCTCAAACTGCTGTTACTTCCAAACAAATATATAATTTCTGTTTTCCTCCTCACTGTGTGTGTTCTGTTCACCTAATTACAGCTAATTTGTCTCTTTTCATCTTTATCTCTTTCCAAAACTATTCCTTTACTTTTATCTTTTTTTTTTTTTTTTCATTCTCATCCTTGGGGATACAACAATACCATTGGCATTAGTGGCCCTTGTGATCTAAACAGAATGAAATGATAAAGTGGCATCTTGTCACAGTTCAGTCTGTTTTTGTTGTATCTCAAACAAAGTCTTTTGATCTACTTTAATTAGAATTAACATCTTGAGTTGTACTGGAAATATCTTGATCTTGAGACCATTGTGTTAAATGCATTATGTTATGGAGTTGAACTGGAAGGGGAAAGTGAGAAGAAAACAAACAGAAAATTTCAGACGCTCAGATTTCTGAAAACAAAAACCAAACTGCTGTGTTTTTTCTTTTTCCCTTTTTTTTTTTTTTAATCTTGCTTTCTTTCAAGAAGTGGAAAATCAGCTGCTTCCACTTGCTGATGTGGCCAGAAAAAGCCTGGAGGGGAGAAATATAGGTAGAAATATGTATAAAATAAATGGCATTCCTGCCTTTATTTCCTGGTCCGGTGTAAAGGTTAGATAAGACTTGTGTTGGAGTATTGCTGTACATGCAGAGGTGAGTGTGCTCACATCTGTGTCTGGGAAGCCTTGAAAGTACAACCAGCCCCTTTCTGGTTTCATCTGTGAGAGGTGAAGCTGGTACTGTTTCAGAAATTAATGTACAAGGAAAGCATCTGCCTTTGTTTTTTTTAATTAGAATAAGCAACTTCACTGCACGGGCAGTAGGCTTGGACCTGTCTTGTTCGATTAGCATCAGAAATGTTTGAGATCATCACCTGGGAAGTGCTGCAAATTGAAGTAGAAATCAGTTTTTTGTGTTAGTCTGACATTGACATTATATCTACTCCCTCAGGTGAATCCCCATAGGGGGTTCACTGCAGCTTATTCATGAAAGCTTGTTGCCATCAGGGGTGAAGGCAAAGTTATCAGCTTTATTGGTTTTTCCTCTATGTTGTGAAATCAACCTTTGTTTCTGAAAAGATCTTAAAAAAAATAATCTGTAAAGACTCCGTAAATCCATCTCTTGTCACTAGGGTCTTATTTCTGAGATTCACAGATGTGTTTCTCAGGAAGCTGCTGAAACATCATTTGAACAACAGCAGAACTTTATTAATTAGATGTGCCAGTTTGCAACCAGGCCTGTTAAAAAGGAAGATCTTGTTATTGAAGTACTACTTGATAATTTTCCAAATGGCAAAATATTATCCCTCCTTCAGTGCAGTTCGCTACTGAAAGCAATCTTGATCTTATAAGCTTGTCAAAAAGTGTACTTGTGTTTTTCACTAATTTTCATGCATTTAAGGGATCAGGTGGTCCACATGTGCTGTGCTACGTGCAGAGCTTGGGATTGTTCCTTAGGCAGGACCAGGCAGCTCAGGGCTTCTGTAGGATTTTGTTCCTTAATGAGAGCAGAAATGGCAGTTGTAGCCCTGAGCATTACTCAGAAGAGCAGAGTTTGTAAGGCATTAGCTAATGTGTTCTTGGTGGGAGCTCTGGCTCTGCCAGAGCTGAGGAGGCTCCTCTGAACTCTTGAGATGTTTATTGATCAAATACAGCCTTAAAAACGCACTGCAAGCATTTCTGTCCAGGCTGCATTTAATTGATCTACATTTCTAGGACCCTCTGTACCAGGGAGACAGATCCTATTGATTGTGCTTCTTGAAGAGAGAATAAGTTCCCAAATAGGAAGTCATTAATTATTGTGTTATGTTTGCAGTGGCTCTTTGGGTGTGCTTCCTTCTGTGTGCCTGGCTATATTTTTCCTGAAGAGATTATAGTTGAAGAATACCATCTTTTTGCAAGCAAAGCAACCTTCCAATTGCAGTTCTCTAGTGTGGGTTGTATGAACTCATAGTTCTTGAGTTTGCATGCAGTGTTTTCTATTTGTGGCTGTAAAACTGTCAAGAGGAGAAATTGTAATGGCAATAAACTGGAAATGGATTTCATGTTCTCACCTTTGCCCCAGCACATCTACAGTGGCATATAGTCTGGGATTTAACTACTAATGGGTGAAATGAGAAAATTTAATTGGGAGAGGCTCTTTTTACTGTAGGGATAAAATGGGAAATGTTTGCTTGCCTGTTGCCGGTCACTTCCTTTCAAGGGAGCTGCAGGAATGAATCCCTGGTGTTCCCCAGGCAAGCAGCCCCATGTGCAGCTGCAGATCCCTTGGCTGTTGTGAATGCTTTACAGCTTTTACTGCCAACCACAGCTGTGACTGTGTGTTCAGGGATTTGATGCTAAAGTTTACTTGGGACTTCATCTGCCTTCCTGTTAAAGACAGCAATGCTTGTGTTGATACACATCAGTTAAATACCTTATTCTCACGTCCTCCCTGACATGGAGATGGAAGTACAGAGCTGCTTGGAAAGGCTGCTGTGGTGGCAGCGTGTCTGCACTGCCACAGCCACAGCAGGAATGGCCTCAGCTGTGCTGGCTTATCAGATGTGAAGGGTTACATCCCCATGGTTTATGAGCTGCCCCTGAGGAGCTGCTCTCAGCCTGCAGGCTGTCCTGAGCTGCCACTTTGAAAGGAATGTGTGATGGTTGTACCTCAGCATCCTTTCATGACAAGTTGTAATGCCAGCAGAAACACCTGGAAGCATTGAACTGAGCATGCAGGTGGCATGAGGAGTTATTTCCTCCCTGCAAGCCCACCCTCCCATGTGAAAAGAACATGATTATGAACATGTTTTATAGAATCTTATGGCACTAAGCAGAGAGTGCAGGAGAAGACCCCAGAAGGCCCCAGTGGCCTTTTAACCCCATCTGTGAGTTTATTGGCCTGAATTGGATTTTTGTTGTTCTCACAGTGATTATAAACTATCCAATTCACAGCTTCGCTCACTCTGTTGTTTGTTGAACAAATACAACCAGGTCAGAGGCTGAGCTGGCAGCTTCTGCAGCGTGGCACAGGCATAGCCAGGAGGCAAACATCTCTGTTTCTGTCAGCTGCAGCACAGTTGGGATTGTGCCCAGCAGGTGCTACTGCTAATTAGGACTGCCAGTTGAAGTAGTGATGTGCCTAAAGTTAAAATCAGGCCTAACCAGTCTTTTAGGCAACCAGCTGACATCTCTCCACTTCAATGCAAAACCAGTTTCAATATTTTCATTTTATTTTTACAGAAAAATTAGCATCAAAATTTTCACCAAAGGAAAAACTTCCTAGTTTGTGTGTGTTCTGTGATTCATACCTTTTCACCTCAAAAGGGGAGAGCATGCTGTGAGAGGAGTTGTCTGTTTGAAAGAAAAATGATATATTTTAATTTTTCATTAAAAGCACAAATTCTTCATTGTTCTCCTTGAGGATACAACAGCAGCTTACAACCAGAACTCACAGAAATGTCCAAATCTTTAACCAAATTTTAAAGAATTTACCAGGGATGATTAACTCTGAAGAGTGTTTGAGGGAGAAAGGAAAAGGCCTGTAGGCAGCATGAGATTTCTGTAGTCATAATAATTTATTGCTTGCAGCCCTCCAGGATACCTGCTGTGATACATGAAGAGAGAGCACCATGTGTGGGTGCTCTCGTCATATAAACACAGGGGAAATATCTCAAAGAGCACTGAACAAAGATCCCAAACCACCTGGGAGAGACAGATGTTTGCTGTACTCCAAGGTGTCTACTTATCACTATCAGTTCTGACAGTAAGCACTAAATTATTGTACAAATACAAATACACTTTCCTTAAAATTGTCTGAAGGAGCTAAGATGTGAATAACGGTTTCCTTCCTTGTGGGAAATGGATTTGTAGAAAATTTTCAAAGTTTGACTGAAAGAGATGTGGGGTAGTAAGACCACATGGGGTAAAAATAATAGTGATTGGTGTTAGAAGTATTAGCAGCATTGTGTGGCAAAAGCTAATAGGGTGAAAAACATTTATAATTTATTGTAACCAGGAAATAGCTTGGCTTCTGATGAATGCGTTGCATGTAACATCTGTGTCTCGCCCATCTATGAGACTGATAATGGAATAACATCTTTGGAAATGCCTCTCAGTTGCCTCATCTCTGAGAGAGCTGGGTTTTAATCCAACACTTCCTGACCTTCTGTTAAAAACGTCTCTGCTAAACAGTTTGGCCCATTCAGGATTTTCTGTCCTGGCTGACCAAGTTCAGACAACTTCTGCAATCAATAACTTCATTTAATTTGGCATCAGATGGCTGGGGTAACTTAATTTCAATTTACATTATGATGCTTTCTGGTGGTGCTTTAATCTAATACATGTTTCAGTATTCACTCTAATGTTCATTTTAGCATTTTGCTCTCTAGGGAATGATTTCCAATAGGTGTTCCAGCTGTAGTCACACGAGCTAAGAATTGGAAAGCTGGTTTGCAACTGGGCAGCTGCTGTCTGTGCCAGAGGGCTGCAGAGATGTGAAAACATTTAAATTTGCTGTTCCATCTAGGAACATTTTTCAGAGGGATCTCTTCAGTATCAATTCTGAAATCTAGTATCTTAAAAGAAATGTGTGGCTGAATGAGCACAGCTTTCCTACTTTTACTGCTGAAGTGAGTAGAGTTCAGCTCTACAAGCTGCCAGCACACACATAAAGACTCTGTTGGCATTTCCAGCAAGATTTGCTGGCATCAGTTTTTCTAATGGCTGATTCCTGTTTCCCCATAAGTTGCTGTCCTTTCAGGAAATGCAGTCATTCTCATATCCTTGTAATTCCTACATTTTTGGGAATTTCTTCATGGCCAGAAGATAGCTTCTTTTGCAGTTTTTTGGGGTTTTTTTTTAAGAAAGGAAAACAAACAACCCTGTTTCCTTGTTCACCTGATGCATAGAAATTTGCCTCTAGGAAAAAAAAAATTATAGTAATTTATTTCCAATTCCTTTATGCAGTACCTGAGAGTGCTTCTGGAGTTTTTTTTGATTGGCTTTTTTTGCTTTTTTCAAAAGGTCTTTGTCTACATGATAACTTTTTTAGGTAATGCTGTTATCTATCTAATATCTCTAAATATTACAAATAGCCTGGAAATAAAATGAACAGGTGGAAGTAGCTGTGTGCCATAAAACCCCTATTCTTTTCAGAAGCTATTCTAAGTTTTTTGTCTTCATTTCTTTTGGGGTTGAGATCAGGTACTTGGTGAGCTGTGCTGAATTTATCCTTCATTATGCTATTGTAACTGGGACAAAACCTTTAGTCTAAAAATATATTCCCCCCACTCAGCTCTTCAAATTTTGTGTTTTGATAAACTGATGCATTGCAAAAACTTCTTGGCTTGGCTTCTGAGATGTGAAGTGGGACAGTCTTCCATTGTATAAATTAATCATAAAAGCACACTAAATTTTCCATTGTTTTGTTGCTAAGGGAAATGTTACAGGGACTGGAAGGTGGGTAGGCAGAGGGGTGGTGGATGGGAGCTCCCATGAGTGAGTGAGGAGGCTGAATGTGCCCATTCAGGTAACCACAGCCAAGGGAGGTTCTCAGTGGATTTTCTGGCAGCTGGGATTGCCTTGACAGGCAAGGTGAAGCCTCCACAACCTCTCATGGTGGTGTTAATGTCTGTCAGAGCCTGCTCTTTCAAATTTTATGTCTGTGTTTCCTGTGTAAAGATTGAAGTGAGGATAGTTTAAGCTGAGAGAAAAGTTGAAAGCTCGTTCCTTGCTCTTGAGATCATCATTTATCTGGGTTATACTTTGCTGACCTGTGTTGTTGCAGGGGGTGGTTGTTCAATTTTCCCCTAATGAACTGGCAGTATCAAGATGTCAAGAAATCCACTCAGTGTGTGTGAAGTTCAGTTCTGTGAGGAGCCATTTGAATATATACTGAAAGATAAAGTCACTGCTGGTGATGAAGTGCATCAGATAAGCTGAAATGCATTTTAGTCAAAAGTGTGTAAGAGAAATCAACAGTCATTCATGCTAAACGTTAAATATCTGCTTTTGCTCCAGCAGTATCAAAGTGGCACTTCAGAGACTTTCATGGAAGCCTCATCTTCAGAGGAGCACTTTCCCTTTGATTGCTGTGCCACTCCACAGTGACCTTTCAGCACTGGATCCCCAGGACACACAGAGACACAAATGATGCTGTCCCTCATTGTTCACTCTTGACATACTTTCTTTTATCTCTTCTGTGGAGAAAGAAGGGATGAAATGAAAGTTTTAAATCTGTCAGATCTTACAGACAGACTTGCTGCCTTCCCAACAATGTTAGAGATGATCTCTATAAATATATGCTTAAATTCAATCCAACATGGACACAATTTTTTTTTTTTTTTTTGCCTAATGTCATTGTGGCTCCAGAACTACTGAACAGATTGGCATTTTAGATTTTTACTTCTCATTCCATCAAGAGAACAAAATCATTGAAGGATCATGTAGCTGGTTAAGAAAGCAAAGGAACATTTTTCAATTGTGTTATACTTCTGTTGTTAAGGGAGAAGTGACTAATAAAGGAGCATTTCCTTTGTCTTTCTTTTCAGTTTTCATTATAGGAATTTTATGAAAAGTTGTGTCAATAATAAAGATGGAGAAAATTATAGGGAAGCGTTTTCAACTTTTTTGAAATTGCTTTTCTGTATCTTTTTCTCTAACTTAAATTTTCTCTACACAGGCAATTTTGCATATGTGCAGCAATGCTTGAGAATGAGTTTTTGCAATAGCTATTCTGATTTTTCAACTCTTATCATTCTTGATGAATCATGAATGTTTGGTTATGGGACTGTCCACACTTATTTTTCATGTATCTCCCACTCCAAATTATTACATTCAGTAATGCCCTTTTGGGTTTTTCTAGAACTATTCCAGTTCATGATTTCATAACACCTGATGTTCTCTGATGCTGTGAGATAAAATTCTCCCCACCGCCTTTCCTCTTGGTGTTTGCTCAGTGATGAAGGACATTTGCCTTTGCAGTCACTGTTATATAAATATTCCAAGCTGTTTATTTTCCCTTCTAGCCAGGATTATTGTGGTAGTTCTGAGGAAGTTTGCAGACCTGCCCATTGCTCAGGGGAGTCACAGCTCTGTAGTCCTGCTCCCCTGCAGTGGCTGGAGGTGCCTGGGCTGAACTTTGACCAGCTCATGGCAGTTATGAACCTTTTCTCCCATTCCAGCTGTGATAGTTCTCTCTCAGCTCTCTCATGTTTCTTGCCAGTTGATTTAAACCTCCACAATGTGATGAAGCTTTTCACTCCCTGGTGTGGCTGCGCTGAGCTGACAAGTTAATTGTTCATTTGAGGCTTGCAGGAAGCTCTGAGCCTCTCTGGGTGCGTGGTCCGTGCTCGGCATGTGGAAGCTGTTCTGCACTGAGGGTGTGACCTCAATAGCAGCGTGCTGAGCTGTGCAGCACAGTGTGTGCATTGTGTGCAGCACAATGCAGTTTTGCTGCCACAAGAATCAAGAGCTAGGGCTTGCCAGTCTCTGTGGAAAGAACAGGGAGAGCTGGAGGTCCAGGCTTCCCAGTCCTGCCTGGAGGACAAGGATGGGGGTTCTGTGTCCAGCAGTCCCCACCCAACATGGCTTTTCCATCAGAGCCCAGCAAAACAGCAGCTGTGGCTTTGCCCACACAGACATGGCAGGAAGGAAAGTCCTCTGTGTTCCCAGCAGCCTTCTGGCCTGCACACATCCCTGGCTTGTCTTCCTCCAGGGCTGATCTCGCTGCCAGCTTTGCAAACAGCTCAGAAAGGGTCACATTTTTGGATTCACCCAGATTTTGCTGTCTCCATTTTTGGAAACACTAATTGAGAAATGTTTATAGTTATCTGAAAGTTCTTAAAAATTTGGAATGCCAGAAATTCATCTCCTAATGATGGAAGAATTGGGTGCCCTAAAATCTGAGAGCTTCAGTTGGGGCTTGTTCCTCCCTGCCCACGCTGCAGGGGTACAGCGTGTTCTGGAGCTTTGCAGGAACAGTACTTCTGTAATCAGCACACGATGAAGAGATGATTAAGCCTTGAGAGGTTATAAGAGTTACGTTGGAAATGCAGAGAATATATTCTGAATATAGGCTTGTATTTGTGGACACCAAGAGTTTTTCAGGGCAATCAATTTTTGATTTACCGTTAAGACATTGGGCAGCGACTGACAGCAGAACCTTCAGCTCTCAGCATCTGTCAGGAAAGTACCTCATGTTTTTAAATTGATTTGTGTAATGGGATTTGTTGTGACCTTAAAGAAGTAGTATAGAAAAAGCCCTCAAAAGTAAAGCCTTCTGCACCCTCAGAAGCTGTTCTGTGTGAGCACTGCACTGATCCTGGACTCCTGGGAAACTGGGGAAGTGCTTCCACAGTGAGTGAGTGAAACTGTGCTCGGTAACTGAGGAGGCAAACTGCATGTGGAAAGTGTAATTTCTGAGGTAGCACAAGACTTTTGCCCTGGAGTTTTTACCAAAGAGATCTTTTTCCTTTGTATTTCAGACTGAGACTGTTTTGACAGAAGAAGAGCTGACTCTTATATTTTCTCTGTGTTTAACTGCATGTGTTTTATGTGCTTGCATTGCAAAACTATAAATCCCAGAATAAACAGATGACAAATTCCAGAGTGTGTTTTAAGTTGTCTGGTTGCAGCAGTGTCTGTACCTATGGAGGGAGGAACACCTCCCAGTCCCTGAGCCATGGCCATCCTCTGAGAGGGGAGGGCCCTTCCTTCCCCACAGATAACTGTGGATGTCAGCGTGTGAGGCTGGGCTGTATTGATTTTGGTAATTGTCTGCTGTAGATCAGAAAAGCTACAATACCCTGAGGGTACAGCAAGCAGGTTTGTGGGGTTTTTTCCACTGTGAGCCTACCCAAAGGACATAGATTTTTGGTTTTGCTCTCTATACGAGCAAAGATTGTCTCTGAAGTGCTGCATCAAAGCCCATCATTTAGAAAACTCTGATCTTATGCTGGGGGCTGCAGGCTTGGGCAGTGCCCCAACACCCTCTTGGCTCTTTCCAATTTAATTACACCCAGTACCAGGTAGCCATCCATGTTTTATTTATGGATTGATTTGTGACATCGCCTACCAGATGTTTAGTGATTTTCTGCATATTAAATTATCCATTTAAAGGAAGGAGGAAATCAGATTTTGAGCATTGGTGGAGCTAATCTGACTTTTAAACTGAAGGTTGCACCAACTGAATTTTTGGGAAGAGGGGAAAAGCAAAAGAACTGATGGCCCAACTATTTTTTTTAATGGTTGCATGAACCACCTCTATGCTGAATTAACCACTTCACTTAATTTCAGTTAGATTATTTGAATGGTGACTGCTGGGATAAATGTCCTTAAAGAAAAGCAATAAAGAACAGTAATTAGGGACAGGAACTTCACTTTTTCATGACAGCAGACGAAATCCAGCACCTTCATTCTCTTCTGGTATTCTGATTGGTTTAATGTGAGATAGACACAGGTTTTGTTAGTGCCACATTTTCAGTATCTGATTTAGAATTCTGAAAAAGTTAGGGTTCTGTTGATTGATTATTTATGAATAAACTTTGAATTATAATATGAATGAAAGCTTGTTGGGGCTTTTTTTCTCTCAGTAGTCAAAATGTGATATGTCTAGGTCTTGTTCCATTCTGTGGGTATAAATGAAAAGCTTTATCAGCATAAACTGAATTAAGCTTAGCAGCAAGTGTGACTCCAAAACTTCATAGCAACAGAATTCACAACTGGTGCATCCTGATATAATATAATTGAAGCTGATGCTGTTGTACCTGTTTGTGCCACAAAACATTTATTTTTTTAGCTGCCTTTCCATGGAGACAGGCCCCAACTGCTGGTGGGCAGCGTTGTGCCAGGCTGCGTCAGCTGCAGCCCATCAGCTCGTGTCAGCAGCGCTGCGCTGTGATGCTGCGTGCTCTGCAGAGGCTCAGCAGGCAGAGCTGTCAGTGTCTGGGGCTGCATAGCCCCTGGGGGTGACAGGGTGGACACTCCCCCACACCCCCCAGCAAAGCCAGCTGAGTGGCTGTGTCCTTTCTGCTCCTCTGACTTCCCATGGGATGCACGAAGATGCTGGGAAGGGAGGGTGTGTTACTGGGAGTGCAGTGCCTTTCATTTCATGTGTCATGCAGGTGAGGCTGGAGCTGAGGCCCACAAGAGCTTTTTTTTCTCTTGCTGTTGTAGGCTGCTGCTCTTGTGCAAGTACTAAAAATCTTAAAAGGTTTTGGCTGCAGATGAAGGCAGTAATGCAAAATAAAGTTTTATCTGTTTCTTTTTGAAGTTAGCATAAGAAATTTTGGTAATATAAGAATACTTTTCTTTGACTGGTATCTGCTGCTGTCAAGTGATTGTTCTTCCAAACGGCCTCCTCTTCTTGTATATGCATTTTCACTGCCTTAATTTGTGAAACATCCATGCACCTGCCTTCTAACTTGCTTTAGAGTGCTCCTGAGAAGGTATCCCTGGAGGACATTGCTTCTTTTCCTTTCTTTACTGAATTTGTAAAGAAATTTGTATTCTTTAGAGAATGGGATTATCACATTCTTCCATTTTTCGGTAGATGGGGTTTAACCATCTTAACTTTTAAACTTTTTCACAAGTTCCTTTTTTCCTGCTGTGCTCCAGATGCACAAATAATATGTTTGTAACTGTAAATCATAAAGAAATGCTTTCTATCATATTTAAGTGGGATTTAGGTAGCTCTAGGAGATATGTTCCAGTATCTTCCTTTGTCTTATCAAGGACTTAACCTCCACCTTCACTCTTCATTTTTGGAAAGAGAAGTAAAACAAGGTTGTATATGTAAAACTGGTGAACATTTTCAATCTCCTTCAGTATTTTAAATAAACTAATTGTCTATTCTTGTTTCAATTCTAAGTTCTCTGTTGTTATTTCTGTTGGTTTTGGAGACCATTTTGCATCTCAAGATATTTGTTATCCACACTGAGAGCAAAGATACAAAGATATCAGGGCAAGACATTTTGTAGACTGGTTTCTCCTGCTCAGTGTTTTTTAACAGCATCCCTTAAAATAGAAATGCAAAACTATGTGTCCTACTTTCTCCTCACTAAAATAGATGCCTTTTGTTAATTTTAGATACCGCAGAGCAGGATATGTAATTAATGATATCAAAGAATCCATATGATATTCAACAGGGTCCTAACATCAAGGACAAAAGAAGTCTAATGATTTGGTTTGTAAAACGTTTTCTTTTATTTCAGGAAGTTGGATGCTTTCATCTATGATGCAGCGGTGCTGAATTACAAGGCTGGAAGGGATGAAGGCTGCAAACTTGTCACAATAGGCAGTGGGTACATCTTTGCCACTACTGGCTATGGGATTGCTCTCCAGAAAGGATCACCTTGGAAGAGACAAATTGATCTCGCCCTCCTTCAGTTTGTGGGAGATGGTAGGGACCAAGCTTTTTTTCCTTTCTTTTTCTATGTCTGTGCAGTTAATTCAGTTTCAGTAGCTCTGAGCCTGCTAGTACTGTTCTCTTGAAGTCTTTAAAAGAAAAAAAAAAAAAAGGTAAAACAAAGTAGAATTACTTCTTGGTGCTGAGACAGGAGTTCTCTTCCACTCATTTCTAACTCTCCTCACCGCCAAGGGCATTGGCCTGTTTTCAGAAAGTGTTTTCATTTACATCACAAAGTAAAGCTGGCCTAAGTGTTAGAGAGCATTTATACATTTATTTATTTCCTTTATTTTTGTCTCTGAGCAATTCCTTGGTAGATGAGTTATCTTTCAGCATGACTGTTCTGCTATTAAAAAGTGTTTAGCTCAGTTCTGAACCTATGTGAGTGATCCCTAATCTAGGATGGATTAATTCAAACTTCTGGTAAAAGAATGCCTATGAAATTGAATTAGGGGGACTTCAAACAAATATTTTTTATTCTAACATAAAATAGAAGAACTCTAGGTCCTCTTGGCACTTCTGCCCTGCAGTAAAAAACTTGGTACACATCTTTGATATATTTCAAAGCAGCAGTGATGACTCAGTCATCACCACATAGGGTATGAACTCCTTTTTGATTGTAGAAAGCTTTGTGTTTCACTGTGCAAGCAAATAGAAATATAGTAATTAAAAAATTTCTGTGGTATGACTGATAAAATCCTCTATCAGACTGGAATATGGTGTGTATTACATAATCTTTGTTTTGTTTTTTTACATAGATGTGTGTGTTGACCTTGCATTTCTCTATCAGTGAAAGAGAGGGCTTTATCAAAAGATGAATATGGGTTTAATGTCACTGGTAACAAGCAATTGAGGGTAAGAGTGGTGAATTTCAGTGTAATAGGAATGTCAGAGAGCAGAACTTAGCATAGTGGCCTCCTGTTCCATAAACCTCAGGACATAAATTTTCATGGGGCAGACAATGAGTGTTGGTCTTCCAGCACATGGATTTTTCTCCTATTATAACACTAAACAACTGGAAGAGGTGTCAGCATCACGACTGATGCATTTTGTATGGTGCATATATGAGAATAAAAGTGTGTCATCATATCCATCTGTTGAATTTAGAGAGGCTCGTGGAAGAAAGCTCACTTACTTGGGTGAGGGAATGACTAGATGACTTGCAATGGCTGCCTTTCAAACGTTCACATATTATTGAATATTATTTTCTGTTTGTGTAATACAATTAAGAATTATTAGGTGCTATATTTCTGAGCTTTCATTAAATTTTGAATTTAAATTTAATTTGAATCAGAGAAGTTGAATTATTGGTCTCATACTAAAGAAGAAAAAGCTGAAAGAGGATCTGAGTTGTCTTTCTCAGTGTGGGCTAACCCCCCTAGCCAGAGCAGTTCTTGGGTTTTCATTCCTTTTGCCTTGCATTTCCTTCATGCTTTCTCCTTCAGCATTTTTGACGCTTCTCATTCAAAACAAAAAATTAAATCACAGAGAAAGAAAATAAATGAAATAGAATGGTAAGCACTTGAAACTATTTAAGAAAAAGCTCATCAAAAAACTGAAGGTGCTGCATTTTTATGCTTCACCTGAATATCAGATACAAAACAAAAGGTGGGAGCAAAGTGTGAAAAGTCTTACCCTGTGTTTACACTTTGACCTGTGGACTTATATAGCATTCAAATGCTTATACCTTTAACCCATTTTTAGTTGCTTAAAATAATACAAATGAGTTGTCTACAAAACTCAGTAATAAAACTTACAGAATAGCAGTAGATAGAGGGAACACCCAGGTGAATGAAACCTCATTATGAAATGTCTGCGCCCTTGCTCATCTTACCCAGAGGATAAGCAAACATTTTGAATGCACAAACCATGGGAATTGTAAATACATTTATGATATTTTTTTTCATTACCATTAGAAGTTACTCTGAACAAGTAAGGAATGCTAAAACATTACTTTTCTCTTGTGAAGGATCCCTAAATTTGTTCATAAAGTGGTGTGGGCTCTAGCAAGAGAATACTAGTTGGACATATATGATGTGTAGAAATTCTTGTAGATATGTTTCTTTAGTCCCAGAATTGTTTGATAGCTTCTATCACTTTATTGTCTCACAGGTTGAGATGACCATTTTCAGGAAAAAAACCCCTGACTACCATTGCATTTCCACCAAATGTGAGGAAAAAAAGAAAAAAAATCAACAAAAAAACCCTAATAATGAAATTTCTTCTACTGAGTTACAAAGTACATTGCAGGTGAACTGGAACTAAACACCAAGAAATTAAATGTAAAGAGTAATTGCCCGGAACTAGCTCAGCCTGATTTTGTAATCCATGTCTAACTTCAGTAGTTCGATGGATAATCTTTTTAGCTGTGAACTTACATAACTCTGTTTTGGTGAACTAGAAGGGATGAACCCAGAGTTCAGACCAACATCACTTTGCTGTACCACTAAAAATCTCTTTGAAGTTCTCTAGACTAAAAGCAAGTATGGTTGGAGGGAAAGTTTCATCCTAAGAGAGTATTCCTGGGAAGGCCTCAGTGGAGCCTGAATGAGGTTGTTTAAATAAATAGGCAAACACAAACGAAGGCAGAAATCTTCTTTCACATGTATCACTTCTGTAGAATATATTATTCTCAAAGATTAAGCCTATAAAACAGCATTGCCCCAAGTAGTACTGAATTATTCTTCAGTATGTGTAATAGGGCATTCATCAGAGTATGGAATAATTTCAGTGAATGATTGTAAACCTAATGAGTTCCATAGCTATAAGAAAAAAAACCTTCTAATGAGTTCAACAAACACGATTTCTTTATATGAATAAGATGTTATTAAGAGGAAAAACCTTTTTGGACTATACTATATACTTGGATAAGACCAAGTAATTTGTGTAAAAGTATATCTGACTGCACATACAAAAAGCCATGATCTCATCTCTTTTCTACATTTACCCAGTACTGAAATGGCCTTTTGAAATGTATTTTAGAGCTTCCAATTTCCTCGGCACATGTCTTTCTCCTGTGAATTTTCTCATTTGATTTTTTCCTTGGTGCTTCTATATCATTCTCCTATCTAAGCCAGTTCACTTACACACTGAAATGAATTTTTTGTGCAGTAGATAGGAACCTCTTCCCTTTTTCTTGCTGATCTGAAACATCCAACTGAAGAATTAATTGCTTGTTCATGCAGGGGCATTTCTTCATACTCCTCAAAGCATGATGCTGTTTCTGCATTAAAGCAAATGACTTTGAACCCTCTTTTTGATTTTGTTGGCAATGGAAAAGAAGTTAACTATATACAGAGGGATGTAGGCTTGCGTTAGGGATGACTTCAAGCCCTGACTGGGTGGTTTAGCGATATGTTTCTACATGAATAGTGTTCCCATCCTGAGGATGGTTCTCCTGAGTGGACCAATTACACCAACAGTTATCAATCCCACTGTGAGAGCAGCTCTGAAGTCTCAGTGTAAGGAAGCAAGCTACAAGATGCCAAATTTGTTATTCTAACAAAGAGGAAAAGAGACAGAGGAAAGAAGGATGGGAATGAGTTGCTGAGGAGTTTAAAGAATAGCTACTTAATTGTCTTAAAAGTATAATTATGCTCAAAAGGTTTCATCCCTTAGTCTGTGCAAGTTCATGTACCTAGCCCTGCTTATGGAAAGTTGAGATGAATAAGCAGTTGTTAGTATAAGACTGATTGCTTTGGAACTCTGAATCTTTTCAACAGAAAGAATTAGGAGTTGCTTTTTCTTATATAAGGGATATGAGTAAAGTGCAGTGCTAGTGAATTTCTGCCTTTATTCATCTTGCTCTCTGTACAGCACATCTCATTATCTGCAGAAGCTTTGAGTTGATGATTAGCATCTGCAGCTTTGTTTAAGATAGGTGATCATTGGGATGATTCTCTAAAGCCTAGTGGTGGTTGTGCTGCCTTTTTTGTCTTCTTGTGGTTACAAGATGAAACTTCCATTATTTTTTAACAGAGAAGTAAAAATAGTTCTACTGAGACAGAGAATCTCAATCTTCCGTTAAGAAATAGAAGCACCCAGGAGTTCAGAAGCAACTAAAATGATATGGCTGCTAAGAAACAGCACCATCATTTTGTTTGGATCTTCCGCCCACAGCCACAGGAATGTGTCAGAACAGAAATGCCGTGCGCTGAGAAATCGCATGATCGTGCTTTGGTTTCTTTTCTGAACCTCTGCAGGAGCAGCTGGGCAGGCTGACGTCCCCAGCCTTGGCGTGGTACCTGGCAGCTGTCACTGCTGTGTGCACACAGCTCTGCCAGCGCTGGGGTGGGGGCTCAGGAGGCACAGCAGCTCTGGCCCCAGCGCTTGGGAAGGCACCCCTGTTCCTCCAGCTCCCATAGCAGGAGCCTCAGGCTAGCTGTCTGCAAACCCAGGTGTTGCTCATACTCCTCTGGCTTGAGCTGTACATGTCATTTAAAGAGTGGTGCTTTTTCTAAAAATATCCCACCAAATCATTTGGGAGGCATTGCTTCTGAAACCCACAGCAGTTTGGGATTTGGTGTAGAACCACTGATGCATAGAAAGTGAGGAGAATTTAGCTTTCTCTTCCTCTCTTTTTCTTTCAGTCTTCAGACAAAGCTGCTTCAGAATTAAGAGAGTAAGAGGGGTCCTGAGTGTGAAAGTGGTGGAGAGAAAGATAGGAAGGAGCCTTTAGCTATGAGAGATGCAGCAGAATAGAGGGATAAAACACTCGTGGCAGCAGAAATGGTTGGATACAAGGAACAGAAAAAGTTGGGTAAAGAGAGCAATTTTGGGGAGGAGTGGAGAATACCAGCCAGCTGGCCAGGTTATGCATCTACTCATCTGAGGTATTTGTAATGTATTACACTACCTGCAGATTAAGAGCTCAGTTCAAAAGACAGTGTGGGAAGAGATCTCCAGGAAGAGGGCAGATGGTGTAGCTGTATTAAGCCCTTAACCCTTGCAGCTGAAAACTTTAAAGCAATAAGAGACTCAGAGACATAAAGAAGAAAACTGAGTTTCCACAGAGTCTGTTATCCCTTCCTAATAATTTTCAGTTCTGGTTAATCTTCATGTGCTTTTAGGGCAGCTTAGTACACTAAGAATTGTTTTCCTGGGTGGATACTTGCTTGCCAGTCCTTATGGGTAATAGTTAACTGTGGAAATGAGATTTGCCCCCTTACATCTGGAAGGGGAAAGCTCTTTGCTATTTTTTTTTTTCATATTTTAGCATAAGCCTTCCAAATCACTGTCTAGATTATAAGGAAGTGTAGCAGTGTGACTCACATGGGCTGCTAAAGCCCAAGAAGGAAATACGTATGTGATTATGAGGACATATTTTCAGTGTGTGCTGCTCAGGCAGAATACACCCACAATCACAGTGATTTTCTGTTTATATATTTAGTGTCCTCCTTAAGCAGTGGGTGGAACAAATGTGACTGAAGAGTGTGAGTGTATAAGTGGAGGGCGTTCGTGTAGCTGAACAAGAGTTAGAGGGATTGTAACATGCAAGTGAAGTCATTAGCTCACAGTAAGTTTATTGCTATCAGTCATCTGCGTTCCTCTTGCTATTTTTACAGGGGGTAATAATTCAGAAAATAAGAGTAAGAGAGATTGTTTTGGGGGACTCAGGTTGAATTTGAAAAGTTGCTGTGCTTTTATATAATCTCTTTCCGAAACATTCTGTATGGATCCTATAACTGGGTCAAATTGGAATTGATGAACTTATTGAACCAAATGCACATCAACCCATTTGGCTGCTGACCCCACTGTTCAGGGGGCAAACCCCCTTTTATTTTAGAGTCCCCAAGTGGTGGGGTGCTGTCCTCCTCTGTCACTTAGCAGGAGTTCTACCAGAGTAAACACAGAACAGTCTGTCCCTAAATTTGAAAACGACCTTTTGTCCAGCCTGGGTAAGCAGGTGATTCTGTTAGTACCACCAGGGACTTTTGGAGATGATACCCTACATCTGAGCAGGTGAGTGTGTATATTTAACCCTCCTGTTCATCATCTCTGCTGGGTACATGCTGGTTTGCTCAGGCTGAAGCTCAGGGTGGCGCTTTGCACGAGAGCCACCACTCGACTGTCACCAGCAGCCAGCTCCTCTGGCCCCTTCTGCTGTGACACACGTGCTGAGCTCTCCTGCCGCTGATCTGCTCCTGGCCCATGTCTTATGCAAGTCCCAGGGAAGTGCTGACTCCAGAGCTCTGCTGTACCTAACCAGCAAAGCAGGAGGGGTGCTGGGCTGCAGCTCTGCTGGGGCAGTGTCTCCTCTCCTTCCTGGGCCCGGGCACGCTCCTGCAGGATGTGCAGACGGCACAGAGCAGGGATGGCTGCAGTGCATGACACACACACTGTACGGGAGAGTTAATTTTTCCAGACAACTCACACTGATGTAAGGCCATGTATTTTAGAGTCAGGAGTGGTGACTGCCCGTGCAGCTGCAGTTACTGATGCAGATGCTGAGGGGCCTGGCAGTTTGGTGCAGGTGTACCTGGCACTGGAGGTTCCAGTGCTCGGGTGGTTGCAGGTGCCTGTGTGCCATGGAAACCAAAGGAATCTGGGGAGAGCAGTAACCTCCCTAAAAGAGTCCCAGAGAACTGACACATCTCAAGAGCTAGAGACACAGTCTGCAGAAGGGCAGCATGTGTGTCAGCTGGGCACCAGGGAGAGGCGGCACAACCTGCAAAGGGCCCTGGTGAGGAAAGGCATGTAATTCTACCCTTTAGACTGCATCGTTTCTGTGTCTGGATAATGAAATTTTTATTGTGACAGAATTGTTTGGGGGACACAGTGGACAGTTTATCAGTACTTCCCAGGATGATAATGTGTGAAATAGGCCAGAGGAGTTTATGTTAAAAGAAAGGCCCTTGTGGGATATTCAGGCCAAATGGCCAACTGGCACCTTTCTGTGCAAATAGCAGCCAGAGCAGAGAGCTCCATAGCCCCAGGAACAAACCCAGGGGGAGCACAAAGGGATCGGAGCACTGTTTGCACTGTGACCTAAACCCATTGTAAATAGTGCTGAATTACCAGTGAGAGAGCTGGAGTGTTGCAATTTATTGGAGTGTGTTTTGAACAAACACTGCCAACACTCAACATTGCTTGAACTATGGATTTTTAAAGCACTTGCTTATTCTCATTCTTACACTGTAAATGAAGCAGATCTTTATGATATAGTGCTATAGAATTTTTAAATATCTCTTAGTGTAGAAATCATGTAGTCATTTGTGAGTTCTTCAGGTTAAATGGATTGTGAATGTGTTAAGCAGAAAATAAACACTGTATTTTTTTTTTGTCAATTACACTGTGACTCTTCATTTTCTGGTCTTGTGCTAGTGTCATGATGTACTTTGCTGCTGAGATCTACAGCTGTTCATTTACACAGTAATGTAGTCCACACATGAATGAAGGTAGGAAATGATTGTGGCATTACTTTCCTTTAGTAAGTGCCTGAAGTGAAAACAAAAACCCTTAAAAAAGGTTTGATTAATATTTATGAGTAACTTGAGGACTGCCCCCCCTCCAATAAATGCAGACTTGAACTCCATTAACACTCAGTTCAGCAAGGCCTGGCATTTATGGATATTGAGGTTGCTGACTTAGATTTCCGATGCCTGTTTTATGAAATATTTGGAACTCCCACTTGCTAATGAGTATTAAGCACACACGGGGATGACTGAACTCTCCAGTGCCTGGTAATCACAAATTACTGGCCTTTCAATTGCCAAGTGTAATATATTGCTATAGATGTCATCACCCTACCTATTCAGTTCACAAGTCAGACCACCCAGAAGGATTTGAAAGACAAAATTCCTCCAAATGGACTTTGTTCTTTTAAATTAATTTATTTTCTGAACCAAATTAGAACTAGCCTAAAAGTTCAATGTTTTGAATTCAAACTCCAGGCCAAGTTTGGAATTGACAGATTTTAATAAGGAATGAATTGACAACACCGATAAAAAAGTTTCTTATGCCTGAGGATTTTGTAATAAAAATGTTATGGCTTCTGTGAATATCTGGTTTAAAGTGTAATGGGCAGGGAAAGTAATAAGAAGATTGGGCATTTTTGCCAGTCTTATAGGGTCAGCTCTGCTGAAGTGTTATTACAATTAAGTTACTACCAGTTTTGTCTGTGTTTCTGTGTGTTTGTACATGTGTAAAAATATAAACTGGAAATAACAACTGCTTTATATGGAGAGACCAGAATTATCAGCCTAATATGTCCATTCCCAGATAGCATCATTCCATAGATACTAAAATCCAAAGGTTCACAGTGCTCTGCTATCTATAAAAATGTGGATTCCTTTTGGGCATTAACAATGATTGCTGTCATTGTCAGATATTACGGAAGGGATATTGCAGTAGCAGGATCTGCAGGGCTCTGGGATGCTTTGTTCTTCTTTACTTGCCAGGGCACTGTCATTTATCTTGACTCAAAACAAGCTTAGTTCATTTCTGTTAGGATGTTTTTGGAAAGGTTGCTGGATTATCAGTAGTTACTTTAGATGTACATGCCAAAGGGAAAGGAACACAGAGGAAACAGTAATAAAAAAGAGGTTTAAATTCCTTTGTGAATTTTGTTATGAATAGTGAAAGGGCACAGCAGTCAAATCAAATTGATGCCTGACAATCATGGGAGAAGTGAATTTTCCTGTGGGAAGGAATGAGATCTGATTGGCAGAGCTTCAGCTACTAATGCACAAACCAAAAATATTGCTCTCTCTTTGGACTTGGGTTCTTTTTCTCTTCTATAGCCTCTGTGAGTTTTATGCATAGACCTTGGGGAGGACTTGAAAGAGAAACGAGGGAAACAGTCCACTGAGGTTTAGCAGAATAAAAGGAATCCAAATATTCTAAGATATGGAAATGCAATAATGAACCCCAATTATCTATGTGTGCAGTATCTATACTGTTACAATTAATAATTTATTGTCCCGATGTCCTGGATTAGAGATTTTTAAAGATTCATTAGGATTGACTTTCTTCTTTGGGATGCTCTTAGGTATTTTGAAGATTGAGCACTGTAATTTGGGAGAAGACACATTGCCTTTTGCAGATGTAGAGGTTCAATTCATGCTTCAGAATTAAACTCAGAATTAGCTAGAGACTGAATAATCCCTCTTACAAATTTGTGAAATGCCTTTGCTAAAGTGCATCAGAACTTGTCCTTTCTTCTTCAGTTTTTCATTCACATTCTCTGAGAAGCAATTTCTCCATCACAGTCTCGTATTCCATTTCCAGTTGGAACTCACATCCAAATTATCTGTGGGCTGCAGCTTTCCTGGTGCCCTGGCACTCTATCCTGCAAAATGCTTTTGCACAACAGGTCATTGATCTTCTAGTCTAGCTTGAAGGTAGCTGAAATGTCAATATAGCTTCTAGCCATTTTTTTCCTGTTCTTTTTTTCCAGTGATGTATGAATTATAATACTGAAAATGTATTCCCTAATCACTGGCTAAGGATTAGGGATTTGTACCATGGAAATTCTTCCCCCATATTGAAGCCATATCTTAAACTGGAAAACACATCAAGAGAGCTCATACTGTCCTTTTTGGCCCTTTACATTGCCTGCTGTATTTTCTGGGAACAATGAAGTTTATGACATTAAAAATTATAATTACTATAATTACTCAGCTGACTATATCCCAAGAGAGTAAAAAGGCCTGTATGCCCATGCAGTGCTGCACTAAGAACAACACTAAATGTTTGAAAATTATTAAGACATGCAAAATAAAAAAAAAAAAATTGGCAGGAACAATTCAGTTTCTTGCCCATCTCTGTCCATGCTGGCAGTAGCAAGCACTGCTAGGTGACCTTCACTGATAGTGTGACACTGCTAGTGTCCTTCATCTGAGGCCAAATCTCATCAGTAAAAGATGGATTTAAAGATACACAAGAGAGGGAGGGAGCGGTTTTACTTTAAGTAAATGAAGTGTTTTAATGACAGTAAGACTGTGGCACAGCCAGAACCAGAAGTGCTCTGTTTCAGGCATGTGATGAGGCTGTTTGTGTTTCTGTTGCTGCCCAGGAAGCTGGAATGGCAGCAGGAAAAGGGAATAGATACCAGAGAGGAATACAGAGACCAGATGTGTCAGGAGAGCTTCAGCCACAGCACTGCAGCTTATTTGAGAAGAAGAAAGAAGGCTATGGATCAGATGGGAAAGAGCAAACTTCTCATGGCACATTCGAAAAGAATTGCAAGAATTTGTGAAATTTGTCTTGTAATGTTAAAGGGAAGGGCCAAAGGGACGAGTGAGAGTGGATCAGGGAGGTACAGGTGTAGGGCAGTGGAGACGTGGGGGCATGAAAGGGTCTGGTTGAGTGTCAGGATACTTCTCTAATGAGTTCTCTCTCTGATCACTACAGCCTGGCCCAGCTCTTTACTAACTCATTCCACTCTCTATAACAAGTGCTAATAGTTATAGCAAGCAGAAGAAAGTTCTGTCTAAACCACAGATTCTTCTTTCTAGAGCATCCAGCTTCCCACGTAATTTATGAAATCTGAGGACATGTGAAACTAGGGTGCTGTGAGTTGAAATCTGCTATATTTGCAGCTCCTGGCTAGATAAGTCTGCAGTGCTCCACAAATGAAGCATTAAATGGTGCTGTATTTTTAAACCTGCAAAGACTTTAAAATACTGTGAGCAGTGTTTTTTGCATTTTAACTGGTTTGACTCCTTCGTCTTCCTAGGGGAAATGGAAGAGTTAGAAACGCTGTGGCTGACCGGAATTTGTCACAATGAGAAGAATGAAGTCATGAGCAGCCAGCTGGACATCGACAACATGGCAGGAGTGTTTTATATGCTTGCAGCAGCCATGGCACTCAGCTTAATAACCTTTGTCTGGGAGCACTTATTTTACTGGAAACTTAGATTCTGCTTCACTGGAGTCTGCTCGGATAGACCGGGATTGCTGTTCTCAATCAGCAGGGTCAGTACCGCTTTCCTTTTTTCCCCTTCAGGCCACAGAAAGAATAAACACTGCCTCCCTAAAACGTTATCCTTCCTTTTATTCCCACCTGGACATTTAAAATACATGTTAGAGCAGCAGTGTGGTGCTCTGGAGTTGTCAGTGGGCTCATTGAAAAGCCTTAATCCATTGGACTATTTAGGGTATGAATTATCATATGCCAGGATAATCAGTAATTGAATGCTGAAAACAAATACAGTAAGGGGAAATTTCGAAGAAATGGTAGATGCAGGAAATGTATTAATTTCCACATTAAAATTCCAAACAAAATAAATTCTAATTTGATAAGAGACATTAGCTCTCTCAGCTTTGTGCATATCTTAAGAAAGAGAATTTTAAGTTATAAAAATACAGTGGAATATTTTTGTAAGCTTTTCTTGATAGCAAACTTGAACAAACTGTATGAGAAAAGGTCAAATACAGGTATCATTTCTGTCTGGTTAGACACTAAGGCATGTTTTAATGATAACTTTACCAGACCCAAGAGATTTACATATGCAAGAAACTGATACTTGTAAAAAAACCCCAGAAATGTGGGCTTATTCTCATATTTTTGACAAATTGGTTGGGTTTTTCTTTATATATTTTCAAAGCAGATAGAACTTTCATTAGGTAATTGTTTTTTTCTGGATTTTTTTATGTAGCTGAGGAGAACTGAAAATGATACTAAAATGGCTAATTACTTTAAAGTGTGCTGCAATTACCCTGTTGAGTAGATTGGACCATTTTGAAACTGCATTAAAAATAGTCTGCACTACCCTGTTGGGGATTGTCTAGATACCATATGCACCTTAACCTCCACATTTTATATTTGAACTTTACATTTCTGGCCTTTATTATATGAAATTCTTCTAAGAAATGCAGGGGAAAAGAAGTACTTCTGTCAAAGATAAATGTCTGAGGATTGCTAGTTCACAGGGTTTGAAATGTCAATTGGGCTCAAAGGAGTGACCGAAGAGGTTGAAGTGAGAAAATGAGCTTCAGCCTTTTGCTCAAAATTAACTCAGATTCTGCTTTAGAAAGATCTGGGCTATTTTCGTATATACTGGGATAGGGATCAGAAGAGCTAAAATATGATGACTAGAAGCCTTTTTATTTCAGTACAAGTGAAGAGTACCTTAATCTCCAATAAAATAGTCCCACTACAGGCTTCTTTAGAGGGGAAACTTAATCACTGGTTTAAAATAAGAGAGTATCTATTACTGAAGGTTAGTTTCACTTTGTGACAAGATTAGGGAACCCTTTGGGGTATCTTCTAATCCTGTATTCTGGAATAAGCTGGGGAGGCCAAGACAGACCACTGGTTTTTGAAATACTGGCAGTTTTTCTCCTTTGTAGTTCTAACAGATATAGCAGAAAATATTCCTCCATTTCAATGCAAGGAAATGATAAAAAGTTAGAGATGTATTTTTAATCCTTCCAGTAATTAGATAAGAAGCATTTAATTTTTCTTTATTGCTAATTAAAACTAAAATGCAAGTTTTAAAAAGTTATGCCTAGTGATTTAATTTGTTTTATATTACTCATATTACAGGGTATTTACAGTTGTATCCATGGAGTACACATTGAAGAGAAAAAGAAGTCTCCTGACTTTTCTTTGACCAATTCACAAACCAACATGTTAAAACTGCTGCGAACAGCAAAAAACATGACTAATATTAATCCTTCAAGAATTGACTCCCCCAAAAGAACTGATTTTATTCAGAGAGGTTCTTTGATTATGGACATGGTCATGGATAAGGGAAACTTGATATTTTCTGATAACAGATCCTTTCAGACTAAGGACAACTTTTTTGGTGACAACATGAGTGAACTGCAGACACTTCCTGGCAATCGACACAAAGACAATCTGAACAACTATGTTTTCCAAGGGCAGCATCCTCTCACACTGAATGAATCCAATCCAAATACAGTAGAGGTTGCAGTAACGACAGAAGCAAAAGTGAACTCCAGACCCAGGCAGCTTTGGAGGAAATCTGTTGAATCTTTACGCCAAGATTCTGTACGTCAGGGCCAAGGTTCCCAGAGAGAAAACGGGTCAGAGGAAAACAGGCAGCTTTCTTTGAAAAGCCAAAGATACCTTCCTGAAGAGATTGTCCATTCAGATGTATCAGAGACATCAAGCAGAGCTACTTGCCATATGGAAGCTGAAAGCAACAACAAGCACCACAAAACCAAGGACAATTTTAAAAAAAGGACAGTAGCATCAAAATACCCAAAAGACTGTAGTGAAGTGGAACTGACATATCTGAAAACCAAACAGGGCTCTCCACGGGATAAAATCTACACGATCGATGCTGACAAGGAGCCAGGATTCCGCTTGGACACACCTCAGTACATGGAAAACATCGTCCTTCCAGAACCTGTAGAGCTTCCTGATGTTTACCAAGATCACAACGACAACTACAGGAAAGCCAAGCATGCTAACAGGACTCCATCACACAATGAAGACAGTCTTCCAAATAATGACCAGTATAAACTTTATGCAAAGCACTACACTCTCAAAGAAAAAAATGCTTCCCTAGGTGACATGAACGATAGGTACAGACAGAACTCCACCCACTGCAGGAGCTGTCTCTCCAACATGCCCACTTACGCGGGGCACTACTCGACCAGATCTCCCTATAAATGCGACGCGTGCTTGCGGATGGGGAACCTCTATGATATTGAGGAAGATCAGATGCTGCAGGATACAACGAACTTATCGCTTCCTGAAGAAATATATGAGCGTACTTGGTCACAAAGTAGTGCTCTGCAATATCATAGAAAGAATAAACTAAGGATTAGCAGGCAACACTCTTTTGATAATATCGCTGATAAGTCCAGGGAAATTGATATTGGAAGACCTTCTCGTAGTATAAGCTTGAAAGAAAGAGAGAAATTTCTTCAAAGTAGTCCATATGCAAGCATGTTTAGCGTTCCCTCAAGCAAACTGTTGAGCAACAAGGCCTCACTTTTAACTCATGCTCTGGAGGACAGTAAGCGGAGCAAGTCCCTGTATGCTGTTCACTCGGATGATAACCCCTTCCTGCACTCCTATCGTGATGACCAGCATTTATCTCTTAGGCGAAGTCCAGCTGATCTTTATAAACATTCATTGCCAACAAGAGGAAGAAATGATAATTATTTAAGGTCATCCATACAGTCTACAGCATCATACTCTTCCAGGGATGGTCGGATCCATAATGACATGTACATTTCAGAGCATGTTTTGCCTTACGTTGCAAATAGGAATAGCTTTTACTCAACTCCAAGGGTTTTAAATTCCTGTAGCAATACACGTGTGTATAAGAAAAGGCCTAGCATTGAATCAGATGTTTAAATTTTCCATTAACACTTTATCTATAGGGAAAGAATAGTTGCCACCATCTTAGAGGGAGAATTTTTCCTTTAACAATATCCTGCTCTGGTAAATGATACGTAAACCTCTCCCTTCCCCAATGTACTTTTGTACATGAATAGGTGAACTGGTATGCTCTGAACCATCCTTTTAAAATATGTCTTGTTGAAAAGGAAAAAAAATAGCCATTTATGTATGCTTTATATATAAATGGCAAGTTGTTCTGAAATAGCCCCAATATATGTTGGCAACTATGCTGTTTTGTACCTAATTATTTTACTATTTTGGTTATTCTTATTTATGTTGCTAAGTATCATTCAATGTACTTTTGTCCTTAGAAATGTTTAATGATTTTCTAGTACTGGATAAGCAATATGGTATGCATGTAGTATGACACAGACAACAAGAAATAGGGATGCATTTGAACAGGTTCAAAAGTAAGACTCTAAAAGAGAACAGAAAGCTAAGACTTCCAAAAATATATTTTAGCTTCATAATCATTTTCAAAGCCAAATAATAATTTAAAAAAACCCCAAACCCCAGGACCTCAATAAATAAAATACAGTGTGTTAGCACAAAATTACTATGTTCCTTCTAGACTGACAGACAGTAGATGGGAAGGCAGTAACCCCAAACATGTGAACTGCTGTGTACCAAAAGGAAGCCCCATGGATATTGGTTAATGTTCATGTACAAATGCTTTTCTTATAATGCACATGCACTTACCATTACAAAGTAAGTTCATTGAAAAGTTTGCAGTAATCTTGTCAGAAATTTCACAGCTGCCTAATCTAGAGTATATATTTTTAGATATCACTACATGGCACTTGCTATGGAGCTGTGGACTTTATTAGTAACCTTGAGGCCTAATGTGTATGTAAGTTTGCATTTGCCCCTTACTGGTGATTACTCAGGGCTGTATAGTATTTCTTTTATTCTTTCACTTCCCAAACCAAATCCTAACCCACTGTAGTTCTTTGTTCATAGTGTATTAGTGACAACGAATTAATTGTATAATAATAGTATGAAAGCTGTTAATACAGTATCAAACACCGACAGCCATAAGTTCAGTGTGATCAGTGAGGAGCAGGGTACCATTTATTTGCATACAGAGAAGGATTAACACCTTTGGAAGGACTTCTTCCTTCCACAATGTTGTGCATATTTGTTGAACATCAGACCATTTTTCTAACCTCTCCAATCAAGTCTGTTCTATAAAGTGAATATGCACACATAACTAAGAAACAGTATCTTTATTATCACTTACTAATACACAAGGTTTTCACATAATAGGGATGCATTGTTATATAACTTTTCCTTCTATAGATGTCAATCAGATTATTTCACAAATAGAATGTCTACTACACATCCCTCCTTACTCTCACTGGAAGAAAAAACCCACTAGATTTTAGCCATAAGGGAGCATGTAAGGGAAGAGAGGAAGCCTTTCAGGAGAAGAGTGTACAGCTGTAAATTTAATTTCAACTGAAGAAGTAAATATAATTACTAATACATTTAACTACTGAAAGTGTTCCAGAGGTGGTGCTCTCCCATTTTCCTGCTGTTCTGGGAATTGCTTTTGGATTTTTGTGTAGAGGAAATTTAGATTATTCAAGCATTATTCCCTCAATTTTACTGAAGAACAGTGAGCAGGGAAACCATTACCACTGTGAATTGGAAAATGTGAATATTATCCTAACTTTTCTCTAAACTGAAGCTCTTTTCAGCAGAATTGTGGCTGTCAGCTGTAATTGAAGCATCTGCATGCCACAGGTGCAGTATGCAAGGTGTTTAATTTAGAACAGCATACCGCAGAGCAGAGTTGGAAACGGAAGATAATATAAATGATATGTAGGGATAGTCAAAATAAATCTTCTTGAATTTTGTTTACAGCTTTTTTTTTTATTAAACAGATTTAAACTGACTTTGACTATCGAAGTCCAGAATGAGTTCTCGGTATTTACAAATGTATTTGCACCTTCACCATGATGGTGAAGGATGATATTTTTTAAGGAATGAAATGTAATGAGATTTGGGCTTCCGAGTCTCTTTCCAGCTTCCAAAAATCTCAGTATACTTTATTATAAGTATGATCAGAAAGCATATCTATGGGTATCTCTGTGCTGTTCAGGTAAAACTATGTTTTGGGTATTCTTCATTCAACATTTGGTCATAATTATTGGCCCCTGATTCACATGAGATGCTTTCTGATTCCTCACTGGAGGGAGTTTTTATGAACAGAAGTTCCTTACCTGCCCCTAGAGAGACTAAGATTTCTTAGGAAGAGTTGTGTGAGCTAAGCAGGGTTAGGATGTCTGTGGGATGAACACAACTTGTTGTGAACCCCAAACCTTTTCCCAAAGACACAAGTATGCTTTGCTCTCAAGTCCACAGGAAGGCAAATGCACTGAAGGCTTAATGTTGTAATGACTACAATAAAAATATTTCAGAATTTTAATATCCAATCCAAGTAATGGTATATTAACTAAAATCCAAAGTGTTTTGAACTATCTGGTGTGTTTCAGCAGTTATGATATTTGCTGATGTCATGCCAAATCTTGCCATGGAAGTTGCTGAGCATTTTACCAAGTAAATCATAAAACTCAGTGGTGGCTCTTGTCTTTCACATTATCATAAAGCTCCCAAGTATTTGTTGGTCGCTCCAAGTCTTTTGTATCATCATCTCTATCTAATCAGACACACATTATTCAATATTTATACAAGTACTGTATGTGAAGTTGTGGGAAAGAAAAATTCCCATTTACATTTTCTCTCTTGAGATTCAGTTGTAAACATCCTGAACCCAGGTGGATTTATCTTTCTGTGAAATGTACAAGCAAATTAGATACAACAAAATATATTGCAGTGTTTGCTTTTTCTGATTTGAGCAGGTTTCTGGTGACTGTAGAGATTTAATATTATCTGCAATATGCAATACAACCACCTGCCCTAAACCAAAATAATGAGATTGAGGGAAGACTTGATAATGTTGCACAGCAGTAGTTCACATGGAAATATAAGATGCTGCCTTAAAGAGGGGAAAAACCCCACAAGATACTGAAAGCAGAGGGAGTAAGATTCTGCATGCATTTGTTGTTTGGATCTCGGCATAAATCCGAGCCTCAGGAGGGGGAAGGAGAGCTGAGGCAGGGCTGTGGGCAGCAGCCGGTGCGGTGGCAGATGTGCTCGTGTAAAGAAGAAGCAGCTGAGAAGTTGAAGAAAAATCTTCAACAGAGCCACAAGCCACAGCTTGTGAGGCTCAGCCGTAGAGCGCATGGAATTCTGAATTTTGCCTGAGCTTTGTTGATATATTTGCACTGACTTTCAATTAAACTGAGATCAAGACTTTCTGTATTTCCCTCTCTCTCACTCTAGCTGCTGCTATACTTGAAGAGGAGAAAAGAATCTTCCTGCATAAGTGGCCATCCTTTCTGTACCTTTCTGGATGGTGCTGGTGACTTGTTACATTTTCCTGATTACAGCTCTAGCAGTTTGTTGGTCATTGCTATCACCAAGATTTCCTGTGACTCCAGCTGGAACTGAATCAGGCTGTAAATGATATGGGCCATTCTTGGTAGCATGTCCTGTAGTGTTACACTGCTCCTGGATGACACCTTTTGTGGAGGCAGGATATTGAATTGCTGAGGAATGCAGTAGGTACATGGAGGTAAAAACAGCTATGTAGACATACCTGCCTCTTGCTTTTTTCTCTTTTAAAGATATTGTAGAATTTCTTCATGTTCTTGTCTTTCCCTTTTCACCACAGTACATTTTCCTTTTTCTCTCAAATAGATTTTGTGTTCTGCTTGTGTTTCATAGAACAGTGTAGCCACCCGTTAATTTAAAAGCATGGAAATAAGATATTTTTAATATATAAGATAAAATTAAGGAAAATTAAGAGATTTTGCATTTCTGGAAAATTTAATTTAATATTTTTGCAGCCCTTGCTCAGAATTCATTACTCTGCTAAGAAGCTTGGTTAGGAGGAGTGCTGTGGACAAAGAGAAATGAAATCACCGCCAGCTCACTGTGTTTTGGCAGCATCTCATAAATACATGTTTCTTTATGGTCTTTCAGGAACACTTAAGAGGTGAAATAAGGCTCAGAAGGGAAATCAGGTGTGGTTTATTTTTCCTGATGAAAGCAAATATTTTTATACAGTTTTAAAGGAAGCAAAAGCTAGAGCTGTGTCAGTAGCTTTGGATTTCTGTGCTGGAAGGCTAAGCTCTTTCTGTCACCAGTGGAGAGAGAGAGAGAGAGCTAGAGAAAGCTAGGGAAAGCAAGCTGTCTCTGGATGGAAGTTCAAGGGACTGAAGGCTCGGCAGCAGTTACTGGGAGATGTGTCCAGAAAGATATTACCTCTCTCAGCTGACTTTTTAGAAAATATAGGCTCCTAACTCAGATATCTCCATTAGGTGGGCTTAGAAAAGCAATGGTCTGTTTATTCCCAGCCTTAAAAATCTTCCAGGTAAATCTGCAAGTGAGTAACCAGTTCAGCCTTGGAGGTATGATAGGTTCCTGTGCTCATGCAGATAGGACTTTTGTGGGGTTTGCAATACCCCCTGCATAGTTGGGATAATCATTTGCTTTATACCATGTGACTACCAAGCATGGGAGAAAAGTGTCAGAATCTATTCCTTGTGTAGTAAGTTGCTACTTTCATATTTCTGCAGTGTAGCATATGCACCTTAGAAATGGGAAGATTTTGGTACTGTTCCCTCCCTTGCTGGGTTTATCAGTGTAGAACAGAAATTGTGTCATAAATCTAAGGGTCTGAGAATCTGCCTGGATTTAGGAAGAATTCAAGAGGTGAATTTTTTTTTTGTTTGTTTTACATTGCATTTAAGATTTTTGATATATAAAACCTAGTGAAAACTGAACTTTTATGAAAAAAATCCACTCCTACTTAATATAAAAGAAAAAATATCCTGTGGCTTGTGTAGATTGTGTCAAGTGTTAATCATCCCATCATGTGCTTCTTTCAAGATGAGTGTCATACATTCCCTTGATAAACTTTCCCAGCTCTGGTCCTATCTTAGTTCAAAAATCCTTTTAAAGCAGTCCTTTTCCTATGTAGGGCAGTCTGGTTTGCAACATAAAAACAGTTTTCCAGGGATAGACTTAAATTTTTTTCTCAGCAATAATTTTTTTTTTTTGTTAATCTAAACTTCTTTTTTGTTGAGAGCTGAGCCTTCCAAACTTAGCAGTACTGAAGGAACTTCTGAAAGAACATAAAGGCCTTTCAAAGTGTGACTTACGATATGAGCCATTTCCCTGTGCAAACTCACCTGTCTTACTTAAATGTATTAATGAGAGAGCTCAGTTTAATCACAGCTGTGCATTTCTTTGGGATATGGGTACAAGTGCAGACAGGAACGTGGTGTGATAGAAGAAAGGCTCGATGTGCTCTGGCTGGAGTCACCTGTGAAGCTGTGGTTAAATGGGAGTAGCCTCACGACCGTCCTGTCTCCCGCGTGTCTGTGATCGTGCAGAGTCTCTGTCTGGTGTGCCCATGTGTACGTGGTGTGACACTCCTGCCGAGCTGCTCAGCTGTCCTTGTGGAGCTGCTCCCATGCTCCCCATCCCTGTGCCAGCAGTGTCTCAGAGGGGAGGTGGCTGCTTGTGCTCTCCCCTGCCTGCCCGACTCAAGGGGAGCTGTATTCCTGCCCTGCTTCTCCCTGCTCGGCTGGGCAGGGTTCCTGCACTCTCTGTAAATAAGCTCTTCATTTATTTCCCTCACTCAAGCTTTAACTTTTTCCCCCTCTGCTTCTCTCGACCTGTGTACAGAGTATGCGCTCTAAAAATATGTGCTCTTTCAAAGTCCTGCAACTTTGGAAGCCAGAAATACAGGTGTGCATCACCCTGCAATGCAGTGAAAATGCACTTGGTTCTCCTCGTGGGATGATGAGCTTTTTTGTTCCATATTGCAAAATGTATCTGCCATGGTTGAAACTTTTCTTTATTTTATTTTTTTTTTTATTTCTGCCATTCTAACAGCTGTAAGAATCCACTGCTGATTTTGTCATGATTTTGTCATATCTATAATTTAAGAACCAGAAATAATATAAGTAAAAATAAGTTACCTCACTATTTACCAGGTTTTTGTTGTTTTGCGCTTAAATGACAGTTCTTACTCCTTTTACTTAGTTCTTTACCTGTATTGGAAACGAGGCTAAATTAGTAGAGAATATAGCCATGCTGTAACATTGTCATGCAATACCTTTACTAATAGATAACCACACTAAATATAGTATTACCTATTTAAAAGAGAGATGGTTTCAACTCTCCAGCTCTTAAAAAGTAGTGGTGATAAGCAGTTATACTACTAGATGTTTTGTCCTTTCCCTTTTGTATTAGTATTTGTTTTCACTAATATATTTCAAAAATTATATTTCTGTGCACGTTAGAAAACTGTGAAAATAAATACCAATAAATATTGTGATACTTATTCAGTGCACTGTAAAGTTCCAAGTGAGATGATACTTTGCTTGGGAATTGATGAAAGTTTCCTCACTTCTCAGAAATGGTACTAAGCTTTAATGTGGGAAAATGGTAATATTTACAGTGACATGAAATTTTAATGGAGAATGTCTTGTTTTGCACTTCTGGTACTATTAGAAGAAATGATATGTTTTTCTCAGCAAATGCATTATGAGATTACATTTTAAAATTTGTTTTGTGCATTGCAGTACTTTAGAATAACCGCTTTGAAGAGATTTGTGTTACCTCATTACTACAGCATTCTTTTGTCTGATAATTTTTTTCCTGAGCCCATTTAATACTGGTGTTTAATGGCAAAAACCTTTTTGGGAATGTATTTTGGCTTCTGTCTCACATTGCAAACCCTGAACTTGGACTCGTAGTGATGCAGTCGAAGGCCCTGACGTGGCTGCTCTGCCTTTCCGCGCTCCTGGGGACGGGGACCTTCCTCGTTCCCAGCTGGGACGAGATTAGAGAAGTCCAGAACACTTTTGGGGGATGTGCTGTGCAACAGTAGAAGTGTAAATGATCTTCAAAAGTGAAAACAAAAAGAAATTGGAGGTTCACAGTTAGCCACACTAGTGGCAGCAGGGGGGGGTGGGTGGTGTCTGTGACAGGGGTCTTGCAGTTTCTGGAGGAAATGATAATTTTTAACTAAAGTAATTTGAATTCTACTTAAGTTTCTGAAAGTAACTGAAAAAGCAGGAGTTTTCTTTTTCTTTTAAAGCCAAAGTCTTTATGTTTTCATACGAGGTTTCACAGGAAAATGGGCCAAAGAATACAATTAAATATGCAAATGGTTAATCCTATGGAAAAGGATATCCTGTTACCTTGATATGCACAAGCACATTAACGGTAATAGGAACAATGTGTGTAATTTTCCTGTATGTTGCTATGTAGGTTGCACTATTTTGAATGACACAAGCCTGATATTTTAATTACCAAATACCATAAGATGCTGTTTATTAAGAGTTTAAACTTGTTAACCTAAATATATATACAGTATACACAGGCGTGCGTGCATACACCTTCCAGCCCAGTCATGCGTGAGTAATCTCCCAAAGCCGTGGGACACATTTCAGCAGTGCTTTATTTTAAGTGGTTTTCTCCTTTCCAAACCTCCCACACGCAGAAATCCTCCAGCAGCATTTATTGTAGTGTTTGATACTGGGTACAGAAGGGGCTAATGGACTCGTTTGGGTCAGGATTGCTCTGTGCCCGGACACAGGAAAACACTCAGAGTGTTCCTGTCCAAAAGAGCCAGAATCAGTGCTTGCTGTAGCAGCCAAGGAAAAGGATGGCTTTTCATGCTGGTTTAAAAATCTTGGCCAGAGAGGCTCTATTGGCCTGGTGACTGACCTTAAACTCAGTGTCAGCTCATGTCAGATCCACATCTGGTCCTTAAGCACGTTCCTTAGGGCAGCTGAGGAAGGATCCTCCAGAACAGAATTCCCAGGGAGGAGCAGCTGGGTGTGTGCACCCATGGCTGCCCGTGTGTTCCCCATGCACACTGGGCAGGGTCGAAAATGGGTTTTGCCTCCCAGGCAGGATTTAGCAGTGGTGGGTAAGGCACAATCACTTCTCTCCATGCACAGGCTTTTGTGTTTGCTAGTGTTTGCTGATGTGGAGATTTCCACTGAGGAATGAGTGTGGTATTTGGCTTCTTTTCTAAATTTATACTGCTCCAACTAAAACTTAAGAAAATACCTTGGAATCATTTGTTGGAAGCAATTCCTGAGCTGTTTCTGAAAGAGGAAGTTGTGTAATTACCAATTTTTCCACCTTAACCAAGAAACAATAAATTCTTGTAGGGTCAGTTTTTGTCTACTGCTCATTGCAAGTGTGTTTCGGAGCAGAACTTGGTTTCAAGAAAATTTTTGCTTAGCTTATTATTACCTGGTGTAGGTTTGGATTCCAAAGGTGGACAAAGCACCTTTTGACTTAAATAGAGATATGTGAGGGAGTGATGGGAGAGCAGATCCTTAATGCAGTTCACACTCAGATTTTAAAAATCCCCATGTTTTAAAACCCCGTGTTGCAAAGGTTTGGAAATTGCATCATGTAAAATTATGTGCAGCTAGGAAGGAAACCAGTGCAATTCCAGTAAGAGCTGTTAGCAGTTTATATTTGATATCAGGTATAATATTTTGGAATAGTCTTGCTGATCTCAGAACGTCCATTCTGCACCGATGAGGAACAGCCTGATCTCTGTGTTCACACCTCACACCCACAGGCACAGAGGATCTCATGCCTTGCCTGCTGAAACCAGGAGGCACAAACAGAATTCATGAATGTGTTAGGCAAACTCCTGATTCTTAACTCATCATTTCATTTTAATGCAAAATTTGCATCCATACATGTCAGGGTCTCGCAAGCGCTTCACCTGTGAGGTAATACTGTTGATTTTAATTCATCAGATTCAAATTCACACTGAACCTGAAGGACATTTTGTGCTTCCTTTCATCCTGTTTAGGGATATTTGTGGGCTTAGATGAAACACTAATATTTCTGTGCTGCTAAATGAAACCCACCAGAAATATTTTAAAATCTCAAATTACACTTTGAAAAATATTTTTTACCTGTTTACTTGAATAAAGTCAATTTAATGTGTTGTCTTGATCAGTTTTTGTACATATACATGTATATATATAAGCTATATATAAATATGTATATGTATAAAGTTTTTTGGGGGGAATGAAGGGCAAGACAGAAATCCAATGTTGTGACAAAAGATTCTACAATCATTTATTAACAGTTTCAAGTAATGTATTGTTGTTTTGAGTTTGATTAGATGTTATTTGCAGTTAAACTATGAAAAATTAAATGCAACTGAGAAAAAGAGAATTCACAATATTTGGATTTTTTTCACAAAGAAAATTAGTTACTAGTATGATTGGAAGAATATTCTATTTTTTGGGGAGGGGGTAAAGAACTCCAGGTGTAACAGTTTGTATCAGTTACATGGAGCACTAAACTACATTGCACTAGGAGAAATTTGCATGCCAAAAATAAAATTTTGCTAGAAATCTTGGAACCATTCAATTCCATATACAGTAAACTAAAAAGCCTATCACTTCTGTTATTTACAAGTGCAATTTGCTATAACACTCTCACAGGTGTCATACTTCAAACCAAAGGGTAAGTCACAAATTTCCAATAAGTAGCAAAAAATAGTAGAGATTTGAAGAGCTCTTAACACCTGGGGAAATAAATCAGGATGTTAGAGTAGAAATAAAAGAATATGGTGAAGTGGAATCAACCATAAAATAATTATTTTTTTAGAGAATCCAGAATTTCATGATAAAATTCACAGTCTAATGGATTCTTCAAAAGAAAGCGTTTGGGGGAAAAGAGAAGATTTAAAATCCAGTTTTGACATTCCAATTACTGCCTGTTTTATTAGCTAGGTTTGGCAAAGTGAAAGGAGTTGGAGCACACGCAGTTTCAGCTGCTGTGCGGTGCAGACACGTGAGCACCCAGCTCCCCCTGCACCCTCCGTCCCTTCCTCCAGAGCCGGGGGAGGCTGCGGCTGCCCCAGAGCTCCGGGTGCAGCCTGGAGGAGCTGGGACCACACACCTCCCTCCTGTGTTCACATCCTGTCTCACTGCAGCTCACCCCGACCATATTCTTCCCAGTGCATGACTGAGTGCTAATACTGTATAAATATTTTGAAACATATCTTTAAAAAAAGAAAAAAATGTTTGCTTCAAACTTTTTATGATAGAGAAATATATAATTATTATGGTTGTCTTACAGATTGTATTGTGTTCATTTTTTTTTTTTGTTAAATATGTAGAAAAACATTAAGGGAATGGGGGACTTGAATGTTTGTGTGTACTGAAATGTATATAACTATTTGGAAGAACACATGTGCCAAGTATAACATGATGTAAAAATTGTAAATATATGAAAAATTCATTTTTCTAATAAAGATAATTTCTGCAAATTAATATGAAAAGGAACAATAGTATCATTCTTGTCTGTCTTGTTAAGTGGGACAAGCTGAAGCATCACCTACAAGAAGGTTTATGTTGTTTTTTTCCTTAGCCATTGATGTGATTTGAAGGGTGTTAACAGCCACATGATTTGGGACATCCTTTGCTGTTAGAAATTATCTAAAGGTGAAGATGCCTGAAGCTAAAGCTGACAATACGTGCTTGGTGATCCCAGTTAAATGTAATTCACAAAGAGGACCGAGACAATTACCTTATGCAAAACTCCTGTGTCGTGAGAATTATGCTTTGAGAGGTTCTCCCTCAGTAGAGGGAGCAGGAGGAGCTCAGTGGAGAATGGCCCCTTCACCTGGGGCACCATCCTCCCAAATCCCGAGAGGCTGCGCATGCAGCAGGCACGTGGGCCGGCATGAGGAGCTGGTCTTGGCTACCGAAAGGCAGGAGCTCTTTGGGCCCTTGTGGAGGCAGCATCCAGCCTGAGAAAGGTGTCCTGCCAGGAATGATGCCACCCCTGAGGAGAGCTGGAGAGCTGGAGCTGTGGAGCTCAGCCAGGTGAGGATGTAGGAGACCAAAGCAGGGGGTGAGAAAACAGCAGCGATGTCTCACATCTGCTATGACTTTTGGTACCCACAAACTTGTCTGGTTAATCAAAATTTAAATCAAAATAGAGGTTTTAGTGGAGCATTTAAAATTAGTTCTAAGGTTTGACCATTTGCCTGGCTGTGGGAGCTAAAGAAGTGAGGTTCACATTGCTCTGAAGTGGTTCCGTAGGACCCCATTTTCCATGATGTCTCATCAGCTAATTAAAATCTTTGAATCCACAGAATGGGAAGAAACAGACCTTTGGCAATTAGAATAATGTTCTTTGAGGCAATGGGAGGAAAGTTGTTATAAAAATTCAAAGTATCCTTTTGATAAAGGGGCTTTGTGTTGAATGTAAATATAATGATAGAGGCAAAAGGTGGCTCATGGATATCTCATAGTCCCATCTATTTGTTCCCAAGATGAACATGACTGTGTAGATAATATGAGAGATATAAAATTGGACTTCTGTCCTTAATGAGGTTTTTAATGAGGAGAAACCTGCTGGGCTTATGGTCTTCTGCAAGAAGATTCTCTCAAAGGGACCCTGCCCTATTTGTATCTAAACATCTCAATTTCATGAAACAACATGAGGTGTGCCCAAGTTACTGATTCATATCTGAGCTTGAATCTCTGTTTTTATGTGATAATGGTGTTTGTATCCAGGCTGGTGTTGCATCAGGGCTGCTCCTCCCAGCTCTACCTGCCAGCAGAGCTGATTCTCTCTGTGCATTTCTGAGTCAGCTCAGCCTCAGATTTGATTCCCTTTGGGATCTGGTTCAAAGACAGTCACATTCCCCCACATCGTTCTTTTGAGTCTTTGCTGATGTGTCTATGGCAACTACCAGTCTTCTAAGAGTTTGCTTGCTAAAAAAAAAATAAAGTTTAAGTGGTGACTGGGAAATGGAAGCTTTTTAAGTGTGACATATCATGCATGGCACTGCCAGCAGCATTCTCAGTGTACTGAGCAATGCACCTGGTAACAACACAAGTTTCTGCCTGTAATTTGGATTCAAAAACACCTTTTCTAAGGCCAACTGCTGGAGTCTGCTCATGTCTATATAGAGAAACACAATTCACCCTTGTTGTGGTGAGTTTTCCCACTGATCGTACTAGCTTGTTTCTCTGCTTCTTCCAGCAGTTTACAAAAGCATTAGCTTCCCCTTGCAGATTTGTTGCACTACAAAAACCAAACCATGGCTTCCACAAATTGCATTATTGATCTATCCTATGATCCCCTGTCCTGCTGTGTTTTTCCCACTTCAGCAGGTGACTTCACATGTGCAGCACTCTGGTCCTGTTTTCCACTGAAGAAGAGAAGTTTCACAAGGTGAATAAGGATCTCTGCATTGATTTTTGTGTCTTCTCTCTAGCTGTTCCCAAAAAAGCTTTCAGGTGGGAGGAAGGGTGGGGTTGTGTGTGTGTGTGTAGTTTAATGACTATTTATTTGTTTGCTGCTAGTTAGCTTACACAGGATGATCATTGCAGATATTGACTGCATTCTGTTCAAATCAACACACTCATATCTTTTTAAAAATAATGTGTTTATAATGTAAGCAATATTGTTCCTAAACTATGGCAATAATGATTTTAATGGACTAAGGTTTCTCAGCTTTGCAGTAGGCAGAACGGATGGTAACTCAAAATTTTGTAGCAATTACCATTGTTTAGACAAGGTTACAGCAAGGTCAAAGACACTTTCCAGGAGTCTCCATGCAGCTTCAGGTGTAATTTAATAGCAATAATCCTTAAAAAACTACTGGCACTGCAAAAGCACAGGGTGTTTTTAGAGTAGACCTTTCTACTAGACTGCTAGTTAGATGTGACCCACCTCATGAGATCATTGAACCCTTTCATGATCCAAGACTGGAGACATTTACACTGTCTGTAAAGAGCTATGAAAGATACAAAAAGCAAAAAATCTGAACACAAAACTCCAGAGACACAAAATACAATATTGACCAGGTTTGAAACTCTCAGGCCCTCTCGTTACAGAACTGTGTAGTTCCACTAACTACTTTGGGGACTGAAGCTGTTTGGCATTTCAGAGGCTTGGATGTGAGCAGCTATCTCCTTCCATCCTGCATGGGGAAAAGCAAATTGAGTAGGAGCCTAACAGGAATTTCTCCGTGCTCAAGGAAAAGCAGAGACCTTGGCCAGGTTTTACTCCCAGTTCCTGAGACATAGTTTTATCAGTTAAGAGGTTTGCCAACTTCAGAAAAAGCTTCTTCAGTATTATCCCAATAGCACAATGCTGATTTTACCTTCCTCTTTCCCAGCAAGAGAAATGTGGCAAATTGCATAATTCTCCTGGTAGCTGAAATGCCTCTAAGTCCCTTTTCTGCTGTTTTAAAGAAGAAGCATTTTTATACCTTGGAGAAGTAGTAAGAGTGAGGATGACTAGAATAGCTGATTTTCCTCTAAGAACAAAACTGCTGTTGCATTGATTTGGCCACAGAGAGTGTTTTCCAATATGGGCTTTGAAAGCTGTAGAGCATGCTGATTCCTGTGACCCTTTTGATTTTATATGTAAATGTGTGAGGATGATGCTGAGGGTTTTTGCTATGGGGGAAACTTTCAAATAGGACTAGACAACTCTAAGTATCCTGCAAAAAAATGCATGCAAATCTCTTTGAATATGCCTCTCACCAGTAAGAACTTCTAGCAGTATCTCTTAATCAACCAAGAAGATAATTTATTTTTAATGAAACATCAAATCATCAATTGTTAGTCCCCTTAGATTTTTACTTTAAGTTGAAATGCTGAAATTATATTCAGGTCCTCTTTTCCTCACTGGGTTTTAAACCCACTGCTGTTCTTTTCCATGGATGCACTATTATCTCAGCAAATGGGAGCAGCCAGTGTGACCTTAATTATATTTGTACTTCTCTTAACTAAACATCTGTGATCTTATCACCTTCCTTCTTCTTTCCCATTCCTTCCATCTACTCCTAGCAGTTTTCTTTAGTTCTGTCTGTTAGATTGTGGAAGTGGGAGCTGCACCTTGAGCCAGACCTGCATGGTCAGCACATTTCTGTGTGTTGCAAGCATTGTAATCTCCATGTTCTTTTCTATTCCGGTCTTTATAAAAGCAAACATTTTGTTTATTTCTCAACTGCCACTCTGCAATGAGATGATTTCATTATTCAGAGCATAATGGCATCCATAACCTTCTTTTTCATATGTTGGTTTTGCACTCAAAACATTTGGACAGGTTGAACTATTTCTCCTTGCATGTGTTTATTTTTATGAAATTTTAAACACTAACATATTTTTTCCTAAATATTTGAGTCTGATGGGCCATTTCAGACTTCCTTCAAATTTGTTGAGCTTGGAATAGCAAAGAAATGACAGGGCATTTACAGACCAGGGCTAGGGCTACAAGCTCTGCATTGTAAGGGGTGCTGGATAGATTTACATACCTCCGTGGCCTGCATGCCTACATGTTATGGTATTGCATGCTGTGTGCTGAGGACTTTCTGAAATAATGTTTAGCATTTAAAAAAGGTCAGTTATGTAATGTGACGTACTGGGTTAGACCATGAAATGCTTTGAAGTCAGAGAATGAGAAACTCACAGTTTAGGTGATCAAGAAGGTTATTAAATATTGATACCTTGAGAAAATGGCATGTGTCTTCAATTCTTGCACACTGCAATCTAAATAAATCACAACTTTATTTCTTTGGGGAGCTGGATGCAGGTAGCAGAACCAAATTTTTGGAGAGAAATTGAGACAATGGTGAAAATAGCCCTATTTAATCATGGTATTTTACATATTTCTTAGAGCAGTGGGTGGGTACATTCGAGTGTATAAGAACCAGAGTTGCCAGCTCGTTGCTCACAGCAGTGTATTCCCCAGCTGTTTCTGCATATTTGTCTTGAAACCTTTCTTCTTCCTGAGGCTGGGAGGGAAAGTAGGATGTGAGGTTATCTGCAGCTTGTACCCTCTTTCTGTCTGTGGGCTTCGCATTGTTTTGGCAGCTGGACTCGATGATCTTGGAGGTTTTTTCCAACCATAATCATTTTATAATTCTACAACTATAAAGCCTCAGTGCTGGAACAACAAAAGCCTGTGATTTTACATGGAAAGCTGAGAGGTAGTTACTTACACATAGGCAGCCCAAGACGAATTAACTACAAATGTACTCCAGCGAGCTGCAGTCTCACCCTGCGTGCCAGCAGTGGCTGTGGCTCGGCAGCCCGTGCAAGAACAGCTGTGCTGATGTGCACGAGGACCAATTACCATCCTCCTAATTGCAAAGTGTTCCCACTGGCTTCATTGTGCTGATGTAACTTGGGGAAAACTTGGTTCTGGATTCTTAGTCTTCAGCAGGCGCTACATGGCTTGAGCAGACTGGCCACGGGCTGTTACCAAGTGAGGGCTGCCGTTGTTTCAGTGCTGTGTGTTTGCGTGGGCACACCTGTGCATGTGTGGGCATGCGTTAAACAAACAGCTCCTCAAGTCCCCTGCAGCATGACTGCAATGCTCTGATCACAGGCCCTTATTTGCTGATTTTAGCAGCAATAATATGAATAATTTTTAGGGTGATGGATGACTCAGTGGTTGTTAGGGCCAGAGAAACCCTGCCGGTGAGTGCCAGAGAGCCCCTGGTAGCGCCGTGCACCGAGAACAGCCCGTGGTGTGTGATTGCTGTGTCCTGGGGAAGATGGAAAACCTTGGGCCTGCTTGGAATAGGATTCTGTGAAAGTCCTGCTTCATTCTTGGTAGGGATCAAAGCAGATAGCTGGACTGGGAATCTCAGGGTGGTTTTTAATGCTGGCCTGGCATTACCATGTCATGGGATCTTGCAAACCTTGGTTTCCCTCCAGCCTCTTCAGTTTGTAAGTAAAACCTTTGCTGGAGTCAGTGTCTCTTGCCATTATCTCATATGGAGCAGGCACTAAAGTCTTAGCAGAGACTCACCGGCTTTGCAGCAATAAAATAGTTAATAATACGAAATTAGTAATTTTTCTCCTAACCTGCAGTCTACTGGCATAACTTCACCATATCTGTCCCTTTGTCAGCAGAAGCCTAAAGTACAGAGGGGTGTAAACAAGCAGAGAATGTCACTGAGCCACCAATATCTAGGATGAAGTATAAAGATGAAGGTAAGCCTCCAGAATGGTCCTATTCCACAATTACCTGCAAGGCAATCTGTAAATCCTTGACAGGACTGACACCATGTTGTTCTCCATACTGTGGAGACACGTTTGCAGTGTGAGCACACAAAGCACTGCTTTTAAAGCTGTGGTCATGAAATTAATAACAACTCAAGGAAAATGCTGGGTTTGTTGACCTTTGTGGGATGCTTTGTTCTGAGCTTACACAGAAACTTCTTTTTCTTTTAACCTTATATAAGTTATGTTGTTAGATCGTGTTTTTCCACATGGTATTTTCAGTGGACACACTTGTGACATTTGCTGTTTGTAGGACCCCCGTGAACTCACTGAAGTGCCCTCAGGGGGTCATGAATATGAAAGTGTTTCCTTTTTTGGCTTCATTTTTCACTGTTTTTGCCGGCTGGCTGGCTGTGTACAGTGCAGAGCAGCTGTCCTGAATGTTATTGTTCTGTCCTCCTTACAAGGGGCACAAAGGAGAAGCCTTCTGGAGAAAGCAGCTTTGTTTCCCTTCAAGAACTTCAACACGAGAAAAAGGACAGAAAAAAAGAGGACTTAATGAAAGAATTTGAACTATTACAAGAGGGATCAAAATATTTTTTTAATGAGATAGGTGATAAAAAGAGAAGTCATGTAATAATGGTTTTGGAGATTTAATCAGAAGAGTTGATTCATATTCTAAAAATGATCTTTGTGCTGGAGTTGTGTCTTCATTAAGGGCCTGCATTTTAATGGTCCACCAATCAAACTAAAGATCTCTTTGTGGATATAAGATGGTGACAGTCCTATTTTAATATTGTGATGCCTTTTAATTGCCTTCCCTGCATAGCGTGTGCCCAAACCCCACCATATCTAGAGTTCTCTGTTAAACTGGCAGGTGAGAGGGGGAACAGGGGGGATAGTGTCACTGGGTAACTCAGTATATTGGCACAAATGCCCATCCACTGGCAGAAAATAAAGCATCAAATGGCTGTTACAAAGAAAAACAGAATCCCCACCAGAAACTCTGCTTCAGGAGAACTGAAACTGTGATTAAGCTGTATTTGCAATTGAGCCTTGTTTGCCAGTGCAGAAAGAGGCAGAGTGAGCGAGTGACAATGCTGGGGATGGGATGGAACATCCACATGGCAGCTGCATCAAATATAGCAATTCCCCATTCAAATTTCTCCATTAAATAAGGAAAATAGTATTCAGCCCATATAACCAGCAGAAGAAATCACTCCGTATGCTGATAAATGCTTCCAACTGCTGAATAAAAAGTTTATATTTTGAATAAGTGATGCAGCAAAATATTCAAGACAGCATTTTTGGTTTAGGATCGGAGCACTGGGAGGTGCAGTGCTGTCCTGCCATTGAATTCAACAGTGCTGCCATCTGATTCAAAGGCATCTCCTGAGTGTGAGCGAGCCAGTTTTCCATTCCCTGATGTGCTGGTGTAAGTGTTACACTTCCCAAAAGTGATATAATGCCCCCAAATATTTGGTTGATTTATTTTACTTCTTGTATTTATTTACATTTTAATTGCTACATTTTAATTCTCTACTTTGAAGTTTTATTACATTAATGAAGCTGGCAGACTGTAGCCTAACTAATTTTGGAAACTCTCTTCAGCCTTTCCAGTTCTGTCAAAGAGCATTTCAAGTAAGACACAATGAGGCCTGAGTAAGTTGTTCAACACATGGCACCCTGATATGCTCAGAGGTACAGAGGAGAAGAAAAAGGTATGTATCAAATTTCATAGTCAGCAAGAACATTAGCTCTTAATAAAATTGAGTGTGGTGTTTTGGGATTTTTTTAAGGAACAAGATTTATAATTAATTACACCTATTTTTTCTTTCAATCTTCTTTTTTCTTCATTTCTAATTTTTCCCATTACCTTTTCTCCTGTGCTATGTTCCCTCCTCCTAGAAATAAGCACTGTGGTGTATCCTGACAGACAGAGACAGCAGCATATATTTTCAGGAGCCGTGTGTATGTACTGGACTCTGACAGAGCTGTCTTCAGGTATGTCATAGCCCTCTCTGTTTGCACACATTTTCAAATACATTTTTCTGTTGTGTTAAACCTCCAACAAGAACTAATGAAATGAAGATCTGGTGAAAAGTGGTGGGTGGGAGTGCACAGATGACCTGACACTGAATTTCAGCCCTGTGAAAGGGACACAGCCCTCACCTGTGACTGTCCTGGTGGCAGCAGGTTGCCCTAGTTGCAGCTGAGTGTCAGAAGAATCAGTTTCTGTTCAGCCATCCTTGATGTTATGTCCTTTCATACCTGTGAGAGAAAGTGTCTACACAGGTGCTGGTGCAGAAATACATCAGTTGAGCTGTGAACAATGAACTACATTCTTTCTTCTAACACTAAATCCAGATCTTGTTAAAAAAAAAAAAATAGGACAGGTTGCACAGGAAACAAGAACTTTCAGTTCAGACCGTGCCAGGGTAAGTAGTAAGTGGTGAGTTTGAAAGGCCTTGTCAGATTTCTGTTCAGCTGGTGTGTGCGGTGTTGTAAGGAGCAGAAGTGTGTGTACTGCACAGACAGGTACTGAGGATGCTGCCGACTCCTCTCACTCCTATGTCAGCCTGTGAAACTTTGAAAATCAGTCTTCCCCAGGGTGGATGTCTTATCTGTTGAGTGTATCATGTACTAGACATTTTAAAATCCTTGTATTTTCCCACATGACTTCTTTTGGAATAAAGTGCAGCTGCAAATGGATTTCCACTCTCTAATTTCCTTCCCTTGCAATGTGGCAACTTGAAGCTTGGCAAATGCAGTTTTTATAACCTATGACAAATGTGCTCATAACCTTGTACTTTAACATCAGCTGCTCACTATTCTTGCCTTAATCTGAAAAGCTTGATAGTAAACATTCAGGCAGGAAAAACTATGGAGACTATTGAGTGGCTGTTATAATAACTCTGATTCAGTACCTTGAAGGACTAAAATGAAATTGAACCTGATAATGTCAGTTTTGTGCAACCTGTCTTTTCTACTAGCTTTTAATAATTTTTCATAACAACTCTGCATTAACACCCTATTCTGGAAATGCATTTCTCTATTGTTCTCTGGTATTACACACTCCTTGTTTTGCTTTTCTACATAATATTTCTTTCTCTCATTGATCTGTGCTAGATTTGATGGATTTCTCATCCTGAAAGCCATCTGTTCAGTTATGTTAGATAACATAAACCCATCCACCAAATGCAGTTTGATAGAAGTTCCTGCTAAAACAAAGCATTCATTTATGATCCTTCTTTCCAACACTTGCCCGCTGGCCAGGCCTTCCTACCTAAGACCTTTCGGACAGTGCTGGGACTCAGGACACATTCTGGAGTGGTCCAGTTGGCCATGGTAAGAACTCCTGAGTCCTACCTGCCTGGGGAGACTGCCTGAGTGCACATAAAAAGGTGGATGAACTGTCCTAAAAGGGAAGGAGTCATATACTCCTGTAGTAGGTTATTGCGCCCAAAACAGAAGATGGACGAAACTGGGAGGACAGAGTTCAGAGACAGAGGAGAAGGTAGGCTAGACAGTGTGTCTTTGGAGCCTGGGAGTTGGGTGGCCCTAAAGGAGAGCAGCAAGCAGGATGAGAGCCTCCCTTTTGATCCAGGAAAGTTCACCTCCTGCTCTTCTAGCACAAATCCTTGTGCAGGCCCTCAGAGAACTGGGAGTTATGGTAAAGAGCTTCACAAATGAAACAAAACTAAATAAAACTATTTATTTCTTTTCACCAAGCCTTTCTCTGCCTTTTTTGCCTTGCACTTGCAAGCTGGAGAGCTGCTTGTGCAAAGGGCCATGTCTGGGACTGTGGCCATCCTCTGGGCTGTTGGATGGAAAATGCATCTGCCATCAAGACCTCAAGCTGGGTAAAAGCCTGAAGGGCTCTGGGACATTCAATCAAGTCTGTAAGAACAATATAGTGGGTCTGTCATGCTCATGACAACAGTTGTATTTCTACTGTGTTTTGACTAATGAGATTTTTCTGTTTGACCTGCCCAAGTACAGAAGCACTCTGGCATGAACCAGATGGGCCGTACTCAAGCTAATAAGGAAGTATTTTTTACTTTTCCTCAGATATTTCTTATCACAGTCAGTTAGAGCTGCTGAGGTCACTGGTCAGCAGTACAGGAGTATGTGCCAGCAGCCCAAGCAGCGGGTCAGGCAAGGGAGGTTTTTGGTCAGGGTGGTGGGTGTCACCCTCACGTGGCCATGGGGGAGGCACAGCCATGAGCACCAGGTGCCCAGTTTTTCTTAGCCTCAAAAAACACTGTGGTATTACACAGAGCCCAACTGCTGCGGACTGCATCCAGCTGCATGAAAAAGTGTCTATACAGTTTGTGACTTCTAAAACATGCAAGTCATGGTATGTGTAATTTTCACCACTTCCCACCATGGGAGAGGTGGGATTTCTCGCTCAGAGGGATGCATGTTGTACTGACTCTGGAGACTGAATATGTGCCTCCAAGTGAAATTTCACAGCCTGGCCCTCCTCCTCAGAGCTCACAGGGCTTCTGGTTTCCTTTGACAGGAGGTATGCCATGGAAAAAGTTACTCCTGGAAGGGATTGAGTATTTCTTGGGTTTATTACGTTGTATTGTTTGCAATCCTCGCAGCATCTAAGTTGATACAAGAAGGGGAAAGTGGCTAGAACCTGTAATGTAGCTTAATAAAAACTAATGCAAGTTTAAATAAAAAGAAGCAAACAAATCCCTGGTGAGACACAGTTCCACCAAATTTAATTAATATTTTCTTTGTGTTAAACATCGTGATGCAGGGAAGAATCTATGCCAAGGATAACAGTGACTAATTTCACAGCAAGGAATAAACTTTTGTGTGTGATTTTGTCTCACCACATGCCTGGAAGTGGGTACAAAGGAACAACAACTGAGGACCTCAGGTACAGAGACAGCTGCTGGATGGGCCAGGTCATGAGCTGACATCATCAGGTAAATATAGGCAGGAGGTGTTTGGTTCTTTTCAACCAGGAAGTAAAGGGAAATATTTTTAGTGCATGTCTGAAACACCTCTGCGTGCTACAGATGGTGTGTCACTGGTCTGGGCTCTGACCTCAACACTGGGAAATGTTCTACATTGCACTGGCCACAGGCTTGCAACCCTTTGGCCAAATGTCCCAGAAACACCAGGTATATAGAGTTAAAGCCTTATATCTCACGTGTTAACCACATAAACCTTTCCAGAGGTTTAACACAACCATTTGCAGGGCAAGAATATTTAGTATGTCCTCACAACAGGCAGGAGTTCCTCCTGAGTAGCCCCTACCCACAGCTGTTTGCTTCCATGTTGCAGATATATATAAACAATTACTAGAGACGTAAATATTTGTTTGCTCAGGAGATCCATACTGATATCTAGGAACTGGGTGAAGATCTGTATTTCCCTTAGCCAGGGAAATGTTTACTGCCCTGCTTTCAGACCTCCTGCCATAGCCTTAGAGAGAGTAAATATGCCTGGGATTCACTGAATTCTGCTTTTTATGTACCTCTGCCCCTGGAATCAGCTTCCTGTGCTGGCAGGAGCACCTTCACAGGAGGAGGCAGCTCCTCAGTCCTGAGAAGAAGGGCTTTGGTCCAAGAGCAGCCGGGGGATGCTGGCAGCTGCACCAGCTTCTGCTGCAGGCTTGCTCTGCAGGATTTCCTTCTGGCAGCAGTCAATGCTCTCTTTTAACTGAAAAAAAAAAAAAAAAATCTCCCTTCCACTGCTGCATGAATGGATTCCCTGTCCTGGAAAAAGAAAGTAGACCATGACACTAAGAGTCCTACCCCTAGTGCAGGCATTTTAGAGGGGCTTGAAAGGCTGGAAGATGATGCCTCGGCCACAGCCCCACCTTGGTCAGGTCACTGCCTGGTGTGGGGCAGCTCCAACAAGCAGGGAGGGCAGGGAGAGAGGGCTCCTGCCTCCCAGAGTTGCAAGGTTTGAAGGGCACCATCTCACACACTTTGGCAGTGCTGAGGGTCAAGCAGTTTACAGACTCTTTACACTGACTTTCCCTCTGACATCTCACCTAACCTTAACCATTTTTGGTTGTACCAGTAGTGTTTCTACCCCTGATTATGTTCCACAAATAACTAGAATCATTAAATATCCAGCTGCTGATGGAGACTGTGTGTCCCAGCACTGGTGGTCAGCCAAAAGAGCTGGATTTGCTCTGAGAAGTCAAATATTTGTAGGGCTAAAGACCCAAAATAAGAATGAAGAAATGATGCGGCAGATTTCATGAGAGAAATGTCTGAACTTCTGTGATGAGTTTATTTTGCCACTCCCTGATGAGGTACTAACCTGACAAAAAGCAGGTGGTTGATTAAGTGTCACACAGTCTTGTGACACTGGTGATCCCAGGGAAGACACTCTGACAGGTAAAAGGAGCTGTGTTTCATCCTCTGCATGTCTTGCATGTAATTTGTTGCACGGGCTGATGGCATTGTGAGAGATGAGCAGCTCATCACTCCTTGGGTCTCTCCCTCATCTTTCCCATCAGACATTTAATGTACAGTGTTTATTCCTGACTGCTGCAGTGCCAGGAAACCTCTGCCCATAGAATTTTGATTGAGTTTGGATTTTTTGCATGATTTGTTGAAAATACAGTTTCATAAGAAAGGAAGCATTGCTGCAGATCTTTTGTTTGCTGTTGTTGCATGACACAAAGTTAGAATACTTACAGAAAAACCTGGAAATATTGACACAGGAAAATTAGCAAATATAAGTTAATCCAGAGAAAAATACTCCTGGTGGTATGTTGGATTTTTCTAATGGGGATGGAAAAGCAGAAGAACTGTAAATATTATTTTATGCCAAATAAGTAACGATAACAGGGTCAGTCTTTTTTAACCCTCTTTCCTCTGTTTGACTTATATTTGACTTACTGAAGCCAAAGACCTGCATTATTTCATAAATGCATTGGGCACAAATGCATCATAAATGCTCAGATGGGGTAGAAGTTAATTAGGATGAAGAGGGAAGCTGCGTTCCAGGTGCAGGAGCCATTAGTATTCTTCTGCTCTAGTTCCCTGAACTGCTGCATTTATTAACCTTTAGCCAGAGCAGAGCCGATTTCTCCTGTTTCTTACATAATGTTGGAATTATAATTGACAGTACTGATGAAAGGGAAAAGTCTCTCTGCAACTCAAATTTTTCTTGCTTTCATGTTGAGGGTTTTAGAACAAGAGTCTTATCAGCTGTGAATAATTGCATCTCATTAGCTGTGTACTGGAGTTATATGTATATGCATATTGGAGTCGTGTATATATTTGGCTGGGAAATGTTATGGTTTGCTTCAAGTGGCACTGAGGATGTGAAATTCAGTGTGCATGGCATGTTTATGTAACTGAGTGACATTGCTAAAGAGGGAGGAGATGATGGTTGCACATTTGGGTGTTTGCAATGGTTTTCTCTGGTACCTCAATAGGTTTTGCTCCTCTAGGAGAATTTAGTTCTGTGCTGATCTTATAAATCCAAATTCACAGAAAGTTTTGAAGCCTCTAATAGACAGAGAAAGCTGCCAAAATTTGTATGAGAATGCTAAGTTGTCTTTTTCCTCAAATCCTTTAGAATATTAGGAAAATCAAATAATCAATTTACAATCTTTTGACTGCACCTCTTATATTGATGTTTGGGGTTTTTTTTTCCATATGTCTAGAAGAGGGTTCTTTTTAATAAAATGGGGTAGTTTATTTCCAAGAGGGAAGGTCTCTTCTCCTTAAAGGGATTAAGCAGTTACCCAGAGATGATTTTCCATTGTGCAGAAGCTACATCTGCTACATGGCTCTATGACAGGGGCTCCCACCCCTGGAAATAACCTGGCTGCAGAGCAATCATTAATTGCTTTCTGGTACAAGGACTATCTTGTTATTGCTCGTAGTTCAGAGACAATTCAACTCACACACGCATATATTGGCATGAAGAAAATGCCAACTGCTCTTATTTCCAGCAAAACAGTGACATAATTGTCAAGCTGATGGAAAACAAAAGCTTCCTCCTAATTTATTTGTTATTAAACAAAGAAAAAAAAAAATCTGCTGTTTAACTAAGGAATGCTTTCCCCACTTTGCAGGAAAAACAGCTGAAATTTAATGCTGGGACAATTCATGATGAAGTTTTTGAAATACGAATGTCATATAAATCCTCATGGATTCTTTCTTTCCAAAATGCAAACTGCTGATTTCTTCTTCATCCTATTGGATTACAGATATTTAACCTAAGCACAGCTTTCATGTAGGGTTCATTTTATAATATTGTTTTCTCAAAATTACACTTAGAGGTCCCTTGATATACAGCATAACATCAAATTATAGGAATGTTTCTCACTTTAGGCTATTTCATGCTTTCTCTTAAAGAAGAAAATAAAATAGCATCTTTTTTTTCAAGATAACTTATGTTTGACAGCTTTGTATTTGATTCAACTGGAGGATTTCAATACCTGACCAGAAAGTTCTGGGAATCAAATTCCCAGTGCTGCCCAGCATAGTGCAAAGCAAGGAGATAGGAGACCAGAAATCACATTTCCACTTGTTGTGTTGAGATGAACATTTGAAGGACAGCATTGCTGCTGACTGTAAATAGTGGAGCCTGCAGGACTTTTTCAAGAAACAAATTGATGTTCAGCAATATATTAATTAGCAGCTGGAAGAGAATATTGGGAGAGTTGTGGCAGTGATTAATTGTTTAGCTTATTAAATTATTTTCCTAAGATATGATTTTTTTCTACAGAAATAAAGTACTTTGAGTATTATAGCTCATGCTTATGAGAGGAAAGAAGAAGGTATTTTTTAAGATAGCAGAAAGATTTTCTTCTGTATTTCTAAGGAGAGTAATGGTGAAGATCTATCAACACTTGAGAACTGCTTAGAAGATGATAGATAATTATAGACTTCATTATGCTTTCAAACAGGCAAGCAAAATTTTAAATCAGACCTTTAAAACCACAGGAGTGCAGGGAAAAAAATTGTGAGGAGCACCAATTTTCTGATCAATCAACACTTGCAATGAAAAACCAGGATTATGTTCTTAGAGGCTTAGGGAATATTTTCCCATCAAATTTAGCATTTTAATAAAGCAGAGATGGAATTCCATGCATGAAACCTTCCAAACCATCAGTCACAACCAAACTCCAGGCTGGACATAAAACTCAGAAATTAAATAAAATTAGGCACAAAGATATGCAAAGAAAGGAAACCAAACTGCATGAAACTGCAATTAATCCAAAGACTGGCTTCCAAAATAATATAAGCCCCCTTCCAAACAATATAAGTCCCCTGTTGCCTATAAAGGCTGCTCTGGAAACAGAGACTAGGCAGAGTAAAAGAATAAAAAGGTATTTATTGAAAGGATCCAGCTTGGGCCAGGCAAGAACCCCCTTGGGGCTGCACCCAGCAATCCAGCAATGGGCCCAAAATGGCCGCCCAGTCATGAGGCCTCACACTTTTATAAGCTCTGGTCCATTTGCAGATTGGAGTTAATTGTGCAGTTACAGCCTCAGGTTATGAAGCTCCATCCTCTTTGTTCTTTCTCTCTTCTTCACCGTTGTTTACACTCTTGGGCCTAAAATTTGACCTTGGTCCCAAGCTGGAAAGGAATTGTTCTGTCTATCTACCCTGTGAGGAGAGCTCACCAACCCTTCATATGAAACCCAGAACTGCACATTAGAACAGCACAGAGTCTGGAAAAATATAAAAGCTAAAACTTAAGGCATCACCCCCAGGCTGTTTCTAGCACAGGGCAACCTCTCCAAAAGAGTCAGTTCCTCAGGAGGTCACAGCATTCACATGTGCAAGGGGGTATTCTGTCCTTTAGAGTTTTTTCTAGGGTTTGGTACACACTTCATTAGATTAAAGTTTCACCTTGCCTGTGAAAATCAATGCAATTAATGCTTTCTCAGTGATCAGGACATAAAGACTATCCTGGTGAAGCACGTCATATTATGAGCATTTAGCTTTTCATTAGGGAGATTTCAGTGTAGCCTGTCCTTTTCAACTTTCTGATTTAGCAGGAGGAATAGACTAGCTGGAACAAGTTGCCACCTTCAACTGTTAGCACCTTCAAACTCCCAGATGTATTCCTGCCACGGGGGACATTCTGCAGCTTTGCAAAGCCCACATTACTGATTATTTTTATCTTCCTGAGCTTGGTAATGTGGCCACAGTGACTTGGAGACCTGTCTCTCCTTGACCCAGGTGCAAGGATGAGTCCTGGTTATGCAGCTGGCTTTTCAATCCCCTGGAGCTGTGTTTTCCCTTCAGTCTGTATTGAGGAAGAGTGACCCTCTTTTCAAAATGTGCTAAGAAATAATCATAACTTGGCTGAAGAGCACTACAAAAGGCAATAATGTTTGGGCTTGCTGAGCTGGGTAGAAGAGCTCAGAACTACTGCAGCCTCATTTCAGAGTCCAAGGCACCCAGAGGTATGGGGAGGGATGAGTCAGTGCCTGAGCTGGGTGCCTTACAGAGTGCTGAGTAAGGAACTCCTGCTGAGATGGAGGACACAACTGGTTCAGTGTTAGCTACAGCACACAACAGCTCTTTTGCAGGACACACCCTTTAGACATGCTTTATCTGTTTTATAATCCTGCTGAGGCCTGGTTTTGGCAGCATTAGTCCATGCTTACATTCTTCTGCTGTTGCTGTACTGAAAGGTGGAATATTACCTTTAAGCTTCGATGAGGATAGAAAATCAGGCAAACTTATTTGATGGGAACCCTCCACCTGCTCACCTCTCCATGGGCGAAGCACTAGAGAAGGCCATTTTTCCTCCAATTATATCATTTGGTGCCAGATAGGCCAAGCAAAAAAGCATTTAAAATGTGTTCACACAGGTGTTGATATTGGTAGAATTTTACCAGTTACTTTCACGACCATGTAGACAAACTTAGAAGAAAAGGTCTTAATCAAAGATGAACTTAGATGACAGTTTAAATGATCAGATTATTGCCTTTTTAAAATATATGTCTAAAACAGGTATGTTGTTTCTGTTTTGGTTCTCTTTAGTGCTGTCTATAATCATGCCCCTATTTTAGGGACTATTTATTTGATAGACTCAAGTATTCATTATCTTAATTACCCACTACAAATTACCCATGATACTGTATCATTGTTTGGTGCAAAAATAATGACTTGTTGTCATTCAGGTGCTAATCACCAAATCTTAATCCTTTGCTAATTTATTATGAATTTTCAGAGGAAAAATTAAAGGAGAATCTTAAATATGTCTGTTCTCTAACTTGTCTGTTAACAGCAGTGCATCCATTCTGCCTCTGGAGAGCTTCAGCAGATGGTGTCAGGCCGCAGAGCCAGGCAACTGTCTGTCTGTGGTGCTGGGAGGTGACAGGATGGGTGTCCCATTGCTGTGGGATGTGGTATGCTCCAGCTCTTTGAGAGCTGTGCATCAGCATTGCTCCATGTGCTCTTATGGGATTACTTGTTGGCACTTTTTATACAATTGTTTGTCATTCTCCAGTGGTGCCAACGCTTGCCACAGCAAATGAAGGCAGCTCCTGATGATGCCGTGACCCTGACTCAGAGCAAGGCCCCGAGCTGGGCTGTCTGCTGTCTGCTCACTCTCTCCTGGCACACTGTGACTGGTGCAGCTGCTGGGTGTTACTGGTGCAGGAGAGAGTGGAGCTGTGATTGTGTTTGTCCCTGTGCTTTCTATTGAGGTATGAAATGAAATCTGTGAGGCTGAGGAGTATTGAGATGCCCAGGTTTGCTTCATGGGGATAAGGAAGCACCCCAGAGCGACTCTGGCTGTGCTCTGCAGAGAAGGTGACATTGAGGGAGAGGTGTTGCCCATCTCCAGTGCTGAAGGAGGAATAGCCTGTGATAGGCAATCTTTTACAGGCCTGGCTGGGTCAGTGGAGTCTGCAGCCAGGGCAGGGCTGCAGAGCATGTGCTTGGAGCATGAGCCTTCCAAGGCCCTGAATCTGGAAAGTCTGCCTACAGGAAAGTGTACTGCATACTCAGAAGCCAAAACTTTTCTTCAAGACATTTGCCCTGTGCTCGCAGAATAAGCGAATGTGTGTGGGCAGAGTAGAATAACTGTAATTTATGAATTAGAAGGGTACCTTGTTCTTGCTTAGATTTTTCTGTGGAGACCCTGCAGGAATTCTTCCAACACAGGACCGCAGAGACTCTATTCCCAGTCTGTCTCCAGCCAGGAGGTCACACTGTGTCCCGGCCCAAAAAATCTGCCCACTGCTGATGCCATGTGTCCCCCCAATGGCAATCTTTGAGCCCTTCTTAGCCAGCCCATATTAAAACACTCATTTACAACAGAGGTAGTATAAGAGTTCCTGTTGCAAATGACTGCAAAGAATTTTCTTAAGGTCACCTATCAAATGCATCAAAGAGCAGAAATGACACCATCATTTAAGTTTTGGTCCTATGCTGCACTCACTAGGCTGCAGTGCTTCACCTGTACACAAAGCTATACATTTAATCATATTCTAAAGATATGGTGAAGACCAATAGCATAAAAATGTGGAGAAGTTTCGCCATAGCTTGTTAGAATGGTGGAGGTTGTAGTGTCTATAGATGGTTCACTATAATCTAACACCTTCCACGTGCCAAAAGAAGCCCACAGCATTTTATTTCAGTAGTGTTATCACTGGAATTATTTATTAATGTTCCAGTCTTACTCTAGTGGAAGAGTGTCTTTTTATTAAATCAGATTTAAGATATTTTTATCAGTGCTATTTCCAGCTGACATGATTTTTCATGGCAATTGGGTAAGGAAACAATTACACAGTATGATGTTGAGGGTGTGAAAAATTTAATATATGCCATGTTGTCTATAATGCTCAAAATAATCCTGATCAAAAGATGGTGTGAATTGTGTGGGAATTAATATTATAATACAAATGTATTTAAGTGTTAATTCTCTTTGATGTGACCATGTAGAAAAGCCTTAGGAATCAGTGAAGATTAGGGGAAAACTGACTATTTCTGGTTACTTGCTCATAATAATACAGACAGAGTATCAGTGCTAAATTGCTAAACCACTTTAACAGGATTTTCAATGTTTTTTTTTTCAAACTTTATTTTATTCATATTTGCCTACTGAGATGTTGGGAGTAGGGAGGAAGAGAAAGTCTTGAAGGGAAATATATTTTATTATTACTATATGTAAACAGCACCTGATGTTGCATTCAGATTTGAATTTCCTTCTTCCAGAAATGTTAAATAATTTTTATAGTCAACAGGTGAAGGAAAGCTCTGCCTTAGAGTTCATTGGTCTTTATAGATGTATAAGTCTCAAACTCTTAACTTCTACAGGTTTGACACCTCCAAGGAGCCCCTGCATGCACATGTCTTTTACTTCTAAAAACCTTCTGGCTGAAAGAGACACTTACCCATTTCATACCTGTCAGTAAGGCTTGGCATTGAGCCTGTTGTAAACTGACTAATATGTGTTTGGCTTTCTGCCATTCTATATGCTTTGGAAGAAATTAATTTGAAGTATTTCCAGTTTATCACTGAAAAAAATGGAACTAATTTCAAGATAAAACTGAAATATATGATGGTAAAATGCTGATCATTCTAAATGCCTGTTGAACACCTGATTTACATAATAACCTGATTTTTATGGCACCTGGCCAAATGTGAATGTAAACGATGGTACAGACAGGCTTTGTCTGAATTTCATTGTTTGGCTAATGTGGCAGGACAAAGCTGAAATACTGGTGAAAAAGGAAAGTAACTTACTGCATACATTTGCAAATGCCTTTTGATGATATATGCAAATATTTTCTGATCAACTCTTTTGATTCCATGAGTTGTATCTGTTTGTTTCCTTTTCTTATGAACCTGACATGCAATAGGGGTTTGCGCTTGAAAACCTGCCTACTCTTCTTAGTTGAAACTTTAGTTTTTTATACTATGAGAACACTTTTAAACCAGTGCACCTGTTCTTAATGGTACACTATTCACTTCCTTGCAGCAGTCAGTAATTTTACCGATATTTGTTGCTATGTGCCTTCAAAATTAGTAGTGCTAGTTTAAATATGAACGCTACTAAAATTACATATTAACTAGCAAACTGTTGGAATCTCTGTTACCAATAACTGCCAGGAAAAATAATTTCACGCTATAAACTTAATTTGGAATTAACTCTGGGCCAAGAATTACTTATATCCGTCAGGTTTTCCCAACAGAAGACTCAGGATAAAATAAGTATTGTTTAAAAGTTAAACTTTCTTTGAATAAGTTTCTGTACTGATGTTCTTGTATGTTTGCTGTCTGGCAAGAAATAAAATTTTAATGTATACAACCACTGCAAACTGAAATTGCTAATGATTACTCCATGGGGCATTGGACTGTGATGAAAAATCTGGATAGCAAGGTCCTACTGGGTTTGGGCTCTATCCATATAAAAAATTTCCTTTTTTCTAGGAAGAGATATTTCTCACAGACAGTCCTTGTTTCTTGCAAATTAAATTAAACGGAGTGAGTTTCTTTGGCAGCAGCACTTGCTGAGGCCTGCAGGAGGAGCAGAGCAGCCCTGCTCCACACCTGAGCTGACCTGAGCTGGTCCTGCTGCGCTCTTGTACACTCGCCAAGGCCTGAGAGAGAGTGAACAGGAGTGACACTGATGGATGTGCTGCCAACTGCTGCACATTTGTGTTTTATAAAGCATCCCCCTTTCTGTGGTCAGGCCCAGAAAATTGAATTCCTATAAACTGTCCAAAATGTCATGGCTTTATTAAAATAAATACCAGACACTGTGAATGAAGCACTTGAAGCTGCAAGTGCATCAAGGTCTGTTGTGGCCACTGCTGAAAGCAGGAGACTGAGTTAAATGGACTCTTAATCTGAAAAAGTGCAATATCCTCATATGTTTCTTAATTTCCAGCTATGTGTCTTGCTTAAATGACTTAGTATAACTCAGTTAATGGATATTTTCACTGTTTGCTGCATTTCTGCAAGCCTGAAAAAGGCTTCAATATGTGGAACACGTGCAGTGGATCTGGCTACTGATGTTGTTGCCTTCTGGTTGTATGAATGCTTATAGAAGACCAGAAGAAAATTGGAAAGCTCAATGATTTTGGTTATAGTAAATATGACACTGAATCACTGCTCATGAGTAGACACAGTAGGTCCTGTTTACATTTCCAGTCATTCCTACAGGGCTTTGTGTGTGCCCACTTGTATGGTCATATATTGTGTGTGGGTACTGTGTGCAGGCTCTTGGATGAATCTTCTGCTGGCAGAAAATGCTGAGACATTATTTTACCAGGGAAAAAGAGGTTTTGCTTTCTCATTTTCTAAGCATTTTTTTGTTGCTTATTTTTTTTTCTTTTTCAAAATCAAAGGGAAAAGAAGTGAAACTCTGTGTTGTGCTCTCAGAAGAGGGAAAAGAAAAATTATATTAAACATGCACAGGTATTTTTCAGTCTTCCCATATTATCTGAACAACACACAACTTAGCACCTATTTATTTTTTGCAAATTTTATGCAGCTTAGGAAGGACTTAGAAACTAAAGCTTCTAAAAAGAATCTGATAGCCCCAGGTGCAAGGCCAGTGAGAAAAGGCTACATATGAGGCCACTCAGCTAAGACTGCAAGTTTAACTTGCTAAAAGAAGTGTTAGAAAATTAGAAGGATGATCTTGAGGCTGCTTAGTCCCAGCTCCTGGCCCTTGTTCCCTGGTCTGCCTGAGTATTTTTGTGAATCCATCACTGATTAATGTGTATGGTCACTACACTTGCAGCTGTCAACATTTCTCTAGTTTCAAACATGAAGAAATTCCCTTAGATGACCTATTCGTGTCTTCTAAGTTTCATTCCTTCAGGGCATATTTCCATGGGGTTATCAAAGATTTTTATTATCCCTTCATGAGTGCATAGCATTTCAGTCTTAAAATGTGGTCTGGAATGAAATTCTGCTGGAAATAATTGTTTTTCCTTTGTCCTTTAATTCTGTTGTTGTAGCAAAGGAGAAAATGCTGCAGACAGTGCCATAAAATTTAAATAATTAATGTAAAAATCTTTTCCCAGCTGTGACAGGGCAGTATCAGAATGTTCTGGATTGCTTATCTGTGTCCTAATGAGAAATAAGGAGTATTCTAGATATTAAGAGACTCCCTAGGGCTAATATGTTTGACAACCGTGTACTGAAAGTACCTACTGTTTAATAAATACAAACTAGCAATGTAGAATGATTTCAAAGAGTGCTTAAAATATTTTTATTCATGAGTTTTGGTGGGTTTTCCCCCAAGATTTTCTTTCAATAATGAACACATACATTACACCTTTGCAATTCATGTCTGCTCCCATATGAAATTCATGTTCACGTTGAGAGGCCAGCTCTTATTTGGGAAAGGCTCCTGCCCACAGGCAGTGAAGTTGATTGTCCCCTCGTGCCTGCAGAAAGCAACCAGGGAAACATCTGTGCCAAGCTAGAGCTGATTTTAATGGATTGGGTTCAAATGTTGGCAGAAGGCACAGGCTCCAAGAGCCACTGAAGGATGGTAAATTGGCTGTGAGCTTTGGAGCCTGACCATTAGCTGGGAGACACAATACTTATTTACACAGAGTTCCAATACTTCTTTCCAAGGCAAGCAGAAAGCTGTGTGTCTGTATGGCTTGCAGGAGTGGCAAGGAAAAGCCACAGGGTGAGTGGCACTGGAATGCTGGTGTCTTTGCCACAAGGGGTAAACACAATAATGCTGCTAGCTACAGCCCTTATTTCTTCTCCAGTCAAAAAGAAACAAAAAACCAAAACAAAATTCAAAGAAAAATAAAAAACAGTAAAACCCTATAATCATTTTTGTGAGGCAGTTCTCATTTGAAGCTCGTAGCACAATTTGTTGCATTTCAGGAGTGGGGCTGTGCCAGGTTTACTGAGTTTGTACTATTAGTGGCTAAATTATCAATTGATTACAGATGTGTGTGTCTGCCTTAAAGGAGATTCAACTACACTTTAAAGGAAGTTAATAAATAATACGGGTAGAAGGTAGCTTTGCTGCTTCTTTAGAGTCCTGTCACACCCCTTCCTGGGAGAGAAGTTAATGCTCCCTTTATTTTTCTCCTGTCCTTGACACAAAACTGACTGAGCATGGAATCAAATGCTTGATGGGGTGAGTTATGAGTACAAGTTTGTCTTCTCAGTGTGCTAGGACTCAATTGTTTGGCAGTTCCCCCTTTCTTTAGATGGGGTATTCTTGAGATTCTGTAAAATGCCTGTTGTAATAAAAAAGAGGTTAGGAAAGGGAGGAACTTCCACCCCTGCATTTCAGGAGAGTAAGTGTGCTCGGGCTGCTGTGGATTTCAAAGTGATGCATGAAAATGGAGCAGTGTATTTTGTAGCTGGAAATAACAGGTGGATTTCAATGTTTTGGAGGAGCTTTTCTTTGTTTGGCAAAGAATAGGGCTCCTGCCTGGATGACTGGTCTGGAAATTGCATATTGGAAATCAGTCCTGTGCTGTGCCTTTGAATGGAGGTAAGCCCCGGAACAGCCACGGCTGTGGCCTCTTCCAGCTGGCACTGCCTCGTGCTGGCACTGCCAGCGTTGTGACCCCTTCCCCAGTGCTGTGCTCCAGCTCAGCTCCTCCAGGGAAGGAGCTTCCAGGGCTCTTGCCCTCTCTGCCCTGTGGCCCCTTGTCTCACTGCAAGCTCAATCTCAGGGTGGAGGAGGAAAACCTCTATGGTTGCCTCTAAAGGAATTCACCTGTTAGTTCAATGCCTATTAAATTTAATAATATCCACTTAGATGCCCTTCTTCAAGAGCCAGTCTGATACTTCACATAAATCTTAATTTGTTTACCACAATTGATTAAAAAAAAAAACCCAAACCCCCACCACATCAGAATAGACACAACCCCTGCTAATTAGACCTTAAAGTACATTGAGATAACTTTGGACAGATGTGCCAATATTTTATTATGCCAATTTTTGCCCAACATATTTTTTAATGTGTGTAGGCCTGATAAACTGCAGGTTTTTAGGCTTTTGTTTTACTAGACAATGGCAATAGGAGTTGAAAAGGCTGGCATGCAGTATGCATTTTTCACAAGCAAGAAGCAATAAACCCCTGGAACCTGAAAAAGCCAGTTCTTCCTTCAGTTTGACAGAATGATATCTGTACTAAACTGATACGTTAATCGAGTCTGGCAGCCTCCATTTAATTGTGACTCATTGCAAATGATCGAGTTAGTCAGCTCCTCAGTTGCAGTTCTGTTTTTGTCATGAGAATAAAAGAAAATAGATAGCATGCATAGTTTTACTTTCTTTTTGTTCCCCAAAAGCTCTGCAATTTTAATTATTTAAAGATTTGTGAGGTTCTTGTGCCTTTTTCTTTTTCTTTTTTTTTTTTTTTGTGTCAGTCTATTTCACACATTTTTGACCATGATAATTTTAGGCTCTACCTGTGAGATTCCATCTCACAATTTATTAGCTGTTATCACAACCATTCCAGATTTGAATGCACATGGGAAACAAACAGAACTAAACTTATTTGACACAGTTATGCTATAACAATAATGCCAGTAAATTTCAGTACTGGTCAGTAAAAAGAACAATGCTTGTGACAATGAGTGCCCCAACATCTGGAATCAGATTCACCCCACTGTGGCTGTGCTTGGGTTAGAACAAAAACACAGGTTACAACTTCCTTCAACAAAGACACCACTGTAGATCAACCTCATGAGAAATATCCATCCTCAAAACCTTTTTAGTCTAAGGAATGGTGGTAGAAAATAAGGAAATAATGAAGGAGATTTCTTGCCTTACCTGCCTGTAGAAAATAATTGCTTTATTTTTATCTTCTAATTGGTGTTATGCTTGCTGTTAAGAAAACTTAAGCTGGTTTGAAGTCTTATTTTGCTAGGAGTCAACACTTCATTTAATTGTACCTGTATGAAAAGGGCTTTTAGTCCAAAGTAACCAAGCTGAGGAAAGAGAGGGCAGAAGGGAAAAGAGGGACAAATGAATAATGATGCCCGGAAGGTCTTTGCAGAAATAGAATAGTTCTAAATCCATTTGGTTACTACCAATTGCAGACCTAAAGAACTGTTCTCTCTCATACCAATTTGCCACTAGTGTGGTTTATAAATGTTAAGCTATACAGTGGCTTGGTTAAATACTACAAAGTTTTTAACATTTAGAAGATTCTTCCTGACTTTTGTAAACTGGAGTCCTAATGCACCTGTGAAATTCTGACCAAGGAGTAGAAACTCTTCTAATAACTGTGTAATAATATGCAATACTTTTAAAATGCTTTTCAAGAAGAGGATAGAATAATTTTATTTTAAATTTCAAAGATGAATGGGGGAGAAATTGTCAGATACAAGTTTACAGAAATCTGCATTGTGTGCTAAACTCTTGAAAGGAAGGGTCTGTTACAGCCTCTGCTGTAATGGTCAGGGATTGAGTCCCAGAGCTTCTGATGGTGAACAGGAATTGCTGTTTTGTGTGTGTGTTCATATATTGACATACTATAAAAATGCATAAATAAATAATAAGTCAGGATTCAGATAAAAATAGCTTGATATCAGAACAACTAAAAAATTACAATATAAGTTGGTATAGATGTGCAATGCTGGTTAATTAAAAGTCTTCTACTCCCACATAAATATGAGGGGGGAAAAGTGAATTATCTTCATCTACATAATAGCTCATCTCAGAAATATAGGCTAGTAGGACCTGATTCTTTATCTGAGATTAAAAGTTTAATTCTTACATTTTGACATCATATGGAGAGGCTAAAGCTTTCCTTTTCTCTGGGGTAAGACATTGCAATCACTAGGCCTTTATATGCGAAGGAGCTGTGTATAACTTATTGCTTCCAACTATTGTTGTTGTTATTTCTATTGTGCTAATTCATAATGCTTCTTGCATTTGCTTTTGTGGGACAAACCTCCATCCATCAGTGGTGTGTTATCTTGCCAGTTTCTCCACTATTTTTATTTAGCTAATTCAACCATTGCATTACTTAAAAGGATCTAATTAATCATTATGTTAGTAATCTTGGCTTTTATTGAGACCACAGTTAATTAAGTTTACAAATTGACATGGCAAAGTTTGATCCAGACAAATTACGTCGGAAGAGGATTTGTATCAATAAAAATCTCTGGACTGATAAATTTTTGGCTTTTCCTGCTGGTGACAAAGATCCATGCTGGGCCGGGGAGGGCTCCTGAGGGCAGCCACGCAGCCATGCCAATGTGCTGAAAATACCTCTGCAAACGAGAGCCTGGAGACGTCACAGGCCCTTCAAAAACATTCTGTAGTGAGAAGAGGCTGATCTTGCAAGGCCTTTGATACCCACTCCTGCCAAAATCAAGGGCTTCTGCAAGTCTGGTACGGCACTGCTGAGCTAATGGGAAGGAGCTTTCCCTGCATTTCCCCGGGAATTGTGCAGCGTTGCCAGGGACAGGCACCTGGATGTGCCAGAGCTGGGCTGAGCACGGGGAGCACCGGCAGGGCCGGGCTGTGCCTGGTGAGGAGCCAGGGGGAGAGCGGCAGCAGGGGCTGACAGGATATCTGTTCGGGACGCTAAGGGAGGCAGCGCCGGGCTCCTGCGGAAGGCAGCTCCTTCCCCCGCCGTGCAGACCGGGCTCCGCCCGGGCGCTGCTGAAGGGCGAGCAGAGCCCCGGGCCGCCGCCGGCCTGCCCCGGGCCTCGGCCCCGCTCCGAGCGGCTGCGGCTGCGGGCTGCGCTGCAGCTGCAGCTCCCACCCTGCACCCCGGCACAAACCAGTGGTTGTGTAACAGCTCTGTTCCACTCCATTTACTGTCCATTATCTGAGACGTGCTCGGGAATATTGGCTGTTTCACTTTTCTTTTTTTCAGTGAATATTTTTATCTATTTCCCATTATTATATATAGTCTGAATGGAATTTCATAGAATAATATATATACATTAGATATATTTTCTAATATATATCATTTAAATATCTAACAGATATTATATATAGAATAATATAGAGAATGTTATATATATAATAATTATTATGTATAT